>OW026523.1:15991769-16456769 GCA_932274085.1 Protocalliphora azurea
ATCATCTATTTGTAATGTATTCAGTTTTCTTCTGATTGAAAATAGATAAATAAATTTCATGTGGTGTACTGTTTTTTAGGTAAGAAATAAGTGAAGAATCTTTGCTCTTATTTGTAAGCAGCCGAGGTGGTCTTCAGCAGTCAAATTTATTTTTTTGGAGTCAAATTAATATCTAATTCAGATATATATTCGGTTATTCTTTGAACACTTGATTTTAACTTTTTGCTACATTTCAATTTTACGTTGTGTTGTAGTATATGATTTTCTGTTGGTATAAGTAATTTTGTAACTAATTTTTGAGGTATTTAACTCAATGAATTTGTCGAGTATAAGTAGACCGCATTCTGTTAATGTAATAGAAATTGGTGTTGATTTGAAAAAAAAAACAAATCTGAATTATTCTGAATAAAGAAGTTCAGCGATTTTTATTACAAAGTATAAGTTTACTACTTTTCTTTCCCTTCTATAGCACAAGTCCTCTAAACTAGGCTGAGTATTTTTTGGTATATCAACTCCATACTTATACACATAGCCTGCAATGTTATTTGTAGACACAACAATATATTTTTTTAAATTAACTTCAAAATCTTCCAATCAATTTCTTACAGAAAATTTAATATAAGAAGGTGAATATTTGTTTAGCTCCTTCAAACTATATTTAAGAAAACTTCAATTATGCATTGTATTTCAGATACTCGCAGAGAAGTAGTGACCATAATCTAAGAGGAAGATATTGTGATTATAATATGTGGTCACAGCTAAAAATAGATACGATTCTAAATAGCAACTAAAGTCGACAAAAGATAAACGCTGACGTAGTGATACATCAAAAAATTTCGAAATTTATAGACAAAAAAAAAAAATATGGACCAAAAAACAAAACGTGAGTAAAAAATATTCACAATATTAAAAAGCATTTTTTTATTACAAAGATACTAACAATAAAATATATTTATGGAGAAATAACTTAAATTCGAACCCAATCTTCCGTAAAACTTTTAAAAATCGCGAATTTTAGTATAAAGAAAAATTTTTCTAGGAAACCTTAAAGCATGCTACACTAATAACATCAAACATTGAACACATAATAAATTTTGTTTAGTATCTTTTTATTTATTTGTTTTTTTATTTTGATATAGCGCGTAATTTTTTATCAGAATTATACATAAAATTGTAGTTTATAAAAATTTTGATATGTTCAACTTAAAACCGTTATAACTTTCATGCTCTCTGCTCGAAATTATTATCACGAACCAATTTTATATTCACTCAAGTCAATTTTTATTTATACAAATTGATTTTATATACCATAAAAAAAGATTAAGGCGCAAGATCAAAAATTTTTAATAACGATATGTATTTTACATTGGGATCCCTTACTATAATTTGCTGGTGTGATTTTTTGACCACTACTTGCAGAGACCATAGAAAAAAATTGATTATTAAAAAAATAGCTAATAGAACGACATGTTCTTTTAAACGATCAGCCATAACAAATAGTAATCTATATTAAAAATTAAGACCTTTCACCATGCTGTGTATTATTATTGTTATAAAGAGTTATGTCTAATATGAATTAATGTTTCTCTTTTTCTAGTTATCTTTTTAAATTATGGGTAATACTTCAAAATAAACATATCTGCATAAAGGTGTATGTGCTTTTAATTTATTTTCACCACTATAACTGTATCTAGTGCGTATGAGTAATTTCTATTTATTTTCTCTTAGTGTATATGTGCTCGTTGCTTACGCTTTAAGAGTGCGTGTTTTATATAAACATTAATCATACGTATTGTAGCACTAAAATGTTTTTAATTTTGTACTTGTTGTATGCATGTAGAATAATCAAACAAAAAAAGCGATAGTAATTTAAATTGAAATGAATGTTTAATTAAGATTATACTCGTATATTTGTGTGTTTAACAGAAACTTTATTTATAACAAAAACAAACAAAAATGGAAAAAAATCCTACTTTTATTTTAAATCCAGGAGTATTTTAATTTTTTTTATAATTCAAATATTTGAAACTTTAATGTATTTTTATTGTTTATTTCAGCTGTAATCCCATTGTTGGATTTTTCTCACTGATGTGTTTGTACGAGGTTAAAGAAAAAACTTGTGCCACTACAATTAAGTTCTTTTTCATGTAAATTTAAACTATTTAAATTTAAAACCACTTCCTCTGCTTCACTTGCTCTTACAATTACGCATTTATTTATGGTTTAATAAGTGTTGGAAATATTTACCAAAACCCTTTGCTCAAGTATTTTTTGGAAAATATTTAACAAAGACAGCTACTATATTAACTTCAGCTTAATGGACAAAAGGAAGCAGTTGTTTAAATGTTTTTTTTTTATGTTTTTTTATATACATATTTTTTTTTATTTTCCATAAAACAGCTTTATTTCTGTTAAAAGCCAAAATTCCACCCACAGCTATCATCGAAGCAATTTATTCACTCAACAGCGAAATAGTCGGACCACACTAGCCAGTCATCCATACCAAATAGCCAACTAAAGTTATAGTAGAAAGTTAAAGAAGAAATTTAAGTATATTTTGTTGTTTGTTTTTTATTTCTGCTCGCGGCAGTTTAATAATGCACGTTAACACCCATAAAAATATTTTGTGCTAGAGAAAAGTCGTAAATTTTCCTCTTTATTTTATGCAATTTAAGTGCGATTCTCTAGTGAAATGAATAAAATGAATGGGAAACGGAAGTGGGTAAAACATGTCGCTACACCTAGTTATTAAAATAAACGGTATTTTTGTGTATAAAAGTACTTCTGTAGTTTTAAATTAATGAAGGATATGTTCATTTTTTTTTTTTGATAAGTTCATTTTTTTTGGCTAACTGCGTGAATTAGGTTATTTTCTACAACAAAATCGAAGAATCATTAAAAAAAAATTAATAAAAAAAAATTGATGAACTTTTTGAAAGTTACCTAAAATTGCACTTTGTTTTATTTTAATATACCAAATAGCAATTTTGTTTTATTTTTATTACTTTTAATTTATTACTAGCTTTTGCCGTTACGCTTCACTACACAATTTTGTGCAATAACTAATATTTATTTTATATGGGGACTACTACTACCCCTGAACCTATCCGCCTTATTTAAAATTTGGTATGAAAATTACTCCTACAACTCTTTAAGACTTTCACTGTAATACTACTTTAGATATGCGAAAAATAATATTTTATTTCTATGGGGGCTACTCCTCTCCCTGGACATATCCATCCTATTTTTATTTTCTTATATGATAAGCTAAGATATTCACATGTAGCTTGAGGGCTCTTTCCATAAAAGTTCCTTAAATATACCATAATATTTGCTTCGTATTGAGGTTACCACTCCTCTGCTTCGATCGAAAAATAAAATATCATATTTGAATTTAGGGAGACACAGGATGGTGATGTGAAAATTTTAAACAAATGGGTTCAAACATTTTAGAGTTTTAAAAAAGTAGTCGTAAAGTGTGGGCGTGTCATTCAATTAATATTCAATATTCTCCAACGTAGGCATATTATCTGTGTGTCAAACTTTATGTAAATAACCTCTGAAAACGTGCAAAATTTAAAAAATAGATTTTTTTAAAGTAGGTGTAAAATGTGAGCATGACATCAAATCGAGTTCTAACATAGCCTATAACCACCTCCGCCAACATAACCTATAAAATTCTATAGTGCAAGCACTATCTGTCCGTCAAATTTAATGCAAATAATTTCATTGATAACGTGCAAAATTGGAGAAATATATATTTTTTTAATAGGCGTAAAATGTGGACATTACATCCAATTGAAATCTAATATAGCTTCGGCGCTGGTACTATCTGTGTGTCAAATTTCGTAAAAAGCGGTCCAGTCGTTTAGACGAGATTGATAGATAAACAAACAAATTTACAATTCATTTTTGTATTATATATAAAGTTATAAAGACTTACTTATTTATTGGTCATCAGTTGCTGGGTGCTTTTCATAAAGTTCACAATTATTCTAGGTCTTACAAACAATTAAGAACAAGTATATAGGGTGATTCCATGTCAAAAGAGAGAGCAATCGTATTTAACTTCTCCGATTTCAATGAAAAGTACTACACACAGAAAAAAGTCACCAATCACCAAAACAATTCATTCAAATAAAAATTGTTTAAATTTACACCTCTCACCAAAATGACTATATCAATTACTAATTACTGTAAAAAATTAAAAACACAAAACTTTTTTCCAATTAAAAAGTTTATCAAATCAACCAGATAGATGATTGAATGAATTAAAAATTTAAATTAGAAAAAAAATCTTGCTTGAATTTTATTTTATTTTTGCTTAAATATATTAATTAAATTTTAATATAAAATGAAGCAACTATATTAATTGAAAAATATATGGTAATAACTTTTAGACTAAGGGCCCAAATATAATGGTCCAAAAATATGACGTCTTGAATGTTAAAAAAAGTTAATCATTTTAAAAATTTATACCATTTTAATAACACGGTGACACAAAATATAAAAATTTTATACATTTTCAATGTAACATAGTGTTGCTTGCAGGTATTAGTGAGTAGATTACAAAATGCGGCAGCATTTTTTGCATGACCATATACATATATGAATCTCTGAACCTAAAAAAAGTGTGCATTCGAATAAAACATAACACACAAGTATAACAAATTTACTAGAATACGTTATAATTATGCCTGAAACAATATGTTTTAGGATTTTTTTCTACAAATTTATTACGTGTAACAATAAAGGATAAATTAATGGCTAGATATGATTTTTTTTATTTTCTTTGAAACTCTTACCATTATTAATTCGATTGTACTTTGAGTAGCTTTTGGGAACCAACTGTACAATTGATTTAAATTTTGTCAATGTTTTGGGCATTAGCATTAGTCTTGTTTAATTCTCTTTTAACAAGTCCCCCAACATCTTTCAATTGGGCATTTTTTGAAACAAAAATAATATTATGTTTACTGTACCATTCTAAAGTACTTTTATTTTAACGGCGCGATGGCAAATCAGGCCAAAAGAATATTTAGTCTCTGTGTCTTCTTATAAATGGAAGAATATCCAAATTTATTTTGCCCTATGTTATATAAGATTCACTTCCTTTATCACAGCTGAATATAGCTTGCCCAGCTAAAAATTTGATGGACCAAAAAAAAAAAAAAAAAAAAATAAATTTACTTGGATGAAAAAATAATCACATTATTAAATAGCAATTCCATGTAATAAACTCGAATAAAATATATATTTACCCATAACATATGAAGGTATAACTTAGATACGAATCCAATTTTTTGTAAAATTTTTAAAAATCGTGGTTTTTAGCATAGACAATTTTTAAAATTTTTCTCTAAAACCCTAAAATATTGTTACGTTTTTACCTTTTAAAAACTGTGGTTTATTTCCTTCTAAATAAACCGGATACTTTTGATTGTAAACAAAAGCAGTTTAGTAGTTTAAAAGTTGTAAAAACACTTTATTTTATTTAAAATATACAACAAAAACAGTTAAAATAGTCACTATATGTTCTAGTACATACACACACAAGCTTAAATTATACACTTTATACAGCACACTTTAATAATGTACAATAATATAAATAAAGTCAACTTCAAGACAGTTAATTTGTCTTTAATTAACGATGCTTCAAATTAGACTGACTCAATGGTGTTCTCACGGCCAATTTATATACACTGCATTACCATCTAGTTGTTTCTTGAAAGTTCTATTTCTACAATGATCTTAACGGACAAACTAGTATACTCGCATTCTAGAGCTTTCTATGTTAATGTTAGCAACTTAAATATTTAGTGTTGATATTCTTACAAACAATGGTGAAAGCTTTTTATTAAATGTTTTATGTTACACAGCTATGTTAATAATTTCCACAGATATGTTAACTGCTGTTAACATAAATAGAAAGTTTGATAAGCATAGAAAGGTTGTGAAGCCATATTTAAGTTTAAACCAGCCGTTAAAGCCGTTATATTCGACTTCAAGTACTATTTCGTCAAAGTTTGATAATGTCATAAATTTTATTTAAATAACTAGAATTATACAAAAATTTCTAGTTTGTAAACATATTTACATATTCAATTTAAAACCTTTATAACTTACATGATCTCTGCACGAAATAATAAACGCGAACTGATCTATACGCATTCGAGTCATGTATTATATTTATACAAATGGATTTTAATTTTTCTTTAATGAGAAATTTCATTTTAAATTTAAAAAAAATTTACCCTTGGTTATCGATATAGATAAAATTTTGTGCATGTGTGAAGGACTCATGTAAAATGAATTTTTCTCATTTTTATTTTGGTCCAGACCGTGTTTTTGCAGCCATGCTACAGAACATCTGTGACACGGCATTAACACTTCTTACAGAGCTTTTTAGTATACGTCTTATTAGGAGGTGGAGAGAGGTTAAGGTAATTTTCATACCTAAGGCAGGCAAGGCTAGCCACTCGAAACCTAAAAATTTCAGACCGATCAGCCTATCGTCTTTTCTTTTGAAGAGATTGATCGAATTTTATCTGAAGACGACAATGGACAGCCATATCATCAGTGGGGCTCAGCACGCTTATCTAAAGGGTAAATCTGTTGAGAGTTCGTTGCATGATGTGGTGAGTTACATTGAACGCGGCCTACAGTATAGGGAGTATACTTTGGCAGCGTTCCTTGATATAGAAGGAGCTTTTATTAATATTAAGATTGAGGCTATTAGAGAATCACTAGAATCACTATCTGTTCTAAACTTTCTAATCGAATATTTTATTTTGATGCTGAACAGCCGAATAATTAATTCGAACTTGGGAGATGCATGCATAAGGAAGATAGTGACTAGAGGGACTCCGCAAGGAGGAGTTCTCTCGTCTTTACTATGGCTCTTAGCCGTCAATGTCATTCTAATACAATTTGACGCAAAAGGGCGGAAAATCGTTGCTTCTGCTGATGACGTTATTATACTGATCACAGGGAAATTTCTTTCCACGATTAGCGACGTCATGCAGTCTGAACTTAACGAACTGTCCTCATGAGCCACTAATAAGGGTTTAGGGAAAAACAGAGCTAGTTCTTTTCACCAGAAGGTACAAGATTAAGCAGTTTCGGCTACCGGTACTATGGTGAACTGAACTAAGACTGGCAAAGGAAGCAAAATATCTTGGAGTATTTCTTGATAGTAAACTATCTTGGAAGAGGAACACTCAGAAAAGGCTTAAAAAAGGTCTCAACGCCTACTACACATGCAGGCACTCCATAGGTAAGAATTGGGGCCTCAAACCGATGGTAGTAAATTGGATTTAAACCTCGGTGGTGAGACCAATTCTGACGTATGGATGTCTGGTCTGGTGGGAGGCAATTATAATAGGAAGTCGTAGGAATCTTTTGTCTAAACCCCACAGATGTGCTTCGATTGGCATCACAGGTGCCATAAGAAGCACACCTCAGGCAGCACTTGACGTCATTATGCATCTTCTACCTATTGAGGAGGTCGTGATGGGAATGGCTGCAAGGAGCCTGTTTAGACTTAGTGAACTAGGACTTACTGGATCAATCAGAATACGACATTCCAAACTTCTAAGCGAGTTCAATCTCGGTGGACATGCCCTGGCTCCCTCTGGATCCATGGACTATATGTGCACGGAAGTCGATTTCGTGGAAAATCCTATACTGATTATCCCGAGTAGGGACCAATGGTCAGGTAGGGAGAAACTATTCAGTGGAGCTTCGGTATTCACCGATGGATCCAAAATGGATACAGGCACTGGTATAGGTGTGTATTTGGTTGAGGAGAACATCAGGGAAACGTATAGAATCTCGGAAAGTTGCAATGTGTTCTAGGCGGAAATTCTGGGTATTCTTAGGGCCACGGAAATGATAGCAGGTAACTTTGAAGAGAATACAGAGGTAACTCTGTATGTAGATGGCCAAGCGGCGCTGAAGGCCTTGAAAGGTCAAGTCTAGGTTAGTTAGCGACTGTAAGAAGGCTCTGAGGAGATTGATGAGAAATTATCATATTAGACTCTGCTGGGTACCGGGTCATTACGAGATAACTGGCAATGAGGTAGCTGATGATTTAGCTAGGAACGGCTCAGCTTTGGATAGGGCTGCAAGTGAAAGCGGTGTGAGACCACCTCTAGGCTTTTACTTCAGGTTAATTAGAGAGTGGATTCGGGATAGAACCAATCATGCATGGAATCGTAGAACGGACTGCAGATTATCAAAGGTCCTATGGCCTAAACTTGATATAGCAGACAGAAATCTACTTTTAGGCATGAAAAGGTAAAACCTGAAGACTATGATAGGTATTCTGACAGATCATTATCCCATAGGGGGAATGACAGTGAATTGGGATAGTGGTTCCTCCGATCTTTGCAGAATGTGCGAAGATAATGAGGAGTTAGAGACGGTAGAACATATTATATGCCACTGTCCATGTCTGCAACTAAGTAGACAGAAATGGTTAGGCAGTCGATTCGTTGACGAATTGGACAGTATATAGAGGATCGATCTCGATAGATTGATAGGATTCGTCATGGGAATAGGCTGGCTAAGAGAGAACTTTTCCTATCCAGGTTTTTTCTATTCTTTATATACTTTTCTTGGTCTTAGATTTTTCTATTATTTTCCTTTCCTGGTCTTTTTCTATAATTTCCTCTACAAACTCTCTCTATACAATCTACGAAGGGACTCACAAAGGGACCTCCAGATCACCGAGTGGCTGCACAGGTACTCTTCTGAGTACTGTGCAACCCTTCTTTACCTACCTACCTGTTTTGAGAAATGTGGCAACTCTATAGCTTTGAAGGTAATTAACATATTTATTTAAATCGCCATAACTTTTGTTATATAAAAGATATCAATATAATTTTTATTGCAGTGGATTTGTCAAAGCCTGTACCTTAAGATGCTATATAAAAATTTTGAAAATATTTTTATTAACATATTCTTTTGTAAGAATTCACATTAGTGACGTGTATCTAAAAAAGTCCATCTTTAATTTTTTTTTTCTATTTTTTGGTAGGAAGCCTTATCGGTATACTTGCTGCAGAGAAAATTTCAGAGAAGTCAAAATTTTTAAATTAAAAATGAAATTACTCTAATGCTTAAAATTAAAAAATTTTGGTAATGGTTTATATATACCGCATTGAAAAGGTAAGTTTAAATCAATTTTGAGTTTGTTTTTAATGCGTTTTTTGTATTTTTGCTTATAAAATTTTGCGAAATTTTGAGATAGTGCTAAATCTCGATTTTGTTCCAATATTTCAGAAATCCTTAATTCTTCAGAGTATCCTTAGGTCGAACTCAACCTCACTTTTTACGATATTTATATTAACTTCTTTTTTTTTTTGTCTTTAGCCAAGTGTGAGTGTTGATATATGTATATTTAATTTATATAACGGTTTTCAATGTGGCCAGTACAGTAATTATAACAGTTCATTGATTCAATTAAAGTATTTTAATGTCGTCGAAGATTAAAATATCTTGTATAATCCTCTTTTATTATATGCATACAAACACGCACAACGACACATTATAAACATTTTTAAACATAAATTTTTATTAACTTTAGTGTTATTTTATAATAATGGCAAAGATTTTTTTTCATCAATATTCTCTACGCCTTTGTTAAGTGTTTATCCGTGAGTGTGGGTGAATTTTTTCCATTGATATCATTAATTAATGTGGTAAAGTCATGATTTAAAAAAAAAAATGCAAAGGGATTAACAGTAACAACTACAATAGCATACGCAAAATAATTATTTTAAATAATGACAGAAATATAGCAACGCAGAATATTATATTACGGCCAAATGAAGATTTTCAATAATGTTGAAAGCAATCGTCAATATTAAGCTGAACTAAGACCATTGATTACGGTCAATCAGTGAAAGTGATTTATTGTTGATGATGTGTTGTAGTAACGAGAAAAATAAAGAAAGAGAGATTAAGTTTTAATAATAAGAAAATTGAAAAAAATAATGATTTTAAAGTAATAAATACAAAATATAAAAATCAACGAATAATTTAAATGAAACAAACAATTTAACTAAAGCTAAGCTCCCACTACGCTAATATTTGACGATTTTTGCAAATATTTGCTTTGCGTAATATGAACACGAAATATTTTTACGATTCCAACCAGATAACAGCTGATTTTGAACAAACAAAACCATTTGCTCTTAACTAGAAATGATGCTAGTGTGAACACAAGTTGAAAAATATGTACCACTATTTTGAACAAAGTTTTGTTTGATCTAACAAAATAAATGTAAGATTAAACAGCGCCAGACAACAGCTGATACGGTGAATGGCTCGAGTTGAAAAAATTGTTGTTTTTATGTACTCAAACTTGACAAAAAGTAGTGATCAATTTATATTTTATTTATTCAAATATAGTTTCTTAAATAAAACTTTCCCTATATTAATATTTTTTATTATTTAACCATAATAATATTCGTTACATTTTTTTTGGCTCTAAAAATTTAAATGGCATAGCGACTATGCTATCAAAATGCCAAAGGAGTGTCCTCCGCAAAACTTCCACTCGATCTACACCTTTGTGCAGAAAGCTAGAGTTATTGTTACTGTACCAAATCCAATCTTATAAAAGTTAGGTTAACAAAATCGATTTCATGTGACAAATTTAAGCTCCGAAAAACCGTAACACGATACAGTTAGGCGACAACAAACACTTAGTTAATGCAGGGGTGAGACGCAAAATTATCGAAGACCAAACAACAAAAACCCGCCTAACTGTACTTAAGAAGTAATTACGGCGCCGCAAGTGTTGTTCCCCAACCCAGAGATAATTTGCGAATATAGCGTACAAAGTAAACAGTATTGATTTGTGAAACCAGGGCTGTTTTATAAATGACGAGAAAAGAAACAGAGTTGTTCCTGTGCATAAATGTAAATTACCTGTAAAAAAGGTTTTAAATATATATTTTTTAAAGTAATTTGTATAAATGTGCGTATTAAATCTTACAATTATACGATTGATAATAGTTTGTATTTCCTTTATTATCTAACTAAATTACTTGCTAAACTTTATAAATATTTATATTTAAAATAAATAGAATTATCGCTTTACATTAAACAAAAACGCTGCAAGTATTACCTTGACATCTACATATTCCGAAATTCTGTCAGAAAATTCTTTTAAATTGATTAAAACAAAATAAAAAAATAAGATTTTCCTATAAATTAATTTAATTAATTTAATTAATTGATGACAAATAAATTTATGGTAGTTGAATGTTTAATCAAATAATTTTGATAAGTTATTTGCAAATAATCTGAACAGCAGTGTTGCCAAGAGGTGAGAAAAAAAGAGGCTAAATTGAACTTTAAAAAAGTTTAAAAAATGCTAAATGCTGAAAAAAGGCCAAAAAAGATTTAACTTTTTTTAATTTAGAAACTTATTTTTTCTCGTTGGTGTTGAATTTTTCGAAAGAAATTGTAATAAATTTATAAACAACACTCAGCAAAATGACTCTATGAATAATTGCCCAAAAAAAAAAAAAAAAAAATTCAATACATATTAGGGTTGTGTTTAATATGAAAAATTACCTAACATTTTGCAGTGATTTTTCGTAATTTTTGGACTATAATTCTTCTTTGATTAACCATTTTCAAATTTTTTGGTAATTTTTGTCACTAATAAGATCTTTTTTAAATTATTTCCATAAATAATTCTATTGTTGATGAAGTATATTAAAAAAATAATTATAGATCTAGTAACTCCACAAAATTAGTTAAGGCACTTTTATTTGAAGAATGAAGTGCCGCAGACGAAGTTTTTTACTAAACATAAATAATTTAAATTTCTTTTGTGTGCATAAAAACAAAAAAATGATTAAATGGATGATTCTGTAAAAATAAAATTAGTAATAGTAAATTAGAAACTATTTTCTTCGTTATTAAAATACTATAATTTTAGCCTTTTTAAGGTAATTTTAAAAATCAGAAAAGGCTAGAAAAACAGCTACAAGCTAAAACTAAAATCTTGATTCTAAAAGTAGATTTTAAGGCTTAATCTAGCCTTTTTAAAATGTCTAAACTTGCAGCACTGCTGCACATTTTTTCCCCTTTTCATATTTTACGATATTTGATAGCTCTTTTATCAAACAAAAACGTCGAATAAATACGTGTAATGTGAATAAGTAATCAGTTCTGTATTTAGTCACAAAAAATTCCGGGAAAACGCGATGAAATATTTCCTATCAAATATTTGCGTAATCTGAACTTAGCTTAAGTAAATCAACTAAAATTTATTTTGAAATTATTTTTCACCAATATAAATTTTATTATTGCATTTGAAAATTTAATTATCATATTAAAGTTTCCAAAATTTTATTCTAATCGTAATTTCCTCTATGATTTTTGCAATCTAAACCATATCTCTCGACCATCGATTTAGCATATACATATATGCATTTTATGTGCTCTAACTAAATGTAGTTTTAATTTGAAACCCATAACTTTGGTTTGCGGAACCTTTTAAATCAGGTCAGTAGGTATGACATTAACTTTTAGCATCTATATGCGCATATTTAGAGAGTAAACGAGTTTATGTTTTCATGTATGTATTTTGATTTTATGTTTATGTACTGGCGCTATCCGCTGTTCTAGTGGTTTTTACTTTATTGTCACATAAAACTATTTGGCAATAGTGCCATCGCTTTTTTGTTTTTCTTTGGTCTTCTGTTGAACAAAATTCATTACAATGTTTTCATTGCCAGTCGAACAGGTTATGGACAACTTAAGTGGGATTTATAGAAAATAAATAGAAAATGAAATATTTAGTAATTTTAGTATAATCAAAGCATTGTGAAATCAATTAGGAAAATATGCTTTGCTAATGATAAAATATATTTTCCATTAATAATCCAAAGCATATATCCAAGTTATTCAACTATTCTAAACTGATCTCTCTTAAATATATGACGGTATTTATGTCATTTATAAGCTTAAACCTCTTTTTCAATAAAACTTTTGTATGACAAGTAGATAAAATAATTCACAACTCATTTTAGTCATCGTTGTACTTGTATCAAGAAAACCATATATATGTATATCAAATTTCATTCAATTATTTTCAAAATTATGAATTTTAAATCAAACAAATTCAAAGATATATTTATAATTTAAAAGTAGTTTAAATTTAACTAAATCTTCTCATCTTTCAGGTGTATACAGCATTACCGTTGAAAATTTTCAAAAAGAAAAAGGAAATTTTTTTGAAAAATTGATACGAAAATGTGATTTTGTATATAAAATGGGACAACATATTTTAACAGTTTAAAATTATAAAAAATATGCATTTGTATTAATAATATATAATTTTTTAATAATAAAAATGAATATGCCAAAAAAACTGAGGGAAAAGTAGAACCTGCATTTCATGTAATTGTAATCCTTCAATGTATAGAGCAGGCCTTGGTTATAGAATTTTTGGAAGTCTAAAACGTAAATTCAATAATTTCAAAAACATAAATCAATAAGATATAACTAAATAATTCCAAAGCATAGCGGGAAAGAATTAAACATTTTTGGAAATAAATCTTTAACATCCAAGCAGCTGGTTGGATTTATATAAAATTTTACATAGGCGTAGCAGAGGGGAGCTCCACAGATTCTTCAGGAGCGGAGACTTGTGAAAAACATACTTGCATTATCTCTTATAGTATTCAAGTTATTCGCATTTTCAACTATTACAATTTTGCAATATCTCGGTCTAGATTTTTTGTCATATATACCAATATTATCATCTGAATTTGTAAACTTTTTTCAAAATTAGTTAATGAACAAAATTATCTTTCGAGTAAAAAAATAGTAGATATCTTTTCCAAGTCCAAAAAAAACTATTTTGAAATTGAAAATTACAAAAATTATGATTTTTTGTGTTTTTTTTTTTTGCCGAACAAGTGACTTTACCTTTTTTTTCTCTAAAATAAATCTTTTCTTAAGAACATATAATAATTATATACTTCCCTGAAAGTTAAATTCACATACACTGAAACGAAATACATTAAATCCAATGAAAACTAAACTAAAGTTCAGAAAAAAAAATAATTTTTTGCGCAAACAAATTTCAAAGTGTTGGCTTTAGTTTCCTGAAGAAATAAAAAATATACATATTTTGTTATACTAAAATTATGCATTTATTTAAAGACATGTATTTTTGTTATACTTTTTCGTGTGTCATTTGAATATGGAATTCTTTTAATATTAATCAGGAAGGCTATGATTTGAATTTCTTTCAATATAAACGGCTACAGAGTTTTTAATTTGATAGCTTTTAAATAGTTTTCATTCAAAATGGGACATGGTAAGGCTCTTAATAACTCCGGAAAAGAAAATATTCGGTCCAAATAGCCAAAAACATTAATAGAGGAAAGACAGTTGTGTAAAATTATTTAAATAACGTGGAAAGATACGGAAAAACATGAAAGGGCGGAAGAAAATGACAACAACTCCAAAAAAAAAGACGAAAAATTCTTAGAATTGCATTAAATTCTGCCATGTCGGTATCAAATATACGTGAAAAAAGTGGAGCCAGTGCCAGTCTAAGAACACTGCACCGTATTTTAAAGTCGTAGCCATACATACAAAATACAACGTCATGGTCCGACAAATGGTTTAAGGTTGTATTTTCCGATGAAGAAAAGTTTAATATTGATGGTCCCGACGGGTATAATTATTACTTTAATGACCTAAATAAGGAGGAATTATTTTTGAGCCGCAGACACAGCCGAGAAGGCGGAATAATGGTATGGGGTGCTATTTCATATTATGGTAGCATAGAATTGGTTTTTGTATCCAACAAAATGACTGCAACGACTTACAAAAACATTCTGGAGGAAGCATTTCCAAAACATAGTGATTCCTTTGGACCCATATCTTGGACGTACCAACACGACAACGCTCCGATATATACCGCCAGAGCAGTAAAACAATGGATTAATCAACAAGGTGTTCAACTTTTGGATTGGCCCCCATTTTCACCAGACCTGAATCTGATGGAAAATATTTGGAGTTTGTCTTGCAAGAAAAGTTTATAAAGGAGGAAAACAATTTGAGAGGATTTAAAGGATGCAATAACGGAAGCATGGAGTTCAATTTCGCTAAATTACTTAGAGTCATTATACAAGTCGACGCCAAATCGCATTTTTGAAGTTATTTCTAAAAATGGTGGGAGTACTCATTACTAATTGAATGCTAGAAGATAATAATTTTTATTTTTATAACCTAAAATTTAAAAATAAATTACAGTTTGCTTAGTTTTAAAATATTCCTTATTCAAGTTAGACACGAAAAAGTACCACAGAAATAGATGTCTTTAAATAAATGCATAATTTTAGTATAACAAAATATGTATATATATATATATATATATATATATATATATATATATATATATATATATATATATAATAAAGTATTTATAAAGCATTTTACTAAATAATCTAAGAAAAAATTAAGTTACTTCATATTCTTGGTACCAATAGTCAAAATAAAGGGTCAAACACAGTCTGGTTTACATGATAACTTACAGATGTAATCGTTAACTTCCTGTGTGCTCTTTCCAACAAACATAAAATCAGCCTGAGAGTATTGATCCAAAATTTTTTACCTTTCACATTATTTTCTGTCTCTAGAATCCCCCTTATTTTCAAAAAATGTTCCGGCGAGTTATGAAGAATATCTTGACTACCAATCCTGGTTTTTGTGTTCGAAACAATTTGAAAATCTCGAACTTGAGGCCAGTAACACATTCTTGGGTCCTGCATCGTAATTGTTTTATTTACATAAATATAAAGAAAACAAATATTTTGAAAATGTGTTTAAAATAATAAACATTATTAAACTTACGTTTTATGAAATAATTTGCTGGATTTCCAAATTCCAGCTCCTAAGTAATTCTTTTAATATGGTGCATTCATTACCGGTGCCGAATTTCTCCTGTCTGAATATGTATATTTTTCAATAATTCTGTATTTCCCTTAAATGTTTCAGTTTCAAAATTTCAATATGAAATTTCAATATGAAAATTGACAAATGTTTCTTCTTTGAATTTTCTCCTCTGAGATTAAGCTTATAGAACTAAGGTGTAGGTTAGTTGGGAAATTCTGTTTTTTTTTTTTTTTTGAATCATAAAAAAATACAAAGAGGTCAACTAAAGGAACCCTGCTAACCGAAGAAGAAATTGACTGTAGGATCGCAGTCAAAATAATAGGGATTTTAAGAGAAAATCTCTTCATCTATGGGTAAAATGTTACTGTTCTATATATTTAATTAGAGAAGTTAAAAAAACTAACCTAAAGGCACAAGAAGTAAAAACCATTCCTAATAGGAATGCTACAAAAAACGTGAAGGCAAAAGAGGGGACGAAAAGTACTGAGACTATTTCTTTTTTTTTTTCAAAAATATGAATGCTACCTAAAGGGTGATAAAAAGTAGGTATTGATGAACTTTTTACAAAACCCTGGTTATGAATTCCATATCACAGATGTTATAGGAAATGTATCAGACAAAAAATCTAGTAAAAAAAAAATCGAAATTGTCGAATAAACTTTTGGACTAGAAAGAAATGTTTAAAGACGGGGAAAAAGCACTTCATTCATAACAAATGACACTTTTAATAGAGAAATGTACGGAAATGATTGTCGCCAGAAAAGATTCCTTCCTATCATTAGCAAACACAACAAATTTTAATTTGTTTAGCCTCATCTCTTTTCTCTCAATATTACAACAAAAAAAGTAACTGAGTGGTATCAAACAAATGGTGCTGCTATGTACCAAAGGAGGCTGATTCACTAAATCAAACAGCGGCACCCATAGCACTCTGGGGCCGAGTATTTTCGGCATTTTCACATACACAACACGAAATTTAACGAAATTAAATAATTAAGAGCGAATGAAAAAAAAAACAAAAAATCATTTAGTTGTATTCTAGCTTTCAACTAGAAGGACTCATGTCGCATGTTTAAGCAAAATCAAAAACAAAACATATGACAAAGAGCATAAGAAAATATTATTTTTTATATAATAGATATAACAAACGCATTCCTAACAAAAACGTAATCAGTGGTAAAAAGAAGGAGTAAAGAGTCCTTCTAGAAGACCTTTTTTGTATCCAGAAGAACTTTTGCCTGCATTTCATGTTCATGTATTTTTTATACTCGATATCATTGAGAGCAAGGAATTACACATTAGCGACCTAATATAGTCCCACTAAAAGACCTCTTGAATAAAAACTGCCAGCTGACCTTCATGAAGAAGTGTCTAACAACAGATCTTCCGAAGAAAAGATGTCAGCAGGTCTTCTATACTATTTAAGAAAATATTTTTCTATTTATATAAAATAAATATTTTTTACTTTAAATTATTGTAAAAAGTTTAAAACTTAAAAAAAAAGAAAACAAAAATTTAGTATTAAAAAACATATCTAAACTTTTGGCAAAACATCTTAAGTCGAGATAAAACAATTTTTTCCAAAAATATACATCTTCGTAGAAATTGTTGTTTTTTTTCTTTTGTTTTTCTAAATGTTTAACTTTCCTAAAAAATTTAAGTTTTTGTTAATCTATTTTGTTAAAAGTAAATTTTTAATAAAATAACTATAATAAAAACCATAAATAAGAAATAAAATTAAATTAGAAAAATACAATCTACTCAAACAAATCATTAGATAAATCTAAATGAAGTATTATTGTTATATTTCTTAATTGCTGCTTTGAATTTTGATATTGTTTTTGTAACGGTTTCAGAATTGGTTTTTTTTTAAAGCAGAAAGAAATATTGTAATCTTTCTTCCCTTCTAAGAGAAGGAATTAAGACGCTATATTTTTTATACAAAGATTTTTTCTTGTTTAAAATAAAATATATTAAAAAAATACAGCTACTTACTCTCCTTCTAATAGAAGAAAAGTCGGAAGTTCTATCTAATATTTTATAAGGCAAGGATGAGGCATTCATGAAGGCCTTACTATAGAAGGCAGGTTATCATGAGTGTTTGTATCAGAGAGGAGGTTTAAATAGATCTTCTAGAAAACCTGCGCAATGGAGGCCTCAAAATTTTTACTCCTGTATAAACAAACCAAATACACTAGCATATTCAAATCTTTAAGTCCCCTCTTTGTGGCAATGCACTAAACTTTCCAGAAGTCTGCCCATTTTAAATGTATTGGGTCTTAGTAAAAAGATATTTAAAGAATACTAAAAAATAAAATAGAGTTTGAAAAGATGTGAACACATTCCCACAAAAAATAAATGAAAACCCCAATAAAGCTCTTATTGAGGGTATTCCTGATAATATCAAATATTTTATTAAAAACAAATAATAATTTATTTTTTCTTTTAAATTTAAAACTTGAATAGAGTAGCCTTTAACAGAATCAAATATTTCAAAAAATTTTACGTATTGATTTTATTTTTATAATCTGAAATCTTTTGTGCGCAGTTCTTAGTTCTTGCGAAGGGCAAGTTCTGTGTAGTATCTGCAAAATATTCTGTAAATTTACAAATGATGTTTTTCGCCATAATTTAAATTATATTCAGACTAGTCAAATATTTGACGAGAAATACATAACCACTAAATAAAATAGCTACCCTGAGAAACGACTTTTAATACAGTGCCCCAAATTATATTAATATATTCATTTTTATCTACTAAGGTCCAAAAGTTTAAATGGATTTTTAAACTTTTGTAATTTAATATTATTAATAAAAGGATATAAGAATTATTACTATCCTTCTCTGAATTTTTTCACATTTTCCGACATTTTTTACCCTAATGTTCGATAAATGCTGTGATTTAATTCTGCAATAATATTTTGTCGCTTCCCTGTTTCATTATTATACACACATATGAACGGCAAGCACATCCATCCTTATATGGCCTCTGTACATTTTATCCAGCAATGACATTACAAGTTAAAACATTTACAAAATAACCATTCACAATTCACATTCACTTGTTTTCATTACGATTTATAACTTATTTTTTTTTTAGCAGTTCTTGTGTTGAAAATGATTTTTTTCTTCTGTGGTAGCTTGCCGAATTTATGGCTATTGAATGGAAATTTTTATCATAGGAAAAATAGTAGAGAGCATAAATTTGAACAAGTTTTGGGGAAAAAAGGTTAAAGTGTCGTTAACTGGTTAAATGTTAAACATATTAAATTATATGAATTTGGTCAAATAAGGAAAATTGAAAAACATTAAACTAAACATTAAAATAGATAAATTATAGTAAATTTAGGGTATGGTTTTTAAGGAGAATTGTACATTATTGAGTTTGTCTTTTTAGTTTCTAATAAATGACATTGTTTGAAAACTAGAGCATATATTTAGAAACTAATTTTTGGTTTAAAGGAACGATAGTAAAAATTTATTGTGAAGTAATTGAAGCTATAATTATACAAGGGTTCCCCAAATTGTTGCTTATGTATTATGAGAAACAAAGTATAAAAAGTTAACAATTTCAGTTGTTTTTTGAAAGTTGTTTTATCTTTGTTATAATGCCGTTCCTTTTTATTTTTCGCAAATGTACATTTTTATGTAAAATTAATGATTTTGTTTGCATTATCAAGATGATATCAAGATGACCGTAACTGTTATGACTTTTATACTAAAAGTCAAAGGAGTATATTTGCACTTTTATATATCTTGAGACAAAATAACAGTTATTAGGTGATTTTAATTTTTTCGATCATAAATAAAATTTGTTTTCCACTTGTTATTGATAGTATTGTAAAACAAAAAAATAAATCGCCGAAATGAAAAAAAAATCGCCGAAACGAAAAAAAATCTTTAAAATAAAATATTCGAAAAAAACCAAGCAAAATAAGAAAATATAAAAAAAGATGCCAAAACGAAAAAAAAAAACGATAAATAAAAAGGCCAAAATAAAGAGTTGGTGACTCAAAAAAAAAAAAAAAAAAAAAACGCAAAAACGAAAAAAACCCTAAGCGAAAAAAACATAAAATTAAAAAAACGTAAAAATAAAAAAAATCCTAAAATGACAAAAAAAATCTTTAAAATGAAAAAACAACAAAACACAATGCTAAAACTAAAAAAACTACAAAATAGAAAAAAATTGTTAAAAAAAAAATTCGACAAAATGAAAAAAAAAACGCCAAACGAAAAAAATATCGCCAATACAAAAAAATAATAAAAAACGCCAGAATCAAAAATACATTTAAATGAAAAAATCGCTTAAATGAAAAGAAACACTAAAATAAAACAATCGCCAAAACAAAAACTATCGCCAAAAAAAAATAATCCAAATCGGGAAACAACTATGGAACGTAGAAAAAATCGTCTAACTGGAATAAATAATCAATATGAAAAGAAACTTAAAACGAAATAAATTTTATACGCACCTTTTACTCGCAATTAAAAATATTGCGATATACAAATTTTTAGGCATAAACGATGAGTTAATATTTTATTTGCAAGTTAGCAGCTTACGAAAACTAATCGTGAAACTAATGACAAATAAAGCGTATGGTTTTTTCATTACATTTTTATTTCACAGAATTTTCAATGATAACAGCTGTATTTTTCCCGTCCGGCACAACAAATAAAATAAATATATTAGTCGTATAAACAGTGAGTTGATTATTTGCAAGTTATTTTTATTTAGAAATAAGGGACGTATATACTTGATAACAGTTACTCAGAGTTGTATTTAGGAGAGAGAGAGAAAAAGAGCTAAATTGTGTAAGCTCGCAATGATATCGTTTTCGTATTTAATCGTTATTTTATTTTTCACGAACTTTCGGAGATTTTTTAGAAAAAGCATAATCTATAAAATTTTAAAATTGGTAAAAAATACTTGATTAGTTTAAATCGTTAAACGTTTCTACTGACATTTTTTATTAGATTGTTAATACGCGGGTTGTATTTTCTGAAAAATATTGTATATAAAAAATTTATTTTACTTACACTAAATTTGTTCATTTTAATAAGATAAGGACAATGGAGCACTTGCAGTATAATCCAGTAGTATTAATGTCTAATTATGCTTCAATTGTAGTACATAGCGTCATTTTGCCCTCAAGAAAATGATGTATATATTCACTGGATTAAACCGGTGTGCTTCGCTTATTAAAATAAAATAAGTGTTTTGAGTTTCACATGTTGTATGTATGTATTAGTAGAAGCTTTTAAAGTTCAGAACTTCTAAAATAGTGAATAGGTTTTATTGTAAAATATATCTGGTAATACGAGTATTAGAGATATTTTAGTTTCAAAGTTCAAGAAAATGCACTTCAATTAATTATAGACACACTATAGTTTCACTCAAAAATAAATCCTAGATTTATTTAAATAAGCTTCTACTATATTTTTTTATTTCTTCTGTTTTCTCCACAAAACATAACTTCCTTTGGAAACCCTACCTTTGTATGATACTTGGACTATTCCCCTTTATTTCTGCTTCAGTTGTTGTTCCTTTTTGATTTTGTATTTATTCGAATAACTTGAAAACCAATTTAGTTCTATTTAAGTTTAAAATGTTTTACATAAATTCATCTTCTTACTCTTATCCTTAAAACCAGTAATTAAAATATTTCCAGGCAACAAGCTAAAGTAGATTGTGAACAGTGTTGCCAGTTTAGCCTTTTAAGGCTAAATCTAATCTTTTTATTTTGTTTTAAACCTCAAAATTTTCGTTTTAGCTTTTAGCTTTTTCTTAGCTTTTTTGATTTTTAAAATTACCTTAAAAAGGCTGAAGTGATAGTATCTTAATAATGAAGAAAATAAGTTATTTGGTGTTACTAATTTTATTTTTACAAAATCATCTAATTAAAAATTTCTGTGTATTTTTCGCAACAATAAATCGAGATTATTTATATTCAACAAAAACTTTCGTCTGCGACGATTCATTTTCTAAAACAAAAATAACTTAACTAGTTTTAGGAACCCACTAAATCGAATATATATTATTTTAATATACTTCATTAAACGTAGAAAATTTTTATGAATATAATTTTAAGCAATTTCTTATAAAAGCGAAAAATCACATCAGAATGGAATTACAATTTAAAAGTTACGAAAAGTCATTTCAAAACATTGGGTGATTTTTCATATGAAATATAACCCAAATTTCTATGGAAACTTTTTTGGGTGATTTTTCATAGGGTCTTTCTGTGCTTTATTTATAAATTTATTACAATATCTGTAAAAAATATCAAAAAACCAATGAGAATGAGAAAAAAACTTTAGTATATTAAAAAAGAATAAGTAACCTTTTTCTAACCTTATTTTTAGAGGCATTTAGTCTTTTTTCACCATTTTAGCTTCCTTTTTTTCTCACCTCCTGGCAACACTAATTGTGACATTTCATATAACTAGTTCAATTAATCAGGGAAGCAAGATAAATACAATTTTAATATACATATTTTAAAGTATTCAAAGGTTTTGTTTGGGTTTTAGTTTAAATTCTTATGAAGTAAATTTTATTAAAATTCAATATGTACATAGACCATTTAATAAAAGATTTTGTAATTCTTAATAAAATTTTATATACTCTGAGTATTTGTTATTAAATAAATTTCATAGAAACAAGAAAATTTTAATAAAAATATTTAAAAATATTTTAAGAAAAATTATAACTATTTACAATTTTCATAAATAATATTTTTCCAATACATACGTAATTGTCAAATGTCAAATATCAAAAATCCCAAAACTTTTCTTATAAATCTTGCTCAACTTTAAATATTAACTTTTTAGTTAAAAAAGCAATAACATTTTGATTTCTTATTTCTGTTTCCATTTATCTTCCCCCCACTCCCACAAACATACTTTGTTCAATAATCCCATAAAAATGATTAATTTCAGCAGCTGTCCTTTGTTAGTTTCATTTCATTTTTTTCATTTTATTTTGTGCAGTTGTAATAATTCATAAAGAAAACCACGTAGTAAATTATGTTATATATTTTTTTTTCTTATTTTTACCTCTACTTTTTCTATTCCTTGTTTGGTACCTATATTTTTAATAAATGTGTGACACCTTTAAATAAAAGTTACTGGCAGAAAGACCTCTCCGCTTTCCCCACTGTCAAAAAAAAAAAATATTTTTTTCTCATAAAAGAAAAAGTATCGAAAAATAAAACTAAACTTTTGTAAAAGAATTATGTTCTCTTGCAGATATTAGGTCACATTGTCAAATGCAAAAGAATAGGAATAAACGTGGCAAAAAAAAAAAAAAAACAACAGGAAACTTGGTCATGAAAAAAGGTAAAAAATAATATTAAGCGATCAAAAGTCAACAGAAAAGAGAAAACCATTAGGCAAAAATAAAGTTAGATAGAATACGAACAGACCAGACAATGATTGGGATATGATATGATTATACTCTGCAAATCTACCAGATTTCAACCAGACAATGACTGGACTATGACTATACTATTGTTACACTATGACTATACTATAACTAGAATATGACTAGATAATTACTAAAATATGGCTGTTAAATTGCAACGATTTGTATGGGGACAAAAAAATTTCCAAAAGTATTCCCTAAAATTAAAAATTGATATATTATAAAGTAATCGCCAAAATTTTTCGATCCCATGAGCTGAACCTTTTATAAAATATCTCAAAAAATATAATTTTGGATAAACAGTATACATATTTTTTAATTTTGGATCAAAAAAATTTCAATATAAAAAACATATAATAGAGATTTGTCGACTAATATATCATCAGCTACAATTTTTTAAAAATTAGTTTTCACTCTCGTAAAATTAAGATTTTAGTAAAATTTTCTACACAAAAAAAAAAAAAAAAGATTTGTTGGAATATGCTTATAATAATACAAAATTATGTTAAATAACTAAAACTGTATAAATCTAACAATTTTTCCGTATTTGTAATATTTACTACTTTATTGGAATGGAATTAGAATTCAGCCATTAGTTAATTTACTACATAAAATCGATTGTTACAATATCTCAAACAAATTCGAGGATTAGAATTGAAAATTTGGTAAAATTCTTTGACTCCTCAAAATAAATTATTAAAACAAAAATTTTTATATTCAAATCAGTGATGCCAGATACAATTTATGAAAAATCCCTCTGTTATGTAAAAAAAAAAAATTCCCTTTTTCCTTATTTTTTAAAAATTGTTTCCCTCCTCCTTAAGCTATGTTCAAACTAGTCAAATATTTAACGAAAAAGATGTAACCGCTAAATAAAATAACTCTTAATTGCTTCTTTCAATTTGGAAAATGTTTTTTTTTTACCCACCGTAAATCACAGAATACATTTTAATGAATTTTGTTTGACGCTGCTTTCTTTTACAAAACATTTGTAAGATCAAACGCGGCAAACAATTTTTGTGTAAAACTAGTGGTCACATAATTTTGATCAAATATTTGCCAAATGTGAACTGAGTTTTAAAATCGCATTTATTATTAAAGCAAATTAACAAAAAGTTAGCTCAATAAAAAAAAAAATAAAAAATAAAAAATATTTTAAATACGAATAATAACTATAAAGAGAAAGATTTTCAAATAATAAAAAAAATACGAACGTCTATAGTTATTGTCAAAAATCAAATAAATGTGAATGATAATATTACAATTTTTCTTTTCTATTTTTGGGAAAAAATTTTTAAACATTTTGAAAATTTATTATTTACTAGATTTTACTTTCACTGCACTTCGCTTCCCTGTTTGATGCGATAACTAATATTTACTTTATACTACCCCTTGACTATCCATCCTATTCGAAATTTGATATGAAAATTCCCATGAAATTTGACCGCTCTCACTGTAATAGTTCCTTAGATATGTCATAATAAATATTATATTTGAATATCATATTTGAATTTAGGGACACAGAGGATGATGCTAAGAAATTGTTAAGCACATCGGTTCATCCGTTTTGGAGTTTTAACAAAGTGGGCATAAAATATGAAAATGGCATCCAATCAAGATCCAACATAGCCTATAACATTCTACTGTGCAAGTACTATCTGTGAATCAAATTTCATGTTAATACCAGAGATGTAAATGAATCATTTATTTTTTAATTAATTCGCGAATCATTCATGCACAGAATTAGAAAATTTTAAATTAATTCTTTTCATACAAAAAAATGAATTGAATGAAATTTGAGTCAGTTCAAATGAATTTGGTAAAAATGAATTGCAATTAATTTGATAAATTCATTTGAATTGAAAATCCGTTTCCAATTCAAATTATTTTGTAGAATGGATTCGTTTCTAATTCAAATGAATTTGTCAGAGTGAATTGTAATTCGTTTCCAATTCATTTGAATTGAATTGATTTTGTATTAATGTAAATGAATTAGAAAAAAGAATTAGCAATTCATTTCCAACTCATTTGAATTGAATTGATTGAAATTTTAATTGATTTTGTAAGTAAATCTACATTAAGCATCACTGTCGTTTTGTTATTCAACTAATTTTTTATGTAAAAACAGCAAGCATTACCCGTGAAAATTGGTTTTGTATATCACCTAGTAAAGTCCAAAGACAAAAAATTCTTAGATTTGAAATTCCCATGATATATAGGAATTGTCAGGTAGCGGCAGAATAGGAATTGAATTATTAGGTATAAACTTAAATTTTTATTTTTATCAATTTTTCATTCCCCTACATCTGCTCTTGAATTTGATTGATTGCAACTCATTTTTGATTTCATTCATTTGAGTTACAATTCATTGTTATAATTCATTTGAATGAATTCAAAATCAATTCAATTCAAACGAATTAGAAATGAATTGCAATTTATGTTAACAAATTCATTTGAATTGGCAACCAATTGCAATTCATTTTACAGATTCATTTGAATTGAAAACGAATTGCAAATCATTCTACAAATACATTTGAATTGGAAACGAATTGAAATTCATTGCTGCCTAATTCGTTTGAATTGATTCAAATTTCATTCAATTCTTTTTTGTTGTGAAAGGAATTAATTCAAAATTTATCTAATACGTAACGAATTAAATTCAAAAAAGAATGATTCATTTACAGCTCTGGTAAATACCTTCAATAATAACGTGCAAAATTGAAAAAAAATATTTTTTTTAAGTAGGCGTAAAATGTGGGCGTAATGTCCAATCGAGATTTGACATAGCCTATTATAACCTCCGGCACTAGTACTATCTGTATGTCATATTGCGTGAAAATTTGTTCAGTCGTTTAGACGTGATTGTTACACAAACTTTCACATCATTTTTATAATATACATGTATAAGGACACAAGGATTTATTTTATAGGATCTTGATTGTATTTCAACTTTATACAAAAATTTAAATTACATAGTTATAGAATAGGTAAATACATTTGTAATTGCATCCAGTATATTGTATTTAATTTTCATATAACACATCTAAACACGGGTGAATAGTATATAAGATCCGGCACAGCCGAATACAGAACTCTAAATTGTTACTATTTTTATTACTACTACATGGAGATGAAGACCTAAAGGCACCAGATAATGCTCTCTCAAGGTTACCTGTGATATGCTTCAGACTGACATTGAGTCTGAGAAGTTATTAAGTACTAAACTAATTCTTTTTTGGTTCCTAAAGGATTAAGGAAATTCCAGTTCTGTCATTTTGATCGTATTTGTATATGAAAAGGTGAGAAAAAGCAGAGAAAAAACATGTTTACGGCACTATTGGTATAACAATATTGTGTTCTCATGATAGAATGGGACACTAATATAATAAAATTTAACCATAATCTGATAGGATAATAACATTGTAAGATGGTATAATAATATGAGAACCTTAAATCATGACATGAAAAAAACAAACTACAAAATCGGACTCAATATGATAAAATCAGATCATAATAATTGTTATTTATAATCATATATATTTTTAGCTGTGATCATATATTGCAACCATAATATGTTGCTCTTAGATTATGGTCACCACAACTATATTTTTTTTCTGTAGATACTTTCCATAAAATGATTTCGAATGATCGGAATTTTGTTACTATAGTTAAATCTGAAACCACTATGATTCCTAGTCTAAAATATTCGTTCTTGACCTTTATTAGATATTTGCAATTTATTCTCTATTATAAAGACCATTAGGCAAGACCACGTTGATTTGTGCCTGTACTTCCCATAGAAAGTGATGGTCATTGGCATCATATCCTACTCCTAGGTCGACATTCAGACTAGTTTGTTAACTCTCTAGTGATCTCAGGCAGAGAGTTAGATGTATTACCATGAGCGAAATATGTTGAAGAATGACTTATTAAATGTGACTGTTTTAAACTATTAAGCGGTAGTAATAATACCCTACTTTAAATTATTCATTTGTGACAAGAATAAAGTTTTTTTTTAATTTTTCACTCATTAATTTTATACGTATTGATATTGATGATATGAAAAGAACTTTTAATATGTGATGCTTTCTGCTTAATATCTAAAACAGTCATTTCATTTCAAACTCTTTTAATTTTCATGCTTCAAAGTATTTTTCTGCCATGATTTTTCGGTGCTTGAAAAAGTCACGTTTAGATATTTTTTCAACAAAAATAAAAATAAATAAATGAGAAAATCTTCTATTTTACACTTAAATACTAACGTAAAAAATGCATTGAGTATTTAAGTCGATGTTTTTGTTTCTCTTGCCTCTACTTCGGCTATATTTCATAGTTAATGCAAGAGGTATTCATAGATTTCTACTGCTCCTGTTAGCTGTTTGTTTTTTCTTTTTTTGCTTCTTATTTCTTTTGCAAACATTTCATTTGTTTTGAGAGTTACTTTTTCTTTTTGCCTTTAGTTTTTTTTTCTTTTTCTTTTTTTTTTTTTTTTTTTGTTGTTAGCCAAAATGATATACATCTTCTTTAATT
Source organism: Protocalliphora azurea (assembly GCA_932274085.1). NCBI lineage: Eukaryota > Metazoa > Arthropoda > Insecta > Diptera > Calliphoridae > Protocalliphora > Protocalliphora azurea. The sequence goes on from OW026523.1 coordinate 16,019,656, forward strand.
TCAATGACAGTCACGATTCTTTTATACTTTTTTTTACTAAGTGCTGGTTTATATATATATATATATTTTTTTTTTTTGTAGCTGGTTATCTTATAGGTAACTTGTCTTTGGAATTCAGGTTTTTTTTTTCATTCATATTTGCTCTGTTTGATTTAGTAACTGGCTCTGGAGATGTATGTCTGTCTTTAAAAATGTGTATTTTCCTCTATTGTTATTTTCATTTTATATTCTGGTTATTTCGTATTGGCTCATTTGAATGTATACTTTTTAGGCAAAAGATATTTAAAATTGTAATTTCATAAAAAATTAAAATAACAGAAGTGATAGGGCTTTGGCAGCTTAAAATGTTCTTAACCATTCAGGGATTATATAATTTTGTAGTTATAATCTTTGGTCTAGTCATTTCGCAGTCTGTTTTATGTTAGAAACCTTCAGTAGGTCCCTAGTGGGTAAGTGGGATTTTTACCGACCAAAACTAGCTCCATACTGTGCGGAACTAAATTTTGGTACTACTTTCCAGTGAGGAGATCTTATTTTACTGTTCCTATTTTATTTTTACTATCTTTATAATTGTATCTCTTTAAGTTCCTTCCGAAGTGTTTCCCCACTTTTCAATACTTCGTTTACGTGTTTAATAAACCCTTTTATACGTTTCCAATTTCATTCCGTTGTTATCATGTTCTCCATGTCATTGCGTAGCTTTAGATTGCGCCCTACGTTCATTTCTAGATTTCTTTTCTCCGTTTCTAATCTTTAACATATTAATTTGACCTGTACGTCATTTTCATTCTGTTTTAGACATAAGAGATACCTTGAATAATAGAATCATTGCGATGGAAGAGGTATAGGTAGCTTCTCTATCTACCACACAGTTACAAAATATGTAAGGTGATAATAGATATCTCCGTAGTTCCGATTTATCTATCTTTCTATATTTCAAATTTACCTGTATGTTAACCACCTTTTTGTAGAGTTGTCCCACCTTTTTTTCAAATTTTCCGTGGACAGTCGCCTTTCGGTCTGACAGATAGATCTGGACTGAATAACTAGGCTTCTATTTTTTTCATATATGCTCGAAAATTCTCGAAGGTATGATACTTATTGGAACAATGCCTTCTACCATATATGATGTTTCGAGCAGACCGGATGGCAATTTCTTCGGTAAGTACTAATAATGAATATTCCCAAATGGGTTCTCCATAAAGGAGGGAAGATTTTTTCACTCTCGATAGTAGTTTGCCTATATTTATCATCATTATAGTCAATGAGTTTACTAAATTATTTGCATCCAACACGAGTAATCCGCATGTTGTTTAAAATTTAATTGGTTGCCGATTATCACATCCAGGTATTTTATAGCATCCACGGAGACAATATCGATATTTCCTACTTTAATTTTTAAGACCTCTTTGACTGTCTTGATGTACATTAACAGAACATTTGTTTTGTGTTCCACCAGTTTTAAGTTTGAAGATTATAGCCACATTTTAATGTTTTTGTTTGCATAAAAAAAGCCAACAAATTTTTACTTCCTCAGATGCTGGAACAAGGCGTTCTATAGTAACGGATTCAGGACAGATTTTTGCGGAATACAAGCCGTAATGTTAACGAAAACCATGCCATTATCCGTCCAATACCGCTATCTATCTGAGCAGTAAAGCTTCACTATTTTGATAAAATGCTTCGGAATCGTCAGCTTTCGTGGATTCATGAAATACTAATGGAACTTAATAGACTAGATGCTGTGATAGTAGCGTATGCGGATTATGTTTTGCACAGACAAACAAAATTGTGAAAGCATGTGATGTTTTTAACGAAAACTTTAATGTTATAATTTGGACCCTATCAAGTGACTTTTTGTTAACAATTTTTGTACACAAGAATAGTATAGAACGGTTTGGAGTCAGTTTCATTTCATAGTTGTTAAAAGTAGTCCATTTTGCTCTTGTTTATATCTTTTTGTAGACTATTCTTGACCTGGTGATATGTCTCTATTTTTCTTTTTAATTTGGGTCTTGAGATTTCACTCTAGAATTTGTACCTAGCATCTAATCACTCTTTCCACGCTTCCATTCCTCGTTCCACCAGTAGGTTTATTTTAATATGCTCCTATGCCTTTTCTTGGTATTGATGCACCGCACCACAAACACCGGTGCCCATAGCACTCCGGAGTCGAGCGTTTTAACCATTTTCATATACACAACATTAAGGTTAACAAAACTAAGCAATTGAGGATGAATAAAAAACAAAAAATGATTTAGTTTTGTTCTAGCTTTTAACAAGGCGGGTTCATGTTTCATGAATAAGAATAAATAAAACACATAACAAAGAGCGTAAAAAGTTATTATTTTGTTATTATTTTTTGTGTGCTAGAAATAAAAAACACATTCGCAACAAAGAACGTAAACAAACCAAATACACTAAGACATTCAAATGTGTTCGTCTTCTCTTTTTGCCTATCGTTGCTTTAAAGTAAATGATAATCTATTTGCCATGCCATACATCCCTTCATATTCGAAATATTATTTAACAAACGATTATGCCAGGATATCTGACACATCTTTATCATTTTCTTAACTGCGGGAGTTCTAGTCTATAGTCCAGTAAATTGCATAATAAGTACATTAGATGGGCATTAATGAGCTGAATATGTAAAAAATATTTTAAAAATTTTCAAAATTGATCTTCAGTTTCCTACCAGCGATTGAAAGTCACAGGTCTAGATCATTTTGTTAAAAAATTTTTGAGTTGCATTTCGAAACGGGTATCAAAATACTAGTAATTTTGAGCCAGTTATAAAATAATATTAAAACAATTTTTTCGCAATATTTTTGGTCCATAAACCGTCATTTTAGTATCTCATGTAAAAAAATTTCGATATATTTTTTTTTGCAAAATATATAAAAATTTCATAATTTTGTTACTTTTGTGGGTAAATTATTAAAAAGTGGCATTGTAGTAAGTATAGATATAGAAATATGGAAATTATTTTCAAAAAATTTGTTCACAAAAATGCACTAAAGAGTCCTCTAGCGGACGAAAAACAAGCTTAAATTTCGAATTTTTTGAGATTTATTTCGTAAAAAAACTCTATATTTTTTTTGGCTTCAATTTACCAAACTTGAGATTTTCAATTTTAAAAATTTTTTAAATAATTTTTCCGTTTTCAGCTCATAAATACGCATCGTTTGAGAGGTATTCTCACATCGAAATGTACATTGTATATAATATAGTCTTTAGTCTAGCCTAGAGTCTTTACTCTAGTATACTGTCTACTCTACAGTCTAGTTAATACAACTTGTAACTCATTGTTATAGGTAAATGTTTTTCTCCTTCTAGTTATATTATTTTTGCATACTTTGTTTTATTTAAAATATTTTTTGATATAAATTTCATTTAAGATAACTTATTATTATTATTATTATTATTATTATTATTATTATTATTGTTATTTGTGAATAAAATCTAAATCCTACATATAATTGCTAACACCTTTTTCGTTTAAAAATATTACTAGATTTTAAGTAAAACAATTTCTTCTAACAATATATTTCAATAAATAAAACCGCTCAATTGAAGATTTTTTTCCTTCCATAGTTTTTGAAGATTTGAAATTTTTTGCCGTTTTTTTTCGCTTTTGCGATTTTTTCTGTTTAGGAGTTTTTTTATTTTGGCGATTTTTTTAATGTTTGCTTTTTTGAGTTCTTTTTTTTTTCGTTTAAGTGGTTTTTTTTCGTTTCGACAACTTTTCTTATGAATTCTCAATTTGTTGTGTTTTTCGTTTTTGCTACTGTTTTTTTTTTTTAAGTTTTTGTTTTCGTTTTGCCAAATTTCTTTTATTTTGGCGATTTATTTGTATTTTATAATACTATCTAAATCAATCGGAAAATGTTTTTTATATTTCTTCGAAAAAATAAAAATCAACAAATAACTGTTATTTTGATTCAAAATAATATAAAAGTGAACATATAATTCTCAGACTTTTATTATAAAAGTTATAATACTTACGGTCCCTGATTTTAAATATCGAAAATAAAATAATGAAATTAGCTTATCTTGATAACACAAAACAAATTTTACATAAAAATTAACATTTGCTTAAAATAAAAAGGGAACAGTATAAAACCAAAAATAAAACACCTTAAAAATGACACAAATTGTTTACTTTTTCTGCTTTGTTTCTCATAATGCATTAGACTCAGCAAAGCACAGCAATTCAAAGTATTGAACTCTTTTTCTATTTTGTTCATCACTCCTCTCTTACAAATACCACAATTAAAAATAAACAAACTCTAATTCACATAACAATAATAGATAACAAAAGCGATGCTTTGAATAGGGAGAATTGTCTGAGAGATATGAGAAATAAAATAGAGAAGAATTTGTTTTGTTTATACACATATATGTGAGCTTTTTTATATGTATTAGTATTTTAGTAAAATACTGAACGGATTTTAATAAAATTCTGAACTGATTTTAACAAAATTTATATGCTGCTCTATGAGAAAATTCCTTTATAAAGGTATATCTTTTTTATTAAAATTGAATATATAGTGTGAGCGTAAAAGGGATTTCGAAAAATGTATTTGCCTATTATTTATATAGATAGATATTACGAGTATTGACCCTTTTCTATTCACATTGTTTTCATTACTAAATAAGAATATAAGCCAAAAGTTTTATTTATTTTGTTTAAAAAAATAAAAATTCTATTAAACTCAATCTATTGTTTATAGCACAGAAGTGTAGAAATCAAATCACTTATCAACCAGTACAACTACTACTGCTACTACTGATGGCTAAAGCTCCTTTGGATTTATATGGGTTGGTACATGTTCATGGTCTTTTCTAGTTGGATTAAATTAGCTCAAGTGGAAAATCTAATTTTGGTGTATTTTTTATTATTGAGTTTTACCTTTTTTTCTGTTCTTTTAAACGAGTTTCAGAAAATTACTAAAATAATAGAATAAGAGAAAAACAACAAGTTTGAAGAGGAAATTTTATTTTATTTATTTTTTGCTTTCTTTTTTTTTTTATTCATACATATTTTAGTTTTTAGTAAATGGTTTTCTATTATTTTACATAAATTGAACATTAAATTTAACAAACCTTTTAACTCCAATGAAGATTAATTTTTTTATCTATTGTTTTGTAAATATTTCCATTTTCATGTTACTTGCTGAGATAAATTACATGTTGAGAGGATTCAGAATAAAAGATTCATATACTCAAATGTTGGTTCATAGACATGTAGATGAGTTTTGTATATGAGCTGTAGTAACTACAATAAAGAAGAGTTAATAGAGAAAATATAATAATGGATAGTATAGTATAGGTATTAAATGACACTCTATATTTTTATAAAAATATCGAAATTTATTAAGCAAATTCTATAAATAAAATTTCATTAAAAGGGAATATAAAATATAGAAAAAATATGCTACAACCCACATACATTTTTTAGCAGCATATCTACTTTTTATTTTCTACTACTAATAATGTAGCTCATCACTGACGATGTCGTTCATCTGTGCGAGATATTAATAACAATTACAATATTAAATGAAAGAAGCCTTTTAAAAAATGTTTAAATTTATTTAAATTCTTAATATGACATTTTTTGTGGTCTTTAAGTAATCTGCTTTTTCACAAAATTTAAAAGTTAGTTAAAATAAAATATATTTACTTTTCTTATGTATAAAAATAATTTTTCAATATAATATTTCAATAATTCATATAACTACTTATATCAAAAGGAGAGAAAAACACCTAAAACCAGAATGTTTCTATCGTGCCAATAAAAAGTGGTCTAATGAAAATAAATAAATCTATAGCTAAAGGCCATTAACAAATTACCAATGAAAGCTATTATGTTACCCTGTAGTTTATGGCTATACTTAAATATGGGAATATTTTAAAACCTTATTTCTTGTAATGAATCTAGAAGAAGAAAAATATAGTAATGAAATTTTTAACTTCAGATAATCGTAAATGTATTATGTCAAAAAAAAAATATTAGCAAATACTAAAAAATTGCGATTTAAAAAGATGCTAACATTATAATAATTTTGTGAAAAATGTTGAATACTAGATATGAATTCAGCAATATAAGTTTTCATATATCGCTCTTTTAGTGCAAGAACGTAATAACACAAAAAGACCAGATCTTTGAGTTAATGATCTAAAAATATGGTACGAGGGCGGATCAATAAGTCCGTGACTTTTCGAACTTCCATCGTAGTTATATGAAATGCAACACTATTCTCATCAAGTACCACCTGTTAATAGACTGCTGTAAAATTTTGAGCAAGTGTCGTCATTTACTTTGCGTAAAAAATAGGATTTTTCGAGGCCAATAATTTCATCATCTGGAGCTGAATCTCTTTCCACTGAGCGATTTCTTTAGGTTTTTAAATAGGAAGTAGTCACTAGGTGTTAAATCTGGAGAATATGCCGGATGAAATACCAATTCGTAGCCCAATTCATAGAGTTTTGCCATTGAGACTGCCGTTTATTGTTTTTCCCTTTTGAAGGTAATCGATGTGGATTATCCCGTGTGTATCCCAAAAAAACTGTTGCCATCACCTTATTGGCCGACTAACTTACCTTGGCCTTCTTCGGAGCAGATTCACCCGGAGAAACCCAAAAACAAGCTGCTGCTTGGTCTCCGGAGTACAGTAATGGATCCATGTTTCATCCACAGTTACAAAAAGCCGCAAAAGCTCATTTGGATTGCGCTTAAAAAACTGCAAACAATCTTTTGAAGTTATCACACGTTTACGTTTATGGTCAATTGAGAGCAAACGCGGCACCCATCTTGCAGACAACTTTCTTAAACCCAGATGATCATTTAAAATCGAAACCACACCTCCGTATGAAATGCCTATGGCATCAACAATCTCACGTACTTTTAAACTTCGGTCGGCCAACACCATATCGTGCATTTTTTCGATATTTTCGACCTCCATTGGCAGTCCAGAACGTTCAGCGTCATTTGTACTTGTGCGAGCACAACGAAAGTCAGTAAACCACTATTTTTACCACTGAAATCGATGGTGCGGAGTCCCGATAGTATTTATCGAGCTTTTCCTTGGTCTGACTGATGGTTCTTTTTCGAAAAAAATAATGTTTAATGAGCACTCGAAATTCACTTTTTTCCATTTTTAGAAAAATAGACAAGGTTGTATGTTTTGAACAGCTATTAAAAGCAAAGTAAATGACGAAACTTGATCAAAATTTTACAGTAGTCTATTAACAGGTGGTATTTGATGGGGGTAGTGTTGCATGTCATATAACTACGATGGAAGTTCGAAAAGTCACGGAAATATTGATCCGCCCTCGTAATATCTATTGATAACTATCTTGTGAAATATTTACAAAAAAAAAAAAAATAAATCGAAACTTGTAGGGACAGTCCTGGCACATGCTAAATTATGCGCCTGAAGTCTTTTCAGTTTAAGATTGTAATTTTACATATCTTTAAAGTAAATACAGGGAATACTGTAATGAAGTTTAGTTTTCTAGCCGAGGTATGACTCAGTCTGTCCAGGTTCGATTCGAAAGTCTGTTTCTTTTGAAAATAATAAAACAAGTAATTGCTTAGATGGTAATAGAAATTCAAAACAAAGCTTTTATTTACGAAAACTTAAGGTACTTAAAACTAGTTAAAGCTACGAAGGTTTTTCGGATATTTTTGCGAAATTATACGATGAAGTGATGAAACGACGAAATGTTGAAACTATGAAACATAGAAACGATGAACATATTACTAGTAGGGCGGTGATATTCTGGTAACACGATGTCTAAAAAGGAGAAATAGTTGCTGGTAATAAACGAAAGATAGAATCGGGATTCTGGTTAATTAAACGGAAGATATTTCGGTTTGTTTAAGCAACTGGCTACTCTACTTATAAACGGAGTTCTAACTCTCTGATAACTACGGTTATTACGTACTGAGGAATTTTCTACAATCGCCAACCTTAAATATTTGATGAAGAAATCAAAAAGTATTCGGTGGATCTTGAGTTCGGCTAACTAATCCGTAAACTACTTCGGATTCAAAAGAATTCAGGAACTTTAAGTTTGGTTAACTATGAATGGAAAACACGAAAGTAATTGGTAAAGTACTTCAGACTCAAAAGAATTCGTTATCTTTGAGTTTGACTAGCTATGGATGCAAAATACGAAAGTATTCGGTAAACTACTTCGGACTCAAAAGGATTTGAGAGCTTTAAGTTCGGCTAACTATGGATGCAAAATACGAAAGTAATCGGTAAACTACTTAGGGCTCAAAAGAATTTGAAAGCTTTGAACATAAAATATTCTATAGCTCCTAAGCTGATGATGACAAATAAAAATCTACTTCGGCAAAATTTTTGCAAAGTTTTTATTCTATAAATTTTGTAATAGCATCAAAACACCTATGATACATAATAAGCGAGATATGTGCAAAAAACTGATTTTTGTTACTTTTAACCGCAAATAACTCACGTAGCATACACGTGATTATCGGTGACTTTTAACAGTATGTATAAAATACCAAGGAAAAGCTATTTGCAGAAATTTAATTTCCTTCATCAAATTCCTTGGTTAAGCCATATTTTCGGCTAAATTTTCTAGAGCAATAAACAATCTTCGAATTGGGGAGAATAATTTGATATAATCTACTGAAGAAACTGTACAAGTGCTAGTTCAAATCAAGCACAAATTTATAATGAGCAAATAGGGCTATACGTTTTAATCCTTGTTTAGATGTAAGCCAATTAGTAACAATAGATATGGTTAGAAGGGCAGCCTATATGGACGAAATTTATCCCAAGATGATACAAGAAGTTTTAGAAAATATATGGTAGTAATTTTTGCTTATTGTATTATGAAGAATTATGTTCTCTTATAGTGGCGTAAGGCTAAAGTAGTCATTATACGAAAATCTAGAAAAAATCAGCATTATTCTGCTAAGGTTAACGTCCCATAAGTCTTTCATCATTTATGTTAAAGACCCTGGAAAGGATATGGGAAGAACTTAGAACGTTGTTATATTTCTGGCAGTCAACACGCGTGTAGATTCTGCCCTTCACATCATGTAATTCGCCATATAGAAAGGTCATTCTCTCTTTATAAGTTAACTCTTGAAGCTTTTCTGGACATTGGCTGAGCTTTTAGCAATGTTAAATCTTCGGTTATTGCGAAGGCACAAGTACCAGTGTAAAATTTACTAAATGGCTAATATCAATACTTGAAGAATCGTACATAACATTAGAATTAGGAGATTCAATTATTCATGTTAAAGTGGTAAGAGATACTCCTCAGGTAGAAGTCATCCCTGCACTTTTATGGCTTTTGGTTGTAAATCAAGTTTTATATTCGCTAGAGGAAACTACGCAGATGACTTAGTTGTGCTATCTGGAAAATATACAGACGCGATATCTGATACTCTAAATGTCTCACTAGGTATGCTATCATCACCGGCTGCCAAATCAGGACTAGGTGTGAATCTCGGAAAAACAGAACTTGGGAACTTTGAAGACGCGACTTGTATGTCACACGCACGTCATGACATAATCAAGTGGGAACATAATGCAAAATTTTCATCATTACTAGATTGGATAGACCGAAAAGTGAATTATTCAGAGATGAATGTCTATACAGATGGAATATACGGTGAGGAATTGAATTTAAAAGAGTCTTGTCGTCTCTAATCAGATTATAGTATCTTTCAGGCGGAAGTATTTACTATAGACAAATTTCAATATTAAAAATATATGGATGTGATATTAGTTTCTTCATTTATAGTCGGGCCGCTGAAAAGACTCTAAGACTCACATATAATATTAAGTGGAAGGTTATTAACAACTGTCACAAAGAACTGTGTACAGAATAGTATTATGCTGTGCTGGGTACCTGAATACAAAAATATTTGAGGAAATTAGAAGGCTGAATTTCTTGTAAAGAAAGGTGCTGCCCTTATCAATATTCCAACAACAGAACTGAGTGGTTAAATAGCTGGTGATGCTCAAGTAGTAGTTTACAGATAAGGAAAGTTTGGGTTGCAACGATAACTACGTTTATCAAGATTTTATTGCAGAGTTAAGAATAGTCATTAACCTTATCACAGGTCACAACACTCTCGGTAAGCATATGATGAAAATAGTTGTAATCAATGATGATACTTGCAGATGGTGCAAGGAGCCTACAGAAAACAGTTTTGACTTCCTATGCCAGTGTCCTACACTATCCTATAAAAGACTTAAAATTTTCGGTTCTTATTTCTTTCAGAATCTAACTGACATTAAAAACCCTGAAACATTATTGAGCTACATCAGAGCATCTAATTGGGAGGCATATAGATCGTATTTAATGGCAAATATATATTTTATGTGGGAAAAGGTACACACCAATAATTAGGAAACATAATAGACCAACTGGAGTCTATGGATATCGCTTTCTCCTAGAAATCATCATCATCCTAACCATATCTTTTATGGTCACCGTTCATAGATTCTAATGGACATGGCATCGATCACAATAAAATCGGAGAAGTATTAAAAAAAAATTTAATAAAAAAATGTTATGGACTTTTTAAAAATTATGCAAAATTTGCACTTCTTTTATTTTTATATAGCAAATAAGAACGGCAATAAATATAATTGATTGATCATTCATATTTCTATTAAGGTAATAGTAATTTACGTTTTCTACAAAATCGCATTTTTGAGTTATGACATTCTTTAAGTAAATGCGCGATATGTGTAAAGATTTTGTAGTTTCCACGAAGCGAATCTTAAAGAAGAAGTAAGTCTAGACCTTTCGAAATTTATCTGATCTTAGAGCAAAATATTGACTATAGCTCATACTTGGTTCTTAAATGTATTTTATGGGAACGATTGGCCATAGCTGCTCTGTGTTGATTGAATAGAAGAAATTTTACAAAGAAAAATATGTGTCTCATTTCTTACAAGATCATAATTAGTCAATAGATAAAGTTTCGATTAAAACGAATTTGAATTTCTTCATTTTCTCGGATTGTAATAAAAACACTATTTTATAGAGACGGTGGCAGAAACTATTTTTTCCTGACGCACAGTGGTTTCAAAACGCTTTTGAAGAAAGTATTTTTTTGTAGGGATTTACAAGGGATATTTATATGTAATTTTTTTTTTTTTTTGACGATCTTGGAAAAAAAATTGCATACCGGAGATGACCAAATTTGGTGGTCTACCCACTCCACACCTGATCTGCTAGGAATTTGTGTTCCTTCAAATCAACTCAAAAATACCTCGACTCTGGGTGAAATTTTATTGAGATATTTCGGACGGTACACAAGTTACAGAATTATTTCTAAAAAAAGTGTTATGGAACCACTGTGTTACGCCCGAAGTCTAGTTAACTGTAATTAATTTGCCATCTTAGTGTATACAAGACACTGATCACAATCATGTTCTTTAATTTTATTACTCTTAGAATATGTGTTTCTTAACGTATTGTTAAAACTATCAGTTCTCTACTTATTTATACTTAGTAAATTGAACAAAAAACTGCAATTAATTTGACTGACATTTAAATGTTTGTAAGTAATTGTTGGCAGTTAAATGTTATAGACCTCAAAATGCTTTTAACCTTGTAATATGACATCCACATGAATACAATGGAATTAAATTCATTACCAGAACAAATGATATAATATTTATACAAAATCAAATTCATGGAAATAATAAAGGCCTAAAGTAAAATAAATCTTAATTACATGATGAATTAATGAAATAAAGTAATTATCAAAATTATTGAACTTTGTGCCAGAAAAACTTTTTTTATTTCACATATAAAATTTTATATATTTTTTTTTTTTTTTTAATTTTTACACCAACTGGAAATAATTTAATACTTTCTGAATTTTTAAAAATTCTATTCCCTTTAAACATTAAGACTTTCCTTACCAAGCACCAAAATGGAAATGTGCATTTACTTGATTAAATATTTGCAATTTATCCTGTTTTTTCCATTTTAATTTTTTCTTTTTATTTTTTTGGAACTTTTTATATACAAACTTTCAATTTAAGCAAGAACAAAAGCCCAAAGATAATAATGGCAAGAAATAATGTTGGATAATGAAAGATAATCTGTATAAATATTTGCCAGAAAAAAAAAATTATGCCTGAATAAACAATTAAAGAAGATAATTTAAATACAATACTCGTAATGTTGCCGAAATGATATTTAGACTTTTCAGGCTTTATTACAGAAAAAAAAAGTTTATTAGAGTTGTGCTTAAGTTTTAAAAGTTTTAAGCATTTCCTGAAGAATTCAAGTTCATAATGAAGTAAGCTAATTTATTTGCGAAAAAATAATAGAGAATGAAATGTAATATTTGAAGAGAACAGTGGGTTTATACGACTTTAAAGAATTAATGAGAATTTTGAATTAGCTGATAAATAGTAAAAAGATTATCGGAAGTAATTATTGCCTTTTAAGAATTCGAAGTAGGTATTTGAATTAGTGACTGGTAAATCCATTTCGATTATGGTCGACAATCGATTCTCGTTGTTAAAAAACGATTATTTTGCGGTCGATTATACTAAAATTGACTTTTAACTTTCGATTAATAGAAAAATCAACCCGCTACAGTGAAGTAGTTTCTTGTACAAATAAATTGTAGAAATTTCAAGGGAAAATTTTAAACCTTCCAAAAAATAAATTTTGCCACATTTTTTTTTAAAGATTTTGATAAAAAAAAATCAGTAAAAATACAATTCAAGAAATTGTTTTTAAAAACAACTTTGAGTACAAGTTATATAAAATCTACAGTCGTAAGAGAACGATTCTTAAGCATGCGTTCCCATAGTGGCGGACAGTCACATAAGGAATGTTCCTAATCCTCAATAAAGCAACTTCGGCAGTAATCCTTTTCTAAAGCCCCTATTTGGCAGTACGAAAAGTGCAATATGGTAACCCGCCTGCGTTTCTGTTATATACGTAAGCGACAATTTTCTTGCGTACTTATTCGCTATTTCAACCTCACGAATTCCCTATCACAAATTAACGCCAGACTAGTCTGGACTAGTATAGATAGAGATTGAGTGCAATTGAGTAGACATTACGACTTCACTACGTACCAATTATACGTCTTAATTGTGGCTTGACCGTTCAAATAAAAGTTGATATTCTATATATAGCTTTCGAAACAAGTGCCCTGTCTAGCAGAAAATATTCCAGTCTCGGTTCTAGTATTTTATTGTTGCATATTTGGTGAAGTGATTAATTAATTTCCTGTGTTTTTATAAAATAAATGTGTTTGAATTCTATGGTGCTAAATTTATCACGTCATTAAAGTGATCTGCGGAAGTAGGTTAACAATAAACAGATCAATTCTTTTTATTATCTTTTTATCTTCGAACAGTCGTACGATTATTGCATTTCAAAGATTATACTCTCTGGTTTAGTTATTAAACGTATCGAAAGAATTGCAGATTTAAATATCTAATGGTCCTTTAAAACATAATATAATTTAATTTTAATTAATTTTTTATTAATTTTACAAATAATAATCGATTATTAACTTCTCATACTCATTCTCTAGTTTGAAATTAACACATCCGTAGCAGAGGATTTGAGGTTATAATTGGAAAAAATAATCCACTAATCCCTCAGGAAACTACCTTAGAAGCTTTTAATTATAAAAGCGGAGTTTTGGAAAAAATAATAAAAAACAATCACACATAAGTCTTAAACAATTTTTAAATAATTGCTAAAGCGCTTGTCATCAAATTATAGGTCGCAAATTAAAGATATATTACAATTATTATATATTATATGTGAATTCTGAAATCCTTTTATAGATCAGGCTGAATTTGAGCGATGACAATTTACAGTATCACATTTGGCAGTTTTAGAACGAAAGGAATTCAGTTTTTGAGATATAGGACTGAAATTTTATATTCTGTTAGTAGACATTCCCTCTAAAAATGGGCGGGTATAATCACTGTCACTCCCGTACTAAGAAAAAATTTTTCGTTTCAATTTCGGGCATATTTTAATAAATTTTATTAAAAAAGGAATATTTAAAAGGTTGTAGTGGAAGGGTCCAACGACACCTATCTTAAGTGCTATTTGCATAAAAAATTTTTTGCCGTTAATTTAAAATTTTGAATTAATCCTTAACGAATTGCTAATATGAGGTATCGTGCATTTTTTTTAATATATAAAAGATCGCAAAAAGTCGCAGACAAAATTCTGCAATATTCTTTTATATACCAATCGTATTTTTAAATTGGAGTTCAGTGGAACTTCTTAGCTCTAGTACATTTAGAACAGAATTTCCAAAATATATATCATTTATTCCATGAAAGAACACCAAAAAAATTTTTCCTTTCCTTATATATTCATTTTTATTTATTTTTTTTTTTTTTTTCATAAATATTAATAAATTATTCATAATGAAAATTTTAGTAATTTTGCGAAAATTTTTTTAATCTTTAGTTTAGTTTTATTAGATTTGATTGCAAATAGTAAATGAAAATAATTATACATGAATATAATAACAACAAATGCCTTCAAATGGCAAAATTCCAAGGGAAATCTGTAAAAAGAATAATGTTTAGAAATTTGCACAATTTCGCTCGTATTCTGCAGCACATCATTTTGATAAAAAGCGCTGCTCTTCTGTTCCTATAATGTAGCTAAAAATCATTAAATTTCAAACATTTTTTTACAAATTGAAAATATAAATGAACATTTAAACAAATTTTTTAAGTCTTCTTGATTTTTGATTCATTTAAAAAAATGTAAAAGAGTGATAATATTTAAGACGTTATTCTTAAATATTATGAACTAAAATCAATGATAGTAAATTCTTATATTTATGTATTCAAATTTCATAAATACGACTATCATTATCAAAATTCTATGAATGTAAAAGGAAGACCTAACGCTGTAAGTTTTATTTGCAATTAATTTCACTAATCACGATTAGTTTTCCTAACTTGCAAATAAAATATTAACTCACTGTTTATACGGCAAAATTTTCAATTGCGAAGTGTGTATAGGCGTAATAAATATTGCGAAAAAATTAATTGTTCTGTATGAAAAAACTGGTGGTACTTTTTCCAAAAAAAAAAAAAAAAAATTAAAAGAAAGAATTTTAAAACGATTTTAAATATTTTTATAATGAAATAAATTACTCAAAATCTTAGTATTCTAACAAACTAAATTAAAATTTTACATAGAAAAACCTAAAATCCAATTTCAATTTTGAATAATACATATTCAATTATTTTATTAATTGAAAATCAATTTAATAAAAATATTTTATAGTCAATTACTCCTATTATCACTTATTTTAAATATATTTGATTAACTTATTAATTGAAAAAATAAGAAAAAGAATTGAAAGCCGATAAATTGTTTTATTTTTAATTAAAAATATTGGAAAATTTGAATTTTGAGCACATGTATAATTGATACAATTAAAAAAGTAATTGATATAGTTGATAAATCGTTTAAAAGACCATATTTTTTCTGTGTTCGATTGAAAATCATATGGGGCACAGTGAACTGAGCCCTTATTAAAATTGAAAAAAAAAGTTTAAGGAAACTAGGTACAACGTTGAAATTTTGTACATGTATACGCATTGACCTTCTATTTATAAAAAGTTTTGAAAATTTGAAAAACCTTAATATTTTGGCTATATTGGATCAATAAATATCCTCCCTTAAATTCGAAGTTTTATAAGAGTATATAAATCTATTACAACACCAAGGAAATATTAATTATGATATTTTTGTTAATTTTTGTTAATCAGTGTTGCCATAGTGTTTTTTAAATATAAAAAAATTGTTTCATTTACTTTTTTTAACTTTTTCGTCTTCTATTCATATTTATTTGCAATTAATTTTATTTGCGGACGACTTATAATTATATTTTTATTATTTATTTCTGTAAAAATCTGTGCAGATATGTATTACAAAAATTTACGAATGTGTTACTTTTGTCAATGATTAAGCCATTAAAAACAATATGAGCAATCATCTTTTAATGCAGAATTACTGGTTACGTAATACATAGTTATTAATACTGTTGTACTGAAAGATTGGACGGAATTAAAAGTTTTATCATTTAATTTTCATTTGTAGTGTTTTCTTTGTTATTTTTTCTAATAAAATCATTATAGTTCTTGGTTGTTTTGAAGAAACTCCCTAAAGTATCTTAGCAATGCGTTTTAGAACATTTTAACAAAAGTAAAATAGTTAAAATTCGGAAGCGTCAGCATTTAGCTCTATTCATCTGTAATACACTGTAACTTTAATATTTTCAATAGGCAAATCGAAAAACTTTAAATATTTAATACAAAATCCGTAATATGGACAATTTTTAAAACTAACCTAGTTTAAGAGTTCGCATAGAAAACAAATATAATTAATACGGGCTATATAGAAAATAATTCAAGATATGGAACACTAATCAGATATAGTTTATTTTCCATTGTGCCTTTTTTTTGGTGGACCATAAATGTTGACAATAATTTAGAAAATTTTTTTTATATTTTGGGAAAAATTATAAAATTTTTTTCACAATGTAGGTTAGGTTAGGTTAAAAAGGGCGGCGTCTTCACGCCTCCACCCAGAGATCATTCGGTCCATTGTGATCCCTTTATAGATAATAGATAAAGCTGACAGATAAAGAAATAGAACAATTCTAATAGAATATAGTAAGAGATTGAAAAGAAATATAGCTAAATATAAGAAAAAATAAGAAAGGTGTGGAACCTAACACCCATCAAATCAACCCTGACTACTTCTAAGCCACTTTATTCCCATTACAAACCCTATAGGATTGCCGAGTTCTTCTCTGCATCCTCCTCTATTTTGTGCAGAATATGGCTCCCAAACCACCTCAGCCTACTTCGCTGAAGCCCTACATAGTGACAGAGTATATGCCCCACTGTCTCTAGCTCATCCACATCATCGCACTTCCTGCAAAAATTTGACGCGCCGGTGTCCCACTTACTAGTCATATTCCCTATTGCGAGTTGACCAGTAATCATGCCAACAATGATCCTTAAGTTCACACGACTCATGCCTGCAGTCCGATCTACTTCCCCAAGCATCATTCGTTCTACTTATGATCCATTCCCTTATGACCATGATATATGACCCAATAAGAATCCTAACCGATGCCTCCATAAAAGCCCTTACGAGCTATCACATCGGCTATTTCATTGCCGATAATATCGCAGTGACCAGAAACCCAACAAAGTCTTATTCTGTAGGCAAATAATTTCACAGTGTAAAAGTTAATATTTTTATTTGCATTATGGTTCATTGTGGAATTTTTAGTGCATCTAATTAATAAAAACGTCTAAATATGCGGAAATAAATTGTTTGCGATTTTTTTTTTTTTTAAACAGTTTTTATTACCTAAAATTATAAAAATTCTTCGACTTTAGAGTCGTCCCATTTAATGTAGACTAATTGTACTATAAAAAGCTTTATACTTGAATTCTGAAAGTCTTAGCTATCATTTATTGTAAATTTGTTATTAAATTTTAATAGAAATTTTTGAACTTCTTTCCACTAGACAGTCCATTATGTGTCGGTATATTTTTGCTAAAGAAAAAAACTTTTTATTTTTCTTCTGAAGACTGATTTCAAAGTTTCGTAATTTTGGGCTTGTAATGAAAAATATGTTTAATTCTTTCCACGATTGTACCTTTTAATGAATTTTGTTAAAAAATTAGTTAAAGTGCTAAGATGAATCAAAAATATTTTATACGATCAAAAATGTGATAACTTATTTAAGAAATAAATCAATAAATAGTAAGAAATAAATAAATAAGTAAATTAATAAATAAATGAAAAATTTGACACAATATTTTTCAAAAGAAGAATAATAGAGATGATGACATTATAAAATATTTATTATACATCTTTTGTCCCACTGTTTTCAGGTTTACAATGTACATATTTACCATTTTAATTACCCATAGACATGAAACCTAAAGTGCACAAAATTTCTTCAATTAAAAATTTTACAAATAAAACTTTTTTCCCTTAAATTTGCAAACTTTTAACAGCATTTCAAAATACAAACAATTTCTTTAAACAAAAACAAAAAAGTGACTACTCAACGCAATATAATCATGTTTTTTTTTTTGTTCATTTTTGCATTAATTACTATGAAAATAACATTTTGTTAAATAAAGTTTTCAGAAAGCTGTCATTAATGTGTCATTATTACGTTTAAAAAGAAAACAAGCAAACAAAAGAGCGGGCTTTTAATTGGATAGTCTACATTAAGGACAAAGATCGTGAGTAGCCAAAGAAATAAAATTATTATTAATACATACATATTAATAATGACTGACATTTAATTTTGATGGTATATGAAAACAAAAGATAAATATTTACAATAAAATTTCATTTATTAATTCATTGAAGGAGTCATCAACAAAAGATGCCATCATTTTTGCTGATTGACAGCAAATAGATTCAAATTAACAGTGCACAGTGGTCCTAAAAGAAAGTTTTTTGGAAATAATTCTATAAACTTTGAACCTTAGGACGTATCTGAACAAAATTTGACACCGACATAGTTGAGGTGCTGTCGACTTGATTTGGAAGAGCACAAATCCCTAGCTGGTCATGGGTAGGTAGACCTTCAAAATTGGTCACCTAGTGTATTTTTTTTTGGTATTTCGCCTAAAAAATTCACAGCCAAATTTGTTCTAAAATCAAGGAGTTAAAAAAAACTCTCACTTTTTTGTACCAAAATACCCAAATTTTCAGTCTTTTGACTTTTTCATTAAAATGATCACCCACCCGGTTGCAGACGACGTGGCTCAGGAAATACTATTTGCATATTTAACCAACATATGGGGGTAGACAACCAAAGTATTTTTTCTACATTTGAGAATTTTACAAAAAATTTAAAAACTTTTTTAAAATTGATAAAGTTTGGATAGGGCTTAGGGGGAAAGCGTTGATCAAAGCTCCTCCAATTTTACTTCACATGCATTTTGTTTAAGATTTCTTTTGAAACTTTTAAAAAAATTCTATAGTCCGGAACAAAAAAATATTTTAGGAGTTGAAGAATATTACCACCTTTTTGGAAAATAATTCCAAAAATGTGAAATTTTTTCAACTTCAGATTAATATGACTTTTTATCGGATACGTATATTTATATGATTCCTGCAGCAATATTATTTAGTATTTTGTGAGAAATCTAGTGGGTATTTTCAAAAAAATTGATGGGCCCAAATTAAGGTAGCCAAGTTAAAAAATCTAGGTCAAAAATGAGGGTAAAAATTGCTTCGACCTAGATATCTCTTAAACTAAAAAAAACAACCTGCACATGTATCTTTTTTTGTAGAGATTTATAGGGAGTACCTAATTGTAAAATTGTTTTATATTCCACACATAAATGAATTTTTGGCGAATTAAAAAAAAATACATATCCGAGGTGACCTACATTGGAGGTCTACCCTCTACCCTTTGTGACCCGCAGAAGAGCTTTGCTCCTCCAAATCTGCTTGAAATCACCTCAGCTCTGGTCGATTCACAAATTACATAATTATTTCCAAAAAACAGTGTTTTGGGACCACTATGCACTGGACATTTTATAAAGTGATTTTAGTTATATTTTCTTTGTTACCTCCTCTCTTTATATTCTTTATTACCCTTCAAGCTTAAGTGAATTGGTTTGTTATTTTAGTTTGAAACCTTTTAATTAAATCCTTTTATAGTCTAATATATTTGTTATAGCTAGCATTAGATATTTGTTAGTTTGAAGGAAAAAGAAGAGAACTAAAGATTAGAATACTGCTTGTCATTGAACTGTAAGGGAAATAAAAAGAAAAATAAAAATAAGGAATAATTTAGATGTTAAAGAAAATTTGCAAACTAATGTATAAACATCTAAGATATTAGATTTGCTTATAAAATTTAGTTTAGTTTTAAAAAGCATATTTCTTTTAACCTTTTATTCTCGTTACTTTTAATGACTTTTTAAACCTATCAAAAGTGCTTAAATGTTTGATTTTATCACAATACCCTATTTCTTTACCTCTCTATCAAAATATTCTTTCCCCTTTATAACCTTTTAACTTTAATAGTATTTTCCTCTATTTTCCATATTAATTAATTACATTTTCTCAATGGCCATTGTGTTGCTAAATAAAGTCAATAAATCTATGTCTCTTGATGAGTATACGAGTATATTGTGCTGTGACTTGGGTTTAACATTTTCTACATTTCATCTAGAAATGAACGTTAAAACGTGACTTAACATTTGCACACGTTTCCTTAAGGTATAAAAAATGGTGAAAGCCATAAGGAAGAAAGTGGGAAAAGGGTTTGAGGTGGCATATTAGATGGAGGTCAGGCATTTTGAATTCTAACTAACATCTGGTTTGTGTGTCAATAGATATGTATGTATCTATATAGAAGAGATTGTTGAACGTTAAACAGCATATATTGAATATCACACAATTATTGCAGCAGTAAAGGGCAAATAAGTAGTAATAATTAAATCATAATCATAAATCGTAATGGAAAACGCAACAAAAATTATTTCTATTCATTTACATAAAAAAAAAATTATAAGCTTACTTGCGCAAAACAATTTTTGGTAGAATCTAAAAAATCGCTTATAAATACGAAATTCCTTAATAGATTTGGCTTAAATTCAATACCTAGATTTTCATTACTTAAAAAAAGTTTATATATAAATAGTAATAATTCTAATGTTTCATGGACTTGCGGAAACCAATTTCAACTTACATGCAAAAAGATATCCTGAAGGATAGATGGTCTTCTGCAATAAAAACATCAATATTAAATTTGATTCGAAATATAATTCACTATTTCTGCTGAAGTTAAAATATATAAAATAATAACAAATATGGATCTTGTAATGTTTAAGTTGTTACTCTTAATAAAAATCTTATTTTAATTTAAAAAATGAGCTAAAAAGAACGCTAAATTGAAACAATTCCTTTAATTTTAGATCAATTTAGCACTCTTTAGAGTTTTTTTGGATTTTTTCCTGCACGTTTTGGTTATAAATAGTTGACAAAATACAATGGAAAAAATTTATAGATTGGTAATAAATAACCATCAATTTTTTTATATTAATGTTTTAAGATAAAGTTGGAGGAATGTGAATTATATTTTTTATAATAATATTAATAAATTTAATGTAAGGAATGAATACAAATATGTATTAAAAATATATTTTATATAATAATAAAGCATCATTTATAGCTGATGTTTTTTTATTTACTATTCGCAACTTTTCTCTGAGTGTTTTTCAAACATCCACTAACACAACAACATTTTTAGTCATTGACATTCCTAGTATATACAAACAACCAATGCTTGCTTATGCAAAAAACAATAACAACAATGCTTCAATTTATATACCTAAATGTTTGTGTGTATACAAACAACCAATGCTTGCTTATACAAAAAACAATAACAACAGCATTGATAGTCATTGCAATGCTTCAGTTTATATACCTAAATGTTTGCGTGTGTGTTGTTTGTGTCAGCGATCTATATCCGTAACTTATACGAAAACTCCAAAAGAAAAAAAAAACAAAAATTCGTTTTAACGGATATCTTGAATATTTATGGCGATTTCTCATTATTTGGTATAAAATTCAGAAAATTTTTTTACAAATTTTCTGTGAAAGAACGAAGTCCCTAGCTTAAAAAACCGGAAATAAACAGTTCTTTAAGATAGCTACTCCACTTTTAAACCTGAATTTCAATAACATAATTCTTGAATGTATTATCGATCGTTTTATATATATGTCATATATATCTACGATATTGGGTGCCTCCATAAACATCATTTCAACCGACAAAGGGACTGACATGATTCTACCCAGCAAGAACTTTGCTTTCCTGGTATGCTAGCAGGTATAATTGGAAACAAAAATAAACTACTTATTTTTTGCCTGAATAACTACTTATTTTTGTTCGAGTTGTCCACAAATTCATGTACTTATTTTTTGGCTCTAGGGGTACTTAGTACACCATCTCGCATATAGCTTCCTAAGCGACAAAAACTCTTTTTAGTTTAAAATATCTTTTTAGACATTTTGTTATAAAAAACTAACAGCATCAGAATGGGGTTGAACCAACAACCCTCTGGTTGTTAACAAAGAGCTTTAGCCAACTCATCCACGTTATTGCAGTATTACTGTGCTATTATACTATTGAGTACTTATTTATGTAAAACAGAGTAGCAAATAATAATGACGCCTTATTACCAAGAAACTACTTTAATAAGTAGTTGTCATTACCGAAAACCAAAAACTTTTTGCTGGGTATCGACATTGTTTCTTATAAAAGATCCAGAAAACATAAACTTTTTTCCTCTGCGACGAAAATTTTGATATTTACGAACGGAATGACAAACTGATATATACTCTTTATACCTGTGGTGAAGAGTAAAAAAACGCAAAAATATATATGAATTTTTCCTTGCAGATTTTCTGTTTTGGCAATAATTTTTAAATAAAATTAAAATTAAAGAAAAATATAAAGAAAATTAACATGCTTTCCTAATTTTCTTTTCTCATAATTTTGCTAAAAATTAAAGAAAAAAACTGATTTTTTTTCATTTTGAACTAATAATTACTTACTATATAAAAGAAAATATTGATTACGAAATAGTCAATTACTATATCAATCTGAATTCAAAAAAATTAAAAAAAATATTGTATATTTCTACGCGGAAAAAATTTGCGGTAAATCTCGGGAAATATTTTTTACAAATCTTGTGAATTTTCGGGAATTAAAATTTTATTTTCGCGTTTTTAATTGATTTTAAAATTATAAAATTAGGCTTTAAATTACAAAAGTCACGAAGGTTTAGCTTCAAAAGCCTCAGCTTCAAAAAACCACATTAAATTCAATGGCTGAAACAGGACAACTGATTTCGAATTTGTTTAAGAAGCCCTGTTAAAATAATATTTGCAGCAACTATCGTCTATTTTTCAGCACAGAGCATTTTACAAACTTTTTAATGCTATAACCTGAGTTGGAAAACTAATACTAAATAAAAATTTTTGCTATTTATTTTTTAAAGATTCGTAGATAAAAGTATAAATATGGCTAAAACTAGTATGCAATCTTAAATTGCCTTATTGTCTTTGGCTTGGAACTTTTACGTACAGTTTACAATAAGAAAGTTGGATACCAGCAAATAATTGAAATAACACAGTGCACAAAAAGAACCTTTAACTTTAAGCAAAATATTAAAAATATACAGTAACGGATCTTTTAGAAAATAGTTTATTTAATAATTTTCTATTCAAGAGCTTTTAACTGATATCATAATTTTTGCAATTGGATAAATAATATATGAAATATTTACGATTTAAAGTAAATTAGGGAGTTAAAAGAACTCCACAAATTCTTATCAAATATTTAAGTTTTTGGCAAATATTATCTGCTACTCTATACTTAGGAAAGTTTGTCTTAACAAACCTTTTGAAAGTATACGCCATGTTAAGAGTTAACTATTAAGAAACATATTCTGAAAAATCATGCAATTATATGTAGGTTTTTTAATAGTTAAACGTTAAAGCTTTTTTGTTATGTTCCTAGGAAAAAAATGTGAAATATTATTATTAATATTAGTGTATAGATATTTTTTATTGCTTTTTTTTTTGTTTTTAATAGCTGGCCTTTAGTCGGTTGGAAGAATTGAGTTCAAAAGTGGCTTTGCTACAGTAGTTCCTTCTTACCCATTTTTTAATAACAAACGATTTTCTGATATGAGTTTCTAAGGGAAATACGTTTCAATCAAAATCGGGTTAGCGGTTTAAAATATCTAGACTTGCAACAATTTATTTTGCAAATTGACCTACTGTGTACTAGATTCAATGTGGCGGTCACTAAATTCAAATAATCAGCTTATGTATTTTTTTAAACTCATTTTATAAATATGAAAACGGAACTTTAAAATTCAATTTAGTTGATTAGATATGGAGAAAAATAATTGTTAATTATATTTAATATAAAATAATTTTCTAATATAAAATAATTTTCTAAGTATTTCCATATATATGGGATTTGAAATTTGCTGCTAAAAATCTTTTCTATTTTAATAATAAAATAGCATACCAAATAACAAATAAAAAGTGGTTAACTCAAAATTATTTTATTTAATATTTGATAACCCAAAATGATACACAATGTAATTAAGACGGGTCATTGCTGAAATGGTTTCAAAGGTTTATTTCACTTACAATTTGACTATTTGAAATAGACCTGCATCTTCAGAAAAATCCATAAGAAATAGTTAAGGAAAAGCACAATCTATATGTCGTTCAAGTCTATATTCTTCAATTCGGTCCATAATGAATTATTCATCATTTATCTGTAGTGCTTTCCATTGTCAGTGATCACCTCACCAACGTCATTTTCGAAAAAGTAATGAAACTAAATTTTGTGTGTATGCACACAAAACGTTGAAAAGCATGTGGGCTTGCTTGGTTCCATATACGTAACTTTTCCAAAAAAATGAGGTTTTTCGGCAAATTGTTTTGGTTCTCTACCAAGTAGTACAAGGTCCAATTAGCGAACTAATGTCGTTGTCTATGGTCATTTAATTTTGAGCTCCCGACTAGTTGATTTTTTTTTCGGATGTAGTCCCAAGTCTTGAAATATCTTGTGCTACTTTAGCTTCTTCATTGTAGCACTTGTTAATGCTGCCAAACCAAACAAGGTGCTTGACTCAGATATAGTATCAATTCTGATGTTAAAATAACTTAGTAAGAATTATTTTTTTAACTGTATTAATAACTTACGATGTCCGAAATAAATTGGTCGAGTAACCTCCATAGAGTAAAATGTCATAACCATTCGGCTTAAACCGTCATAGGCTTTATAAAAAAAACTATCTTTCTGGAGCTCTAAAACCGTCAACCAACTTAACTCATCCAGGATATCGAGCAGTCCACAAGTGGGCGACAGTCATTTACTGATAAGAGTTTAAAGTACAGTAGAGTTAATCGTTCTTAAAATAACTTGCCTTTTATTAGCACTTAAAAACATTGAAAGCTAATACATTGTGTCAGGAAATTACAAAATATCTACAAAATTATAGGATGAAAATTATTTGGAAATCAGATTTTAAAAACGTATGTAAAACTAAAAAAAATCACTAACCGTGAATTATGCACAGTGCAAAATATCAAAATTATGCTCCAAAGTATAAAATATGCCAAACATGTAATTTAAATTAGAGTAATTCCATTTTAAATTTAAAAATTTTGATCTCTCTGAAATTATCTCTGTAGCAAGTATACCGATAAGTCTTCCTACCAAAAAAAATATAAACAAACTTTTGAAGAAACACGTCATAAAAAAATTTCTACAAAAAAAAATATGTTAATAAAAATATTTTCAAAATTTCTTCATGACATCTTAAAATACAAGCTTTGAAAAATCCACTTCAAAGAAAAATTATTTTGATATTTTTTATATAACAAAAGTTATGGTTATTTAAATAAATATGTTAATCACTTTCAAAGCTGTGGAGTTGCCACATTTCTCCAAAATAAAAATGAGAAAAATTCATTTTACATCTAAATCGGTAATCAAGGGTCAAAATTTTACTAAAATATGCTCTAAAATAAATATTTTCTATGAAAATATGACAAAATATGCTGTTAAGCCAATAATATGTAAAAATATGCAGTTAAGAACAAAATAAACCAAAATATGCAGTAACAAATATATGACAAAATTCTCTGAAACAAAATTGTCTGAAACGGATAAGTAACTAACAGTTTGATTCATTTGAAGCCCAGGAAAAAATATATAATTTTGCATATTTTTGGTTGTCTTGGTTATAACAAAATTTCCTTACTGCAGCAGTTAGGGTATGGAAAAATAAGCTTTATTAGCTACATAAAAAATTATTGATCGGTAAATAATTGACTAAGTAACTACAATGTTTTACTAAGAGGTCGCTCACCAGCTATTGCAGACAAGAGTAGTTTTGGCATAACTGAGCTCAATAGGTTTACATATTTCTTATTGGTTTTGTAATGTCCGTGCAGTCCTCAACTCATATGTACCCTATTATACCCCTAGATATTTAATTGTCCAGCTAAAATTACTTTACTTTGAATAATGGATTAAGGACTCATTTTTATTATTTTTATGCAGACTTCCCAAACTCAATCATTTAAGCATAAGAGTCGAGAGTATACTATATGTATAAACCTATTTGTAATTCTGCTCTATTATTTTGCTCTTTACTGTCCCTTTGGCAATATACGAGTATTTATAGGCAATTTCACTATGTAGAATAGTATGTGTTGGCACATTCAATATCAAATATATGAAATATTTCTGCTGTGTTCATCGACATTAACATCATCATCAACGAATTGAAAATCATGACAAGCCTTTCGGTGTTATTAGCAAGAGAATGGATGACTTTTGAAATGCTAAAGGATTAATTAGAAAGATGCATTTTCAATACAAGGTTTCTTAACCTTTAGTAAAGTGTAGAAATACTTAGTTTATAATGAAAATTAAATTAAGCAAAGTAAAGATGTTAAACAAATAATAATGAATTAAAAAGTAAAATTAAAATTAACGAAACCAAACACTTTAAAATAAATAAATTTGAAATATTTTTATATTACATAAGTGGTTGGGCTATAACGCGTTTGTTTTGATGTTTGTAATGCACAGAAAAAATCATGGGACTCCCTCCTAAAACTATGCCGTTCGACTCAGAATCACTTTTCGAGTCGATTTAACGATGTCCGTTCAGCTGTCTGGCTGTCCGTCCATGTAACTCATGTTAACAAAGTACATTCCATAATTTTGAAAATATCTTAATGAAATTTATCACAAATAATTACCTTAATACAAGAATAAAGCATATAGAAATTGGTTATGATCGGTCCATTGTATCACTTAGACCGCATACAAATATTCTCAAATGTTTTGCGCCCATAAATGCTTCAAATATATCAATCATTTAATGAAATTCAGCACAAAGAAGTTTCATATAAGTGTATATATGTATACTAAATTTCACGAAGATCGGTTCATAATTGAACATAGCTCTCGTATATACCCATTTAACGAAAATCACTTTAAAGCGCATAAATCCCATAGAAGTTAATATCTCACACACATAAATTTTATATAAGTAGAAAATTTAATGCGAAATATTATAAAATTCGGCCCATAATTGACCATAGGTCCCATACAAGTCCTTCTTCGGAAATCACTCATAAGTATATAAATCCAATATAAATATTAATATCAACACATCATAATGCATATGTCTGCTTAATAGAAAAGTGCATACAAGTATCGTTCCACAATTGAACACAGGTTCAATATATGACACCTTCCCAGAATTTTGATGCACATACTCTATAGTGTAGGGTATTGTATGATCCGGCTTGATCTTTCTTACTTGTGTTAAATTTAATTTCGCAAAATATTATTTTACAAAAAGTAAAATATTACAAAATTTTAAATATTTGTAATAATTAATCCCAACCACAACCGAAAACATTCTTACTTTTATTAATTATCTTCAACTTTTATTTACTCACTTTAAATTTTCAATATGTTTTATTTCAACATGTCTTCCCACCTTTCTGCTCATTATATTTCTAGTTTTACTGTCTTAACAATTCTTGTTTTAAAAATGCCATAAATTCATCACTAAAGTTTAACATTAGACAAAAAAAAAATATTCGCACAAAAACAGAAAAACAGCCAGGAGTAGCTAGCTGGGTTATGCATCACAATAATTTACCTTCTCCAGTGAATAGTAAAAACTCATCCAATGGGAATGAAATTTAACGAATGTTTTCTTGTTGTTTTTTTTTTTCTATTTACCTTAGAAAACATCAACTAGACGGGAGAAAAATACAGATTCGTTTGTTTTTAAAATTGGCAAGCAAAAAAAGGAAGAAAATAACCATGAATGCTGTTTATACGGAAATTGAAAGGGAGTATGTTTTTTTAAGGAGCAAGAATTTCGAAAGCAAATATTTTGTATGGTAGGTGGTTTTCTATTACCCTATAACAAATTATTTTGTTTATTTTTCCAAACCTATTTGTACATATTTTTCTTTTAAAATAAGATATTTTTGAAATAAATGAAATCTTTATCAAAACAATCCGCTTTCAGTTTTTTTTTCTATCAGGTCCTATTCTTTTTATGGGCATGTTTAATATTTCCCAAGCAGTCGAAAACCTTTTAATTTTACTTCTCAATCATTATGAACATCTCAACCATTTAAAATAGTTTTTAATTTGTTCCAAAAAATATGTGAGGGATTTTTTTAAATATAAATATCCATCATGAGAAAAAAAAAAATAAATAGCTCTGCTCCAGATTTATCAAACTTCCAAGTTTTAGTCAGAATTTAAGGAGACTGTTCCTGTACTAAGAATTTATGTGCATTTTGTTGTTTTTCTGACAATTTCTGTCTAATTACGACTAAAACCTCTAAATTTTATGTGTACTGGAACAGAGCTAATATCTTTTAAAATAAATATCACTATGAAAAATTTTTCAAATGATTACTTTCTTAATACCCTTCACCACAAGTTATTCTATTTGCAGTTTCCACAATTTCCATCGAATTAAAAAAGTTCATATTTTCTGAATCCTTGTAAGAAATGATGTCAATAGAACGATGTCTGTCCATCAGTCTGTCCGCTTGTCGGTTGAAATAGGGTTTATGAAGCCCGCCGACAACTGCCATATAAAATATATACATATATAGCAAACGATTGGAAATACTTTCTATTAAAATTCTGCAATATTAGTTTAGATAGTGGATATATGTAAAAAACGAACTTTTAAAACTGGTTTTTCTATTTTCTGAAGCCTCTATATAAGCTAGGGACTTCTTTTTTCCACAGAAGATTTGGAAACTTTTTTTTAATTTTAATGCTGAAGAAGTCAACGAAATCGGTCTAATAATAACCGAGATATCGGACAAAACACATTATTGAATTTTTGAAGCCCTTATTAAATCTAAGGATTTCGTTTTTATATAGATCGGTCATAAATATTTTTCTAAAACTTCGGTTTTTTTGAATTAACAATATCGGTCTATAATCAACCGAATTATAGAAAAAAAATCTGAAAAAAATTATTAAAAATATACACACACACAAACATATATACAAACATAGCAATGATTTTCGGTTTTGTTGTTTTTTCTGTATAAGCAGACAGTATTTGCTGATTGTATATGAATAAACATAATCATTTTTTTATGTATGAGTATGTTTGTACGTTTTTTAGTTGGAAATAGAAACATGGTAGTGACTAAGTGTTGTTGTTTTTTGCATAAGCAGATGAATAAAATAATTCTCAATTTCTCAATAATTTTCAATTTTTGTAATAAATATCACAAATGAGTTTTATATTTTTTGTTTCGATCAAAATAGAAAAAAAAAATTAAACTACTGTTGAAAAAAGAAAAAAATATTTTGATCTATCCGTAAACAGGCAGACGAATTAGCCCGGGCAGGCTCTGTTATGAATGCCCCCTTATCGGTTTCTCGTTAGGAACAGTCAAAAGCAGAATCAAAAAACACTTTCTAGAAAAGCCGAAAAATAGATGGCGAAATCTGAATAAGTGTAGAGTCGCGAAAGAAAAGTGGCCTACCTACAACGGAAAACGCTCAATGCAACTCATTGGCTACAAACGTAAGGATATCTCGAGACTAATAGCATTGTTTACAGGTCACTGGACGATGGGAAAACATGCAAGCAGACTTGGTCTCCCTTACAATGAATATTGTCGTAGTTGTGGCAATCGTGGGAAGGAGGAGACATTATATCTTCTTCTATGTGAATGCCCAGCCTTGAACGCAATCAGACATAAATTTCTGGGAAGGTTCCAATTACACAACCTCTGTGAGATATCTGACACTAAACTCAGTGACATTATTAAATATCTCAATGCTACAGGCTGGATCTAAATAATTTATGTTCTCATTGTTCTTCCCTACACTTCTATCTCACTACAGACTCCATACAACTCATTCACCTGGCGAGTAGTGTGATCCCATCAAAACGGATTCTAACGAGTCTAATGGATTGCCCGTAAGGTTATGGGCTACTACGTAAACCAACCAACCAACCAATTCGTAAACTTTTAAAACTATTATATGTATATGAACTGTTTCCCAAAGCAATAAATATCAAACCATTATCATTATTGTACTTTCATTTAAAGAGATAAAGTGGCAAATAATTTTAATTTAAATTTATTAATAAAATGAGCAAATGTCAAAATGATATAAGTGAGTTCCAAATTATGCTTATCCTTACAACGTATGATCGTTGCATCATCAGTGAATTGAATCGCGGACATATCAACCCTCATGATCTATATGAGTTCCCAAGCACAAAACGACACGTAATATAACCTGGTGATCCAAACTTTAAAGCTTTATAAAAAAAGTAACATCGAGCTTACTTTAACGTAATCAAATAAAGAACAGCCTAAAAAGTCTACTGTATAAGCAGAAACATGATCTCTTTCACTCAATGCATATACAAAACATATAATCCTGTTAAAATATTATCTTATACGCTCCAAATTTGTTTCACTTGTACAGAAATTTACCTCGAGCCCATAAGAAATAATTAGCATTAATAGCGCATGCGCTACCAATTTCCGAATCTTCAGTGGTAAATACTAATAAACATTATAAAGCCCACGTAATCAAAATGATAAACTAGAAAAAATATAATTGATATGGTAATCAAATGTTAGCTTATTATCTATTAAAAAGCCTAGTGTCCTTATATAACAAAAGTAATCAATTTCCTGATAGCATATTTCAATCTTAGGTATATTAACACCGTGTTCATTGAATAAAATTACCTTTGACTTCACTATATTGAGTATAATACAATTGTTATCACACCAGTTTATAATTATATTTAAAGATCTTTGAATCTCAGCAAAATATCCTATAATAATATTCCTCTTAACTGAGAACAGTAACCTTAAGTCATCTGCATAAAGGCAACTAAAAGTTGTATTAACGGAATCAAAAATGTCATTTACGTAAAAACTAAAAAGTAATGGCCCTATTATTGAGCACTGTGGGACACTTCTTATAAAAATGACTCACTGCAAGAGAAAAATCAAATTGTTAAAATAATTTGTTAAAAAGATTTTGATGACATACTTTACTAAGGTCCAAAAATAACAGTTTAACAATGTACGTGGGCGGATCAATAAGTCCGTGATACATTTTTTTTTTTGCAAATAAAAAATTTATTTGTAAACATAATCTCTTTTTAACTCAATACACTTAGTCCAACGTTTCTCCAGTTTTTTTATCCCTTCCAAAAAATAGGATTTTTCGAGGTCCTTACAATAGACATTTGTTTGGTCAATAATTTCATCGTTGGAGCTGAATCTCTTTCCACCGAGCCATTTCTTTAGGTTTGGAAATAGGAAGTAGTCACTAGGGGCTAAATCCGGAGAATATGGCGGATGAGGTACCAATTCGTAGCCCAATTCATATAGTTTTGTCATTGAAACTGCACACGTGTGCACCCATGAATTATGTTGATGAAAAAGAACTTTTTTCTTGTCCATATGGGGTCGTTTTCTTTTAAATCGGTCTAATAAGTTGGTATAATATTCGCCGTTTATTGTTTTTCCCTTGAAGGTAATCGATGTGGATTATCCCGCGTACATCCCAAAAAACTGTTACCATCACCTTATTGGCCGGCAAACTTACCTTGGCCTTCTTCGGAGCAGGTTCATCCGGATAAACCCATTGTTTAGGCTGCTGCTTGGTCTCCGAAGTACAGCAATTGATCCATTTTTCATCCACAGTTACAAAACGCCACAAAAACTCATTCGGATTGCGGTTAAACAACTCCAAACATTCCTTTGAAGTTGTCACACATTTACGTTTATGGTCAATTGAGAGCAAACGCGGCACCCCTCTTGCAGACAACTTTCTTAAACCCACCTGATGTGTTTAAAAAATGCTATTTTTATAATGTGTACTTAAATTAACTCAAATGCTAAGTTTCTCGGTTTTTGATGACGTTTTCGAAAGTTTTGTACGACAAAACTTCTCACAAAATTCAAAATCGATGTCACTTTCTGGCGGGTTGACTGAATACATTTTTTTTTTTTTGAACATTTATTTACCGTTTAAACAAATTTATTTTCATAAAAAGGAATGTGTTTTGTTCATTCAAGGCCATCCGTAAACTCAAGTTAAAAGTGTAACGTGATGGAAATGTTTCTTTGTTCACTGTATCTGGTCTAAGGAATAATAACTTCCAATAATTATTCGCGATCTGTGTTTTCTTGACCTGTGTTACTTATTTTGTATATAAATGAACTAAAATATGAAAACATGTTTTTTTCTATTATGATATTATAAATTTAGGTTTCAATATAATGCTTTATTAATAAATAAAACGTGAAAAATGCGTCGTCGATAATATTAAAACAAATTTAAAGATCCATGATCATTGATCTTATTGATCGAGTGCATCGAATGGCTTATACAATTCCAATAAAGTTATAATATCACTTAAGATCAAAGGAACTTAAAGGTTAAATAAATGTAGGAACTAGAGAAAAAGAGATGAGAAGATTATTGGCATTTGCTGGACAGAGACACTATTTTTTAATGGTTGATTAGCAATTCTGTGATAAGGAAACCTCAAAGATTAAAACGAAAAATTTAGAGCTACAGAAGATCAATGATCAAAAAAAATTTTAAAATTATGGAAATTTAATAACTCTTTCGGCTTTACTAAATTTGAAAGCCTCAAAGAAAAATTAAAATGAAGATCTTTTATGATATCGTGGTACATTATTTACAACATATGATTTAAATTTAATTCTCTATTATGTTTTCCTTTGGCTGTTTTATTGGCGATAACCAAAAATTATGCTGCAACTTTTCTCTCAAGTTTATATCTACTCCTTTTTAATTGTAGCGCCATAAACAAATTATAAATTGTTTTTCATTTTCATGTTTTAAACTCAACACTTGTCCATTAGGGTGGTTTCATTTGTATGGTGAGAAAATAATGCATCGATGTTCCCAACTCAACTTAAAGTTTACTTTATTCTAAAATACCATTTCTTAAAATTTTTGTTCTGAAATTATCATTTCGTAAGCTTAATCAAAATGAAAAAGGGTAAGTCTTTCTGGTTTATCGGATTAGTCGGATTTTTTTTCGTATTTCAGCCAAAGGAATAATATGAAAATTATAAATAAAAAAAATAAATTGAAAATTTGATTGATGTGACAGAAATTTGGGACCAGGTCAAATGAATCCAAAATTGTGCAATTTTTCACAAAAAATTTGGATATTTGAATTTTTTTACACATAAATATTTAAAACAATAGAACAAAATTATGAAATATAATCCTCTAGAAGTTATACCTTAACGATTTTTTCCGTTTTTTAAAATTTGAACCTGTTCGAATTTTATTCGAATTTTTCGAAACATAAATTCCTGCTTATAAAAATTTTTCTATGAGCGAAGAGATTAAATAAATCTAGCATCAAACTACGCGCATTTTTACAAGCTTTTTAATGATATATAATACTTCATATTTCTATAAACAAACAACGAAATAAATTAAGCTAGTAAGCTTTTAAGCTAGTAAGGGTATTTGTTTACAATTATACCAGATAAGTAAGACAGAGAGCGATTTTTTCTTGTGACTCACAATGGATCACAAGAAATGCTAAGTTTATGCATTTTATTTCGTTGTTTATAAATAGAAGTATGATGTATTACTTATATTATTAAAATGCTTATAAAAATGCGCGTGCTTTGATGATAAATTTATTTAATTTATTAGCTTATTGAAATATTTGTATATGAAGGAAATTATGTTTCGAAAAATTCGAATAAAATTCGAACAGGTTCGTACTTCAAAAAGCGAAAAAAGGCAATTTTGGTATAACTGCTATAAGATTATATTTTATAATTTTGCTCCTACTTTTTTCATTAAAAATTTATGCTAAATTTATTTAACTCCTTCGCGTATAGAAAAATTCATTATATACAAAAGAAATTATATTTTAAAAAATTCGAATAAAACTTAAACAAGTTCGAATTAAAAAAAAAAAACGGAAAAAACCATTTCGGTATTACTTCTAGAGAATTATATTTTATAATTTTAATCATATAATTTTTTTGTGAAAAACTGAAAAATTTTGGAATAAATTGGACCTGGCCCCAAATGTTTGTTACATCATTAAATGCGCGCCCTAAAGTCATTTCTTGCTACACCAAATTTTCGTATTGCCCCTTTGGCAGAAATATGAAAAAAAATCCAAAAAAGAACCTATATTTCCAACTCACGAAAATATAATGACAGGACGAAAATTTTGAGAAAGTGTATCTTAAAATGAAGTAAATTTTCATTTGAGTAGGGAACATCAATACTTTAAATTTTGGGGCCACCCTATTGTATATACATAGTGCTAAATATTTTCTTATTTTTTTCAACAATTTAATCTTTATTTTGCTTTAAAAAAATATGTAACTAAAAATTTTTTTTACAACAGCCATAACTCAAATATTGAATATTTCTTCTTCTGCGATTTATTGTTATTTTTCGTTGACTAGCAAATAAACAAATTCTAAGTTGCAGGTATTTTTGCAACATTTCCGTCAAATGCATTAATAAACAATCTTTCAACGAAACCCTAAAACACATCACAGAGTTGAAAGTTTGTTTTGTAAATATTTCAGATATTTGTGAATTTTTCATAGAAACAGAACTTTTGTAAAACGAGTTGTAGGAAGAGGTAGTGAATCTTTTTTTTTCCTTTACCTTGGCTATAACAGATTTTATTGAGTAAACTAACGCCTCAATGTTTACGTATTAAGTTTAGTTGAAAAAAACTCAACTGTGTGTCCCCAGAGATGACGGTAAAGTTTTTAGTTATTTTTCCTCTCTTAGTAATTTTTCATAGATTGTATGTTTTGTTATTTTTTTTTTTTATACAAAAGCTCAATAACAACCAAAGTTTTGTAGGAAGTTTTTGTTGTTGTTCAGGTAAAAAAATTTAGTACATGTTCCTAAACTAAACAATTGAATGCCACAGGGATATACAAGAATTTTGTTTGTTTATTTGAATTGTTTTTCTGGGAAAAACTTTAACTATTTTTGCCATGAAATTTTAATGGTTTTTTCTCTTTTTTATAATAAAGCGTTTATAAATTATGAGCAAAAAATGGAATTAGAAACACCTCTTGTTTTTAATATAACAACGATTTGGAAAAAAAATAACTTCAGGGGTTGGTTGCTGGTGGTTTACGCCAAAAGTGAAAAAGTAAGGTTGGTCAGCTTTAGCATCAAATTTATCGCGACCATCATCATCATCATATATTACTACTACGCACCAGCAAAAACTTTGTCCACGTTTCAATGCACAGAGATTGAAAAATTTTGGAAAAAATATGTAACTTTTAAGCGGCTGGCCGGATCTACATATATAAAATTTTACATAGCTATAGCAGAGGAGTGTACACTTTCAGGTTTGGAAGGGGACCCTACAGACTCCTCAGGAGCAGAGCTATTGGGGCTCAAAGTAGGGTACCTCCGACATTTGAAATTTTTAACCGCTTTTTAAATTTTTATTTCTTATCCGATTTTAAATATTTTTATATATTTTTTAAGTTCTTGATAAGGCCTATGAAAAACGGAATTATGTCAGCTAGGCAAAAGAATTTATTTGAAAGAAAATCTAGTTCATACTTTTTCTGACTTTTGGAATTGAAGTAAAATTTTGGGGAAATTTTGGTTTTTGAATAAATAAAATAAAAAATAAAATAATAAAATCTTTGTTAGTTAAGATATCTTAACGAAATTTTCGAAGATTATAGACTTTGTCGTTTCAAATGATAAAATGTAAAACATGTAAGATTTTTGTAAAAAAAATACCGCAATTCCCAAAAAATTCGGGGAAATCTCAAAAATAGGATTTTTTTAAATTTTGCCTACAAAGTCCACATTTGTTGTATGTCCCATTAATCATGATTGCAAACTTTTTAGAATACATTGGAGATTTCAAAACTGTTTGCAGATTCAGGATTTGAGATTTTGGAATATGAAGGCTAAAATGAAAATTTCGATACAAAATAGGTCTAATTCAGTAAAGTGTGTACTTAGCCTTATTATGTAATTGTGCTGGTTTATAATTTTAAATTAATCTCCTTTCAGAACCCTCTACTGCAAAAACGGGCTTGGGGGATTCGTACATATACCATATATAAACTTGGTGGCTTTTTTTATTTAGAAAAACCAAAAGTGAAAAAACCCGAAAAATTAAACTATGACTCCTGACTTTCATGGGAACAGTCATAATATTAATGTCTTCACAAAATGATTAAAATGCATCTCAATCGCACATTATAATAACTCTAAGGTAATGTATCAAGGTTTATATTAAAATAATGAATATTCAAGAAGTGGAATACCGTACAACTTCGTAACCATTTACGACTTCCTCGTTTAATAACACAGGTTATGATTTTTGGTTCAAAAGATTCATAGGCTACCAATAAATTACCAGTTTTTTTACATCCTAAACGTCCGAAATTTCAAAAGGTACCAAATTATTCCTATTATTTTTAGTAGAGAAGAATGCCACAAGCCCTTTTAGGCTTTTTACCCATATATAATCATATATCTTCAATTTCATATTTTTAGCTTAATTATTACAAAAATTTAAAATAACCCTTAGAAAAACTAAAAAGTACCACAAAGTCCCCCTTAAAATTCTTACTCTCCTAAGACCATAGATCATTATTTCATGCTTTTAGGTTCAATATTACAGAAAATTCAAAATCTACCATTATAAAGCGAAAAAGTATCACAAAAGCCCGCCTTGTGAATTCTTATCCATATAGGATTACGTATCTTTGATTTAATGCTTCTAGATTCAAAAGGGTTCATTAGAACAAAAAAAAGTACCAAAGAGTCCCCTCTTTAGGGTCTCAATCACTTAGGACTATATATATCTTTAACTTCATGGTTTTATGTTCAATATTATAAAAAATTCAACAAGTACCAATAGAAGAACAAAAAATATCCCCCCTCTTGCATTCTTAACCACATAGGAACATGTGTCTTTATAGAAAATTTAAAAAGTACCATTAGAAGAATGAATAAGTACCACAAAGTGACTTGAATTATTTCCCACATAAAACCATGTATCTTTAATTTCATGTTTCTAGTTTCAATATTACAGAAAATTCAAAAAGTGTCAATTATAAGAACAAATATATTTTTAATTTTATGTTTTTGGGTTCAATATAATAGAAAATTAAAAAAGTACTAACAGATGAACCACAAAATCTGCCTCTTGAATTCTTACCACATAGGACCATGTATCTTCAATTTCATGTTTTTAGGTTCAATATTACAGAAAATTCAAAATGTACCATTATAAAGCGAAAAAGTATCACAAAAGCCCGCCTTGTGAATTCTTATCCATATAGGATTACGTACCTTTTATTTAATGGTTCTAGATTCAAAAAGGTTCATTAGAACGGAAAAAGTTACCAAAAGTTAGGGTTCTCATTCACTTATATATATCTACTATATATATCTTTAACTTCATGGCTTTAGGACCATGTATCTTTAATTTCATATTTATAGGTTTAGTATTATAGAAAATTTATAAAGTACCATTATGTACCACAAAGTGACCCTCTTGAATTATTTCCCTCATTAAACTATGTATTTTTAATTTCATGTTTCTAGGTTCAATATTATAGAAAATTGAAAAAGTACCAATATAAGAACAAAAAAGTACCACGAAGCTACCCCCCCCCCCCCCCCTTGAATTCTTTCCAACATAGCACTATATATCTATAATTTCATTTTTCTAGGTTCAATATTACAGAAAATTCAAAAAGTGCCATAATAAGAATGAACAAGTCTTAAAAATTCCCCTGTTTAGAGTTCTCGTTCACTTAGGATTTTTAATTTCATATTTTTGGTTTCAATATTACAGGGTTTTTATATTATATTAGGATTTTTAATTTCATATTTTTGGTTTCAATATTATAGAAAATTGAAAAAGTACCAATAGAAGAAACAAAAAGGAACCAGAAAATCTGCCTCTTGAATTCTTACCGTATAGGACCATGTATATTTAATTTTATGCTTATAGGTTCAATATTATAGAAAATTTAAAAAGTACCATTAGAAGAAAATTAGAAGTACCAAAAAGTCCCACCTCTTTTAAATTTTTCGTACCTTTTCGGCCAAAAAAAAAAACAATAATTTTTGCAATTTCACAATCTTTTTTTTTTTTTTTTTGGACTTGGAATAGATACCTACTTCAAATTCCGTTTATTCGATAGATGATCTTGTTTTTTAAATAACTATTTTGAGCCGTAATGTAATTATGAAATTTTATATAAATCCAATTAACCGGCTAAAAGTTAAATATTTGTTTCAAAAAATTTTCTGTTCTGCCCCACTGTCCAATGTAGGACATAATTTGAAATATTCAGCAAACTTTAGTAGGAATTAAATTGTACCAACAATTTAATACAAATTGAGTCAACATTATGCAAACAAAATATTTTTAAGAAATTTTAAACTAATTACACAGTGTAACAAAAAAAAAATTGCTTCAGTAATTCCAACGCAAATGAAAGCGTACCAGTAGTCTAGCAAAATGAGAAAAGGGCTTTTTAAAGTTAGTTCGAATTTAGGTTTTATGGTATCTTGAAGTTCGAATTTTTTAGAGCCTTTTTTTCCGTATGATTGGAAAACAAAAACATTTAAATAATTTAATTCAAATATTATTATATGTTATTGTTTTATAGACTGCTAGTATTATACTAGATTTTTACAAGATGCCACACCCTTTTTACGCCCATTTATTTCATTTATGTCACAATATTGTTTACTTTCTTTAACTTGAAATTATGTTTAAACAACTGAATAGATTAGAGTTAAGATATGTATATACTTGAAGGAAGTATTGACTCTTTTTCAAAAAAGATTAATTTGCTTCTTAGCAAACAAATTTTAAAGTTCATTAAAATTTTATGGTAAAAAATATATCAGAGTATAATAAAAGTGGGCGAAAAAGAGGCATGGTACCCATACAGATAAAATTTTATAATATATTGTATTTTCTATTCTTTGTGTATGTCAAATTATATATGAATTGTCGTAGTAGCATTATGAAAATAACAAAACTGATTTTTAATGAAAGTAGGCTAAAAAGTGGGCATGACATTCAATATAGTTCAGCCCATAGTTTTCTCCACAAAATACTTTAGATATGTGCTAATTTCATTTGAACTTTTAACAAGGGAATTGTTTACAAGAAGTTGGCGTGGCACTTTTATTAATATTATATCCTATATTATCCTTCGGCGGATGCATGATAAATACATATATGAGCAAAATATCAGCTAAATCGGTTGTATGATGTTACTACTCATATATTGCAAAAAATTATTATGAAAATTGGGCGTAGAAAGGGGGGGGGGGAGATTTAAATAAAAGCCTTTGATAACATCTAAGAGAAGCTTTGTATTTTTTATATAATATGGATACTATGCGTTGAAATTTACTGACTTAAATGTTTGTTATTTTCACACCTAATAGAAAAAGTATTATAAAATATCTGAAGTTTAAGAATCTATAAAAACGAAATTCGTACCTTGCAAAACCCTTTAGGGATTTTATAAATCTGATAGTATAATTTCATTTAATTTTGGAATCATTAAGGCAATATTTGATGACTCAAAATTCGTCTAATAGTGTTATTTAAAACTTTTAAATAATTTAAAAAATTTTATAAATTTCATTATTTAAGCAAAAATATATCTCATTTTAAAATTTAATTTTTAACCTTTTCTTCCTTTTCTTAACTCCATTATTCGATTCCTACATGTAATTTTTTTAATAAATTTATTTCTGCAAAAACAAAGTAAAAAGTCCTGTATGGCATACATAAAATACAGGATTTTATTAATTTAGTTTTAGTTTAAGATGTTTTAGTTGGTTTAACAAACAACTTAATTATGTATGCAACAAAGTTGAACAAGAGCACAAAAAGCAAAAAAAAAAAACAAAGTTTCACATCATCTTCATATCAGAATATGCAAAACAAAAAATAAAAAAAAAAAAAATAATAAACATGGCACAAAAAAGTATATTTAGATGCCAGATCATCATGTCATAACGAACAACAAAGTGTAGCAGCATGAACAAAAAAATAAACTTTTTGTTTTTAATCTTCATCTTCACTTTAGCAATACCCATCATATAACCCCTCACCTCTCCCTTCACTCTTCTAAATAAAAGTTAAAAAACGCGAAAAAAATCTTGCTTGTAACGATGATGATGATGATTTGGTTGTTAGAAAATATTCGCATCCCGTTATGCTAACTAACACCCTTCTGTGCCATCTGTAACTACAGACATGAGATGAAAATTAATGTTAGCGTGAACATATCATATGTTGCACACAAAAAAAAACTGAATTTTTTTACACTTATTAAAGTTACAATTGAATTTTTGATTTGCCCCACTGTTTTTATAATAACATTATTTAAACAGGATTCATTTTCAAAGGCGTCCTGTAAGCATAGATGCAATTATGTTGCACTAAGTATTCATCCATACGAGTATGAATGAATGAATGAATGGTTGACTGAATAGCAGGATGTTCTCAATTTAAAATGTTTCATTGATGTTTGTTGCAACTATTCCCTTTTACTTCTGGCATTTCCTATAAAAGTTATGATTAAATATAAGTATGAATAAACTTTTTAGTGTTTGTTTAATATTATTTCCTTATTAAGGATGTTAGATGTTAAAAAGGGATCATATGAAATATGACAACTAAATTAAAAAAGTTATAGTAAATGAAATGTCCTTGCAGCACATAGTGACGTGAACTCATATAACGAAATTTGGTGCACATTAATACAATGCTTAAATATGGAAAAGGTCAAAATCGCGGTAAGGATACCCATAGCTGTCATATATCCTGGAAGAAAAAAATCTAATAAAATCCACAGAAACTGTCGGAATTCGATGACATTTTGTATATGTTTTAAGTGTGTAACTAAAATTATCTGTGCAAAATTTTGATGATTTCTGACGAAGGATATGTCTAGCAAAAAAATGTCCTTAAAGCCAATATCTATAAAAAAGTAGACAAAATTATTATAATGAAGAGCAAATTAGTATATATTTATTACATTTTTATTTAATAATCAAATTTGAAACCAGGATACATCAATCCAATATATCCTAGAGTCTTTTTTTTTTTAATACAAATATATATTAAATCAGATTAAATCTAGAGGAAAATGAATATAAGTACATAAATCTAGAACATAAACAAGAACATAAATATACAAGATAACAGCACCGCTGACAATGCCAACCAATTTAAGTTGTCATAATTAGCACTTAATAATTTAGTAATTTCTACACATGTTCCGGCCTGATTCCAAATTGCATACCTGCACTTGTTTCTTGGGAAAATAATTTTGCTGGATCAGCGTTTGCATATTGGCGCATGTTGGTGCAACGTGATCGGACAATCGAAGAGCCAACAAGAATGACGGAAAAACAAAAAGTCTTTGTACTTCTTTTTTCTAATAATAGTAAATAATTTAATTTGAAGTTAAATTGTTGAATTGTGAAAATAAATATTGTAATAAGGAAGCTATTGTTTTATTAAATATTTAATATTAAAAAAGTGAGTTTAATTCGTACTAGGTGCTGTTGGTGCCTTACTAATGTTTTTAAATAACTTAGGTGGAGATCCTTTATCTTACATATACCAAAATTTTTCAAAATATTAAGTAAAAACCTGATACGATAAAATCGTATTTTATTATCCTTTCGCATACAAATTTTAATATACCCTGTAAATAAAAGAAAAATCCTTTTATTTATTTTTTACTTTTAAGCATTTTCAATATATAAAATAAGAATTACATCAAATATAAAATATTGCAGAAAAAAATTAAATTTTTAATAATAATGTACAACCCCAATCTAAAAATGACTCTAGATTGAAAAAGTGTAGCAATTCAAAAATTTCACCCGTCTAACCAATAAAATTTCTCGAGGCAAATTTCCCCCAGATAATAGAATCATCAGACAATATAATCTCGTATGCAAATATTCTTAAGGACAACCAAACTTTAGTGAAAAATTCGCTAGCCAGGAATAAATCTAACCTTAATTTGAATCTTGAAGTAAGAGAGCAAACTGCTGCTTTCAATTTTAACCGGCTAGAAGCCATAATAGAGACTCTCGAGCAATCGGTAAATAATTTTAAACTCAATGAGCAATTCGCCAACATAAAAACGAACTTGAATATTTCCTTAAAAGCTATCAAGTTGATATAATGTTAGTCTGAGAAACTCATTTAACTTCAAAAAGCTTTTTTAAGATGAATGGATATTCTTTTTTATGACATTAAAGAGCCCTGAGGTAGAGCACGAGGAAGCTCGGCTATTTTTAGTTTTTATCAACTCGTATTAATCACTACTAAATGTGTGATTTTTGCGAAGAATATCTTTAAGCTGTATTACGCCTGGCAATATGCCTTGAAGATTTTCGTCGAAATTTAAAGACTTCATCGATACACTCACCTCCATAGATATTCAATTTCAGAAAATCAATATGAAGCTTTTTATAAATCACTAAAACCCTGTTTCCTAATGCTAAGCATACTCATACATTCTGCGAATCATGGCTAACTAACCCGAAAGTTCATGTTTTCTTCGATACAATTTCTAAAATGGGATCGAATGTGCATATTGGCTTTCTGATCCAAATAAAATACCGCATGTCATCGATTTTGTAGTTGTAAACAAATTTTCAATGGAACTAATTTAAGTGCAATCATCATTAGAGGTATCTTCGGATTATTCAGCCAATTTTGCTACCATATTCAAATCAAACACAAGAATTTGCTGGTTGAAATATAGAAAATATATCAATACTCACTGCTCAGAAAATACATTGCAGAGACCAGAAAAAATCTACCTCTCACTTAAAAAAAAAAAAATAAAAAAAAAATAAAAAATAAAATAAATAAATAAAATTTTTTTCTCAACATGCTGCCTTAACCCCCCATCGAAACAGATATAAAAGTATTTGTTCTGTTGATGTTGTACGGCTCTTGACTGAAAAAAGAAGAATTCGAAGAGAGTGACAACTCCATAGATACCCACAACTCCAATTGATGATAAGAGAATGCCAAAAACTTTTTAATAAGATTATTGTGTATCGAAAAACTGAATCACTTACTAAATATTTGGAAAACCTAGATGCAACCCCGTATTCGAATTACTCACTATGGCGAGCTACAAAAAACCTAAAAAGATAAGTTTTAAGCAGACATCCTCTATGTAATACAAATGGAGGCTGGACAAGAAATGATATCGAAATGGTAGTCTATTTGCTAGTCATCTAAAAAACGTGTTTATCCCAAATTTATCAGATGACATATTAGAGCAGTTCAACACATTTGTTTTGAAATTCGAGAGATCTAGAAGGCTATTGCTGATTTAAAATCCAAAAAAGCCCCTGGTATTGTTAAAATCAGAACCTAACCTGGACCTAACCTGGATAGCATTAAAAGTAATACTTTTTATTTTTAATGCTGTATTACGCCTCGAATACTTACCACCAAAATGGAAGATTTTATTGATTACTAGGCTAGGAAAAGATCACAATAAAGTAGAATTGTATAGATCCATCAGCCTG
This sequence comes from Protocalliphora azurea, assembly GCA_932274085.1. Lineage (NCBI taxonomy): Eukaryota > Metazoa > Arthropoda > Insecta > Diptera > Calliphoridae > Protocalliphora > Protocalliphora azurea. The sequence goes on from OW026523.1 coordinate 16,063,451, forward strand.
TTATCAAATATGTCAAAGCTGTTTGAGAAACTATTAATGAACAAGTTGAACCTGATAATGAATCTAACTGATTGTATACCGTATCATCAATTTGTTTTTGGAAGAAAACTTATCACTATTGAACAAACGCATAGACTTGTTAACATTATATCCAAGCTTTTGGGAAGGTGAGTCACGAAATCTTGTTATATAAAATAAGAGCAAATTTATCCACAAATACACACAAGCTACTTGAAAGCTGTTTAAATCAATGGAAGTTTATCCTTAAAGAAGTTTATCCTGCAGCCTGTAGCAGCTTTTTCTTTGAATAATCAAAATCAATACTTTAAATTGAGTACGAACAACTGAGTAATATCCGAGGTTCTCCAATAAATTCCAAAATAATGTGTTGAATATTTCTTTGAATTATCTGAGTCAATACTTTAAACTGAGTATGAAAATTTTCTGTTTTTTTACAAAAAATTGATTCGATTCTTTCACTTTTTTCTTAAAATTTGTTTAATAAAAAATATTTCTTTCCACATATTTCAAAAAGGCAAGCTTTCAAGAATGAATATTAAATAAATCTTTATTTAATTGACAGTTGCACCTTACATCTAGCATTGGTGGAAATTGGTGAAATTTTGTAAAAATTGTCGAGATTATAGGGCTAGTTTTAATAAATAAATACATATGGATTAATTTGACCATAAACTTATTTCCTCCCTCTCAAAAATGTAGACAAAAGAGCATATTTTATGAAAATAGTAAAAATTTCTAGGGTCATGTTTATTAAGTGCACAAGAAATATATTAAAATAAGTTCTTTTTAATTTATTTTTAACGTAGTGTATTAAAAAGGTAACGATCTTTTTGTGTAATAAATATTATTTTCACAGCTTTAGCGAGCAATTTGTTTATAAATTTTCTAATCTAAAAAATTTGGCTTAAAAATTAAAAGTACTGAATTTAAAATTTTTTTAAGCAAAACTTCTTCCAATTTTTAACTACGTAAAATACAAACAAGTTGGAAATAAATATATTTACCTATATATATAAATTTTCTGCATACTTTTCCAAATATAACGATCTCGGCCATTTTTTCGATCGGCCCCATTGTATGCCGCTAAATAAATTTGGAAATGTATGGCGAAGTCTGCACAAGGATTTATTACAAATATAAATTAATAGAAATGGTGAAGGAAGCGTGTATTTGCAGTTTTTAACACTCAGATAACTTTGGCTTATTGTGAATTGTAATAAATTTGTGATATAAAAAAAAATAAATTTAAGACTTTCATATAAAAAAAAACATGTCACTAAAACCTTTAACATACTCAAACCTTGCCACAAATAATGCCTCTAAATATATAAATTAATGCTAACAAACTTATCTTATTTGGAAAGAATGTGGGTTTATTGCAAAAAAAAAAACCTTGACAATTATAACAACAAAAAATAATATTAATTTGCTGTAGGTTTTTCAATATGCCCCCATATCATGCAAGTACTTTTTAAAAGAAATCAAAATTAACTAAAGGCTTTTTACCTTGCAACATTATCTTCATCATGCTGTTTAATCATTGTGGTCTCTAAGGTATAAAAAGATTTTTATTTTCGTTTTTTTTTTTTTTTTTTTTGTTTCTTTTCTTAATTTTTTCTTATTTATGGGTTAATAGCAATTTTGTGATTTAGTATAATATTCGTACCTGGTTGCTTAAGAATCTTATTATTTTTGCTTTAAACTAAAATTAGCATTTATCTTTTGTAAGCAGTAGCAGTTGTGGGGGCTTTTATTGGTTTTTTTTTTTTTTTTTTTTTGAAACTTTAACTATTAAGACGTGACTTATCACAATAAATTGATTTTTTTTTTGTTCTTTGTTTATAATAGGAAAGGAAGAGGTGGAGGTAGCTTTAAGGTGTTTGACGTAATTGTTATAAGCAAATGAATGTTGTAAATTTAAATGTATTGAATTTAAGAAGAGGTTATTTAAACTCAAAGCAATTGCATTGGGAAAATGTAGGGGTTATGGAATATAAATAATAATTTTTTGATTAAAAAAAATTGTTAAAGAATACAAATTTTAATACCCTAACAGTTTATTCTTTTATGTTTTTATTTGCCAAACGATATTTTCTTATCAACTGCTAAAATGTAAAAATTCCACTTTTTTACCACCCATATAGACATTTGTTCAAAGAGATTGCTCTTATTTTTCTTTCAGCGGCTTTCAACACAAACGCAATATCTATTATGCATTTCAGTAAGTATATCACTATGCATGTGGGGGACCCCCCCCCCCCCAAAAAAAAACAGAATAAATAAAATTCGTTCAGATCTCTTCTCAAATAGAATTGAATATATGATGCCTCAAAAAAAAAAAAAAAAAAAAAAAAAAAATGGAACAAAAAAGCGGGTGAAAATAAAGTGGCAAACTACAAAATAAAGTTAAATTGAATAAAAAAAGGAAAACTAAAAATGTTGTCTTTTTGCATGAAATAACGCATACATTCACCCTTCGTATTGAATACTTTTGGAGCCGTGCATAAGCTCTGCATTTTCTTTCGCATATGTACATTTTAACAAAACACAAAGTGACAATTTGATATATTGCTTGTAACTTATGTAAACATGGTAAAAAAAAAATATATATATATATAAACATGTAAAACTGTGTAATACTAACATTAAACTTACACTCATGCATCCTTTTACATATACAAACATACAGGCGAAAGAAATCCAATATACACACACACACATAAAGATAGGTTTAAAACCTACTTACACACATTGATTCCTATAGACTATAGTAAATTTAAGTTGAAATCTATGAAAGAATTCTCATAAGTGAATGCAGAGAGAAGGGTGCCATATCATGGTAACAGAAATAATTTTGTAACAAAAAGGAGGCAAAGCGTTAAGGGAGTACTTTATTGAAATAATATAGAACAATTTGTCCTTTTCAAAAACTTTATTAACACGTACAAAAGAAGATGATTTATAACTACTTTAAAGCTATTTTAAAGCTATATAAAGATCTTGAATTGTTGCTCAATGACAATTAAAAATGATCCATAATTGAAACACAGTCGCTTGGCTATAGCTCCTACCGTTCCATGCACCTATGGTACTACTAAGCCTAGTTGCCGACATTAGATCCACTGGTATCAAGTTCATCTGAATGAATAATACCTTGTATGGCGCATCTGTGATTAGTAACGCTAAGCTAATCAGAACCTTGAGAAAAATTCCACAGAATATGGATTTTTCCATCGCTTTCTACCAAACTATAGTTCCATACATAAGTCAACATATCAAAGAGCTATTTTTGTTCTTAGTGTTCTTAATCCCAAAGATTTCTTTATGGCCTTCCAACACATATAAATTGCAATGTTTGCCTTTGACGCTCTAGCTTAGGCGTTCTGGAGCCCAGGCAGTTTGTAGTTCAGTATTATACCTAATTACTTCGTATTGTCCTTTAATTAAGCTCCATTTAGGCAAGGGAGTGGAAAAGATGGAATTTTGTATTTCCTTGAAAAGATAACTAGTTCCATCTATTTGTATTCCATTTTCTCAGTAGGCCTAGAGCATTGTGTAGGTTACATATGTGCATTTATTTTTGATATTGGAATTTTTAAAATTTCTGATTTTTAACTATCAGAACATAAACGGTCATTTCTTATCCACTAATATATACTTACAAAATTTATTGATTATCAAGTATTAAATTTTCTTTCAGTAATTTTATTTATTGAATCTTCACAAAAGTTAAGTGAACTAACAATAATTAATCAAATCTTAAATCTAATTCTTAATATCTGTTTAGTACAGCCAACGTCAAATTAAAAGCGATTTTAATGCATATGGTTTAACTTCGGCTCAGTTCTGCAATGTTTCTTCTTCTCATTCGGATGTATCCATTACTTCTTAGTATATTTCGTGCTAGTGGGTTAGGATGTATTTCCAACCCTTTCAAGTATGCTCCTGCATCTTTTACCAAAGGAACGTTTAGATCCTTATGTATGTTAGTATTTCTTACATACGAAGGGGCTGCGGTTATAGTTCGCAATATTTTGTTTTGGCGTCTCTGTATTTTCTCAATATTTGATGCTGAGGCCGTACCCCATAACTCGATCCCATAACTCCATATTGGCTTTAAAACTGAGTTATAGAGAAGTAGTTTGCAATCTAGACTGAGCATAGAATTTCTGCCAATTAGCCAACTTATTTTTCAGTGCTTTCAATTTCATTTGGGTCAACTTTGCATCAATATGGAATTTCCAAGTAAGGAGTCGGTCGAGATGTATTCCGAGGTATTTAACCTTCGATTGCTGGGGTATTATTTGGTTATTTATAAGGACAGGTGAGCATGATTCCCTACGCAAGGTAAATGCTATATGTATGCATTTTTGTTCATTTGTTTTTATTTTTCATTTTTTTTTTAGCCATCTCTCAATATCAAATATATCGTTCCGCAAAATTCGAGATGCAGTTCACCACAAATAATAAAAACTGGTGGTAATCTACAGTAGGCATGAGTATGTCCATACTCCTGACAGTTTAAACATTGGGCGGCTCCCGATCGTTTATGTGGCTCTTCTATAGTGATTTTGCGATGCAATAAGTATTTGAGATTATATATGGGGTGGGTTTCGCCTTTTTTCTGTTTTATATCACCGGGTTCCAATTCCACTCGGAAGAGTGTTTGAGGAATTTTATTACGATTTCGAATGTTCATTACATTTTTTTGTACCCCTTGTCTTCTAAGCTTTGTTTTATTTCTATTGGATCCACGCTACACTTTACCCTTGCTACACTTTAATTGATACGTATAAAAATTCTTTTTACTACACTCAAAGTCTGATATTAAAAATATATCAACAAATATTATAGAATCAAAAGACGAGAAAATCTATGCTACTTTTTAATAATTTTTTTTTTTAATAAAATGTATCTTCGGCGTCATCAACCATATCGTAACACTTGTAATTTGTATTTTAGTCATATTGATGCGTGTGGTAATTTTTTAAATATTTTTGAAAATATAACTTCGGCAATTTTTAAAACTTTTTATCTTAAACTTCCATAACATTGACGCTATTCGATAAAAGTCATTTGAACAGATTTCTAATGTACCATTGAACAAATTTTAAAATTTTTTGAACCCCAAAAGTAAACGAGTTTGAAGAAATGCCCATATACTTTTTAAAAAGGGTAAGGTATTTTCTTCCTAATGCTGCTTAAATAACTTAAATTAATTAGCAAGTATTCAAGATAAAAAAAACGCGTTGAGTTCTCTCTCTATTTACTAAGCAATCGGACCATTAATTTCCTGAATGTCCCTCGTGGCCGAGTACCTAACAAAGTGTTAATGTTTTGTACGCCCCAAAGATATTATACAGTCCATGACGATCCTCGATTTCAGCTATTAAGAAGACTGAGCCTTTAGAACAGCCCGACTGTCCGACATTATATATGTATATGCATATGCTTCGCGATTTGCTCCTCAGGTATTCCATAGCGCTAACGAAGATGGCGTAAATTTCGGGCTGAAAAATTTGCTCATTAGTAAAGCCAATTGGAAAATGTCCACATACGTGAAAAAATTAATATTTTCTAAAAATTTTTTTATAGTTAATAATAACTAAAGTTTTCTAAAATAATTAACAGCAGTCGCCTATACCAATGTTACCATATAAGTGAAATAAATGAAGTTTTTACTAATACTATTTTTACTATTCTATTAAAAATAATTTTTAAATTTTGTATAATATTTATTATTTTCTGCTTTATATTTCAGTGTAAGCTATAACAAATGAAAAATTCTTACTTTTTACGTCCTAGAATTTTTACAATAATGATTTCTTCACTTGCACCAAAATCTTCAAACCTGTGTTTTTATACTTCACTTTTTCATAAATTCTTAACCAAGGATTAAAAACGATGAACGTTTGGATTAAATATGAAAAAATGGCAATTAGTTGAATTTTGAAAATGTAGGTTTTTGTAATAAACTGGAATACCGTATAAAAATAGATAAAATTATGTATCAATACCAATAAAAATCGTTACTCTAGCTTGCGTTGCTTTTGTCTGCTGAGCTGTCAAACTTCAACATTTTTTTTTTTTTGTATTTTGGGAGAAAAACAAAAGGTTCAGTTTTTATAAAATTTTGGGTGATTTTTTTTTTTTAGTAAAAGGTCTTTTAAAGCAAAAATTTAAACTTGAACCATCAACGTCAGGTATTTAGGTGTAATTTTCTGCAAATGTACGTAAATGATATTTTGTCGTAGTATTTTTGTTATTTTTTTGAAAACTGTCAAAAAAAAAAAAAAAAAAAATACACTAATTTTCAAGTTTCATGAAGTGCAAGTTAAAATGTTACAGGAGTTTCTATTCTGAAAATTTTTTGAAAAATAGTAGATATTGTCTAGTTTAATATTGTGAAAAAATGTAGCTCGATTCTAGATATTAAAATTTTTGTGAAAAAACTCAAGTTACCCCCAAACCAAAAATATCTTAATAGGGGACTTTTTCTTTTCTTTTATATATATTAAATTGTTAATATTGTATTTGTTATATAAAAATATTTAAATTAATTTAAAGAACCCTTTTTTATTGTTTAATTTTTTCATGAAGAAACAACATTTCAATAACGGTTTTTCGGAGTTTTATTTGAATTTAGGAAGTTCATTTGTATGAAAACATACATTATACATCCAACCAATACATCCATTAATAAAAGTATTTTATATTAACGAACAGACGGATATTGCCATTCTCCCACAAAAAGTTTCGGAATTCTAAAAATGCACTTTTTTTACTTACTAATAAATAAACCAAAAAATCAAGTGTGATCACTAAAGTACTGACATCATTTCTTTCCTGTAGTAAGTGCATTTAAAGAAAATTCAAAAATATGCTTTATTGCTAACTAATAAATAAAATAATAAGTTATGATCATTAAAATATTTTTATCACCTTTCCCTGAATTAAGCGGCCATTTTCGACCCATTTAACCTCAATGTGTAGGCGGACGGACATTACCATTCCGTAAAAAATCCCAAAATTTTAAAAATACATTTTTTACCTAATAGTAAATAAAATTATCATTAAAATATTGGTATCACCTTTCTCTAAATTAAGCGCAATTTTTGACTCCTTTTACCCCAACGTGCGATGTTTGTAATTCTTCAGATTGAAAATAGTAAATTACATAAAAATTATAAATAAGGGGAAATTTGGAAAAAAAAAATACATTAAATGAAGAAAAAAATTTTAGTAGAATTTTCGTACTTTTTAACCAATAAAATGTATATTTATTTAGATATATGTAAAAATTTATATTACAATTTTCACTGGTTTCCAATTTTTCGTACAAATTTTCATTGGTTTTTTTTTACACAAAAATCAGAAATATTATAAAAAAGTTACGTTTTTCGACTATTTTTAATGGGGATAAAAACGAAGATTTCAGTATACCTATAAAAAAAAATGATAGACATCTTATTATCCAATTTTTTATAAAGCCTATTAGATTTTAGTAAAATTAAAAAAGTAGTAAGTTTTTAATAAAAATTCAAAATTCTTTCATAGCAAGTTAATATATATACCATAGTGATGACACTCAAGGATAACATATTCAAAAGAATTAAAATTCAATAATACAGTTTTCCAATTTTTTTTTTTTTTTTTTTTTTTTTTTTTAGAAAAATCTATTTTTATACCCAAATTTTAAGTTGTTATTACTGATTGATATTACTGATACTTTTGTTAATTTTTTAAAATTCTTTAAATAGAAATATACACCACACTCTACTAGATTATACATCATCAATATAAATATATAAGTAGTGCAATGGTAAAAATATTGAAACCAAAAATATATATTCAAAATACACAAACTTTTGGCTTTCCATTGATGTAACTAAAACAATCTTAACAAAAAAAAATTTCAACAAAAACTACCTTAAGGTAAAAGTAGTGTGCGTCAGCTAACTAAATCAGATCAGCAATCTTGTACCACTAGGATTAGTCCACCTTTATATATTATATATCAAGTATTAGGACTTTAAAATTCCTATATAATACCAGAGTTGGCTACATATAGTCATTCATTTCAATTGAAGTGCCCCATCAGGTGTCCAGTCTTTAAATTGACAATGCTTGGTATTCTGATAGCAATCCTATAAGCCTCCTCCGTTACTGAAATACTTATCTACCTTAACAAGGATAAGGTAGACTTCGTATTCCAAAAATGGTCAGAATCGTCATCATTGTTAACTTCGTACCCTCTATAAAATTTGTTTGTAACTAAATCTGAGACATTCGTGTGGTTATTCGTAGCCACAGTAGCTGCCGTGGAGCTTAAATTAGAGTATCAATCTTCACCTAAATATTTATGTACGTTTTTTTTGAGCACCATAAACCAAGGAGTTAGGACTGTCGCTATTTTTCGTCATTTCATTGCACAGTGGGGTAGAGTCGAAATTTTTTGGAAATAAATCTATAACCTTTTATGGGCTGCTTGGATGTACATACAATTTCAGATAGGCGTAGCAGAAGAGTGTGCAAATTTAAGTTTGGGATGGAGGCCCCACCCTTCAGAAGTGGAGCTATTGATATTCAATATAGGGTACCTCTTGCATAGAAAATTTTTCATCACTTACCAAATTTTTGTTTCTTATTTGATTTAAAATATTTTTACAGCTTCTTAAAGATCTCGATAGGGAATATATATATGTAGTTTTCAAGTTATTTACATTTGAAATCTCAATTTTAAAAAAATCTTGGTCCAGTTTTTTTCAATATATATCCCAATATTTTTGTTCGATTTTGTAAATCTTTTACCCAGTTGGTTAAAGAACAAAATTGTCTATAGAATAAAAAACCTAGAAGTTGACATCTCTTTTATGTTAAAAAATAAACGATTTTGTAATTGAGAATTGCACAAATTATGATTTTTATGTTTTTTCTTTGCCGAAAGGGTGTCTACTCTCTTTCCTCTTTAAAATAAAGTTTTATTTAAGAATATATAACACTTTACCTATTTTCTGAAAGGTGTCTTTACAAAGATAACTTTAGAATCAAAAACAAACCCAAACACACAACAGGACTATGTACAGACCCTCTAAAACTTGATCTATTTTAAATCACAATTTTTATTTAAGCCTATATATTCTAAAATCCCAAAGGCTAGTTCCACAAACCGAATGCAGTTTCTAAAACTTCTATGTGTTCCGAAAAGAGTTCCAAACGTGCAATAAATGTGGACTTTATGGGCAAAATTATAAAAAAAAAATCATTTTTGGGATTTTCGTCGATTTTTTTGAGAATTATGGGATTACGTTTACAAAAATCTTAAATTTGTCTACAGATTATTATTATAAATGACAAAGTCATTAATCGCTGTAAATTTCGTTAAGTTATCTTAACAAACCAGGATTTTATTAAAGATTAAATATTTACAGTTTCTCCAAAAAACTATTTTTTACAAAAATATTACTTTGATTCAAAAAATCAGAAAAAATATGGATTTTATCTTTTTCAAATAAAACAATCCTGTCTAGCTGACATGATTTTTTATTACATACAAAAAGACTGAAGTCAATATATTTTATTGGACAATCTTAGGGTCATATTTTGCGGGCACTGGTTGATTATCGGGTAAAGTGACAAGAGAGATCACAGAATTCTTAAAACTTGCTATTGAGGTCAAGGTGACCTCTGTTTAATGCAAAAATAGAAATTATAACTCTAAATCAAGTTCCGCCTCAAACGGTACAAGTTTGAGCTTCTCCTATTATTTTAGAGGAGGAAGCCATAATAATGCGAAACTTAACATAGATAACTAGGCAATAGAATAAGGACGCATGAGAGAAATGAAGATAGAATGAATTTCTGGATTAAATTTGTTCAGTATCCTTTCGTCTCATATGTCATTCTCAGGACTTAATAAAATACGGGGTATATAAGCTTAGGGTAGGTTTGCCCTTTGGGAAAAGTTGTGGGGAACTCAAGTGGCTAAAAAGTAGTGTAGATTAATCAGCATCATTATGAAGCAACAACGGACGTAAAAAGCGTTTGAGGTAAAGAAAAGTTATGCGCATGGCATAAATCAGAGAACCTTGGCCAGTTGCCAGTAAAGTTCCAGTCATACGGTCAACAAAATTTGTGTTCCTTTGGTTAGGATAGATATCAGAATTTTATTTAACAGAGTTCTGGGAGATGGCCAACTAAAATTACTTAATAACTTTATGTAGCACGTTTAAAAATAAATAACGTAAAAGATCTCAAAAAAAATTGTTCAACATGAGGGTGCATATTTTTCTGCTCTAAAATCAGCACCACTATCACCAAAAACAACAACAACATCAAGTGCCTACAAATAGGACAAATAGCAACTTGTACAACAAATAAATACAAAAATAAACACTACCAAAATAAAACCATCAACAACATTAACATGTTGTAGTTGTTGCAACATGATGTCTACTAAAAATGCTGGTAACCAAAAAATCAACTTGCTTGAATGAACCTGCCAGAAAACAAAAAAATATAAAAAGGAAACATGATGTTTCTACGGCTGCTCTTGCAACATTTAAACTTGATCCAAAAATATCACAAAAAATATGTTGGTTTTATTTGTATTTAAACATCAACATTCAAAAATTCAAACAGATTACAGTCAAAATATATACAAGAATACAAGCACTGTTTTATATATTTTCCACCTCCCTTTATGTGTTTTTCGTTGAGTAAAATTCAGGTTAAAACTGGTGGAAAATTAGCATCATGTTGTGCTTGGCTGTTGATGCGATTTTATTTGTTGTGCCTCTTTGTTTTACTGATGCTGCTGCTCGTAAAAGTAAAGTGCTGATAAGGTTTCGTCAATCAATGTAATGTATGTGTATGCGTGCGTGAATATTTTGGCAACTGAAAAGGAATTTCATTTAATGTAGACTGCAATTTGTTGGCATGTTTTCTTTTTTTTTTTTTCTTTTGGGGAATCACAACATAAAATGGCTAAAGCGTTTAAAAATAGGTCACTAAAGAAAGACTTGAGGTTTTGTAGGCTTTTGATAACGAAAGCAAAAGTTACTACCAACTCGTTTAGTAGGGAATATGAAGTGACTTAAAATGTGTTACAAAGGTCTTAATTTGAAAAACTTTAAGAATACTTTAAGTAATTTAGTTCAAAACAAAAACCTTAGATTAACATAGATATGAAACTCAAATAAGGGCTCAATTGAAAAACTTGTTCAAAAAAAGTACACGTTTTTTGTTTTCAATGAAATGTTTTATTAACACATTCATAAACTTATGTTTTTTTAGCAATCGACTTAGGTTTTTGACAAAGGAGTATCTACATTAATCTATGATGAAAACTTTATTTTCTGAGTTTCGTATATATGTTAAAAAAAAATCTCCCTAGACACAGTTGTCTCAAAACCTTGTTTTGGAAATAATTCTTTAACTTGTGAACCATTCGATATATCTAAGCAAAATTTCATATGGTCAGAGCCGTGGTGTTTTGGAGTTGATTTGGAGGAGCACAGTTATGACTTAAGTGTAAAAAAAAATTACATATAGGTAATACTGAATCAACCGTTTTGAAATTTCGCTCTCACATAATGTTCTTTTTTTTTTTTTTGAAACGGAACGTCTGTGGTACAGATGTAAAGATTCTGTACACTGTTATTAAAATAAAAAAAAATGTAACACAAATTATTCTTTTGCTTTTCCACTTCCGAAACGCTAAGAAAATAAGAAATGATTGTTTTGGCATTTCAGTCGATTAATATGGACTTTCAGAATAAAAAATTTTGAGAAAAATAAAAACTAAATTAATGCCCCGATTACGTATGGCGACTTTTATCACTTTCCGACTGAAATGCTATTGAGTTTTTATTTTCATATTCTCTATATCATGTAATATGCAAATTTGTCTGTAGTCGGATGTCCTTCTGACTTGTAAGTGGGGTAGTGGTGTAAAAAAAACCGAAACCGAAAGAAACGCCAATCGTCTAAGTTTGGTATTGAATTCATATATTTCTATACACTAAATTCCTTTACCCTTTTGAATACCCCATTGGTCAAAATATAAAACGTTGCACACATGCTGGCTGAGCTAGCTAGTTCGGCGTATGGGCGGGGATCTTGTCTCCTATTTGACCTAATATCTTACAAATTTACAAAAAAAAAATATGTCTTATATGCCCTAAAAATTAACAAATACAAAAAGGTATTTCTCCATGCTTTGACCTTATGGAACCAACGAGGTTCTAGGCCTCTCTATCCTCCCACCTATGGTTTTCCTTCAGGTCCAGAAGAAAATTTAATGGAAAACCCCTAATACACATTTTGTCTTTCCTTAAGATCTGTAAGTTTTACATGAAAATACTACTCTAAACCATATTTAATTTCATTTCTCATTTATTGCAGACAAATTTATTTAAATTTTATAAACATGTGTAATATTTTTCTTGATTGATAATATGATAAGATAATATAAAAAAAATATTAATTATAATCACAGAATAATTAATAATAAAAAAATAAAGAATATATTGATCTTAAGAATCAAAAACAAAAAAAAAAAAAAAAAACTTAATAAAGAAAACAAAAGTAATGTGTAAAATCAAACGCAAAAAAGTTGTAAAAAATATCAAATTCATACCTTCACTTAATTGTGAATAAAAGCGAAACGCGTCCATCGATTTTCATGATCTATGTCTCATTTTGTTTAAAAGTTATGTGACTTTACGTAAAAGTAATAGGACTTGACACTTGTTTTACCGTTTTGGATTTTTTATGAATTCAAAATTTAAAAAATTCAATTTTTTAGGCAAAAAATAGTTTTTTTCTTCATACATTTATTTATAACTGCGAAACTGTTGCTTATGTAGCGAAACGTTGTATGAACATATGAAAGTAATTGTAATTCCTATTTTTTTTTAAATTTGTTTCAGCAAAATCGGATTGGTGGTTCTCGAGTTATGTCAAAAAAAAAAGACCACCAAAGGTGACAATTTCCCCTATATGATAGTTACTAACTTCAAATCGATATATCTCGATTCCTAGACGTGACCCAGCGATATAATACCGATATAACATTTCCCGTTGGTTTCATCCCATTCCAATTTTTACTGTCGCATATAATTATATATATATGTCTGTATGTACATTGTAATTACAAAGAGATCTTATGGATTGTTACTCTTAATTATTCTCATTTACGGTGATAATTCAAAGACAAAAGAAAATATATATCATGCGATAAGATTTCTTTGTAATAATTCATAAGAAATATAATAAAATATAGCAAAATAATAAATAAAATATCGAAGTTACGATTTCTTTAAGAACTCCAACGTTGCTTGAAGGCCTCCAGCATTGTTGATGAGCAGTACAGCAGTGATCAATTATTTAGTATAGGTTTTAGTTTTTATAGTTAGAAACATTTTAAAATGTTATACTTGATTTCTGTTAAATTTGTTATGGTGATTTTAATAATTAGGGATATTTATGAAACTAAAGTATAGTAATTTAATTATATGAAGACATTTTTATACGGACATTAAGTTTAGTAGTAAGAAATTAATTATGTATTTAATGGCATATACGTAGGTATAATTTAAAAAAAGAAATAAAAATAAATTATTTAGTTTAATTAGAAATATAGTTGTTAGGTTTTCATTATAACTATTTTATAGATTATTAAAAATATGGTTTTAATAATAAAAAAATTATAGTTTATATTAAATTTGCAAAAAGTTAGGGAATATTTTTTCATAAAAAAATAGTTATTTAAGGTTTTAGAAAAAATATTTCCGAAAAGTTGTTGATTATTTAGATTAGTTATAAAATTTTTAGAAAAATTTTAAATTATTTAAGTTTTAGAATATTTTGATAAGTTTTATTTTTTTATTCTTAGATAAGTGCTAGAATAATGTATTATATCATTATTAGTTGAGTGAAATATAATATTTAGTTTAGCACTTTTACTGGTCACAATCTGATAATTGGAAAAATGATGAATGTAGTTGTAAGGTAATGATTTCTTGTTGTTTTGGCTTCTATTTTGGACACCCTGATATTGTAGCTGGTGTAGATTTTAATGATTTAAAATACATAGGTTCGAGCGGTAAGGGACACGTGTAGCTCTTGCTTTATTCTGCTTTGTTGAAGGAGCCTTATGTAACGTGTAGCCTTATATGATAAAAAAAATAGGCTATTGAAGTAGAAGACCTCTCCGCTTGACTCTTATATAGCTTCGTGAACGAATAGTCTGGTAGAAAAGAAAAGAGTTTCTCCTGGGGTTTCTTAATTTCAGATAAAAAGAAATCCTTTTATGTGGTTTTATAAATTTAATCAAATTGGTTAAAGAAAAAGAAACTTTATGAAATTTTAAATTCACGTATAGGTATATCACGTTTTTATTATTTTTTTTTTTTTTTGCTAATTGAATTTTTCTCCGATTTTTAATGTGTATCGTTATCACCCAAATTTAAGAAAGAACGCAATTCAGAAATTTTTATAACTGGTTACCGCTCACTACCTCTTTCTTTATATATATATATATATATATATATATATATATAGAAAAAGAAACTTTATGAAATTTTAAATTCACGTATAGGTATATCACGTTTTTATTATTTTTTTTTTTTTTTTTTGCTAATTGAATTTTTCTCCGATTTTTAATGTGTATCGTTATCACCCAAATTTAAGAAAGAACGCAATTCAGAAATTTTTATAACTGGTTACCGCTCACTACCTCTTTCTTTATATATATATATATATATATATATATATATATATATATATATATATATTTATATATATATATATATATATATATATATATATATACCCCAGAACATTTCGTTCCATCCTTTATCCTATCGACATCCGGAACACCTAAAATTAAAAGAGTTACATAGGCGAATATAATTCTCCCCCAAATCTAGTTGGATGTAATCCGTCACCCGACCAGTAAAACGCCAATGTATCATTTATTTTATTCTTGTGTTTACATTTCAAAAAGTTATTCTTTATTCCAAGAATTTTGATCCTCACAAGGCTTATATGGGAGCTATAGTTAATTCATAAAATTGGGTACAAAGACTGATACTTGTACAGAAACGAATTTCATTAAAATATTCTTATTTTTAAGTCCTTTTTTGGTGATTAAACTCTATTCAGGAGGGACACTTGTATGAGGGCTAGGTGAAATAATAGACCGATCACAACCAATTTCATTAGATCGATTTAAAAAGTGATTCTGAGTCGATTGGTATACTATAAGGTGGGTGTTGTATAACTTCTTCTATGCGTTACAAATATCAGCACAAACGCATAATATACCCCATCCACCTATGGTAGTGTAGGGTATAATAAAACTAAATTAAAATTTTAGCAATATTTTTGCAAAATTCGGAAAATTTTCATTAAGTACAATTTAATATTATCTATGAACCAAACTTTATTTTTTATGAAAAAAGTTTGGGAAAAAAGTCATGTTCGATTCATAATATTTATGAAAAGAAAAATTTCAAATATATAAATTTTTTTCTCTGTGCATTTAAATTCTTATTTCATTCAAGATAATTATTAGTTTAGTATTCGTTTAAACTTATAAAATTAATTTAAATTTAACTTTAAACTGTATTTAAAAAACATAATATGAAATTAGCTTTATGAATATTAATCAGCTAAAAACTATAATTACATTATATTACTTTTAAGAAAATTCTGATCAGACTGCTTTTCTTATTACAAATTAAAAGCTAAATATAATTTCCTTTTTCCTTTTTATCTTACGGACCTAATTATACAATAGTCCAACTTTTTTTTTGTTGAAAAAGACAGACTCAAATGTGTAATAACGCAGCTCAATTGAAATTTTGCTTTTGTTATTCCAGAAAACAAATATTTCCTGTTTACTAACATATATTTATTAGTAACTGTATTTTTCTATAAATCAATAAATAAAATTAAAATATGTATAAATAAATCGTTTTTACTATCAAATTTCCTCTATTTTGTAACATCATTATTATTATTGTTGATTTTTCAATTTTCTTTCATTTCCGTACAATTTAAGCAAGAAATTATTATATTCATTTTTTTGTTTTCACTCATACTTAAAATATTCAAAATTGTAAAAACAAATAATTTTTTGGGGTAACTAATAGGCGTATTGTTTAAAATAATTTCCATAAACAATTGATTCATTTGTTTGAAAAATACATATGAAAATATTTTATTTATATTTACCCTGCCAACATTTTCTATCGAAAATTTAACTATAACGACACCTTATGTAGTTAATAACAATCGAATATGATGTCATTTTCGTATCGAAGAAGAGTCACCGTTCGGGAAGAAATGTGCCGCAGTTCCAATATTTTTTAGATGACATTATTTAGTGCATTTTTTGGGTATCGCAACACTATTATTTGAAAGTGTAAAAAATTGCATCAAGAAAGTATCAAAATATAACTACTTTTCAATAAGAGCATATTTTTAACGCAGTTGGAATATCTTTAGCAAATATTTTTAATTATAATTGAGCTAATAGTTAAACACACTATTGTAATGTATTTGGCCCTACTGTCGGGAAGTTCAGTCTCCATAATGATACCTCCTACAATGAAATTAGACTAATCGACTTCGCTGCAACTCGAAATATGGTGATAAATAGTATCAGATTCCAGGGCCGTAACATACAAAGATCAAACTACGAAAAATCAAATTGATCATGTTGTGATAAATGGCAGACATGTATCTAGTATATTAGACATTCGGGCACCCCGTATTGCATCGATTAGGATCACTATTTTGTTGCAGTAAAACTTTCGAACTCGTATTAGTATATCCAAAACTGTCCGCTCGAAAACAAAAGGCAAAATAGGTGTTACAAAGCTGCAATCACGGCAGGTGACTAGGAACTATTCCACTCCGCCCTCCAAATTGCTAGAATAAAATGCTGACTTTACTATAGGCGAACAATGGACGTACTTGGCTCAATTAGTCCGGTGCTCGGTTACGATCGACCTTAAAAGAACCAATGGCATGTCCAAGTAAAGTAAATGACGCCACTTGCTCAAAATTTGACAGTAGTCTATTAACAGGTGGTATTTGATGGGAATGGTGTTGCATTTCATATAACTACGAGGGAAGTTTGAAAAGTTACGGACTTAATGATCCGCCCTCGTATGTCTAAGAATATATTTTTAATATAACAATGAATTTCCAAATAAGTATTTGGAAAATATTAAGAGCCATATTCAAAAATAACTTTTAAATTTTAAATGCCCTTTAAAATAATTTTTCATACAAATTTTGTATCTAAGATGTATTTTAAATATTTGTAAAAACTATTTTTAATACCTATTACAATTTATTACATTAAAAAAAGTCATCTTCAAAATATATATTTTTATTTCAAAGTAGATAGATATATTTGCATGCAAATTATATGTAAAATATAGCTTTTTTCGTTTTCATGCTTCTTAAATAATATTGCATTTTTTCGGAATACCCGGGAATGCCTTAAATAAAATTCCGTTTTCGGGAAGTTGAAAATTGTCGGGAAATTAAAAACCCTATCTGAAATGTCAAGATTTTTAGAGCAAAATTCGTTATTAATGGGTTTTGTTAATGCAAATTTGTGTATTTTTCTACTTTTAAACATCCAAGAGTGTCAAAAAAGACTCTTTTTAGTTGATGGATAAAAAAAATCTCTTCCAAATGCTGAGAGGGTATTGCATTGCTAGTATTAAAAAAAATATTTATACAAATTTTATATATTGTTATAAATCAATTGTTTTAAAACTTTCATAGCTATTACTCCTCATGAGCTCTTTTGCTGTTTGTAAAATTGTTGAAAGTGCAGCATATATGAATATAATGGATATTTATGTGTTTTATAGGAAGTGTTTTTATGCTGTTGTCTTTTAAAAATATTGTCATATATATTACAAAGAGCATATTTTTATCATAACAGATTTGATCTGTTACATATATTTTCAGATTTTTTTTTTATATTTTTGAAAAGAATTATGCTGTTTTTACAAGAGAAAATGTCACTGAAAAAGTGAATATAATTTATAGAAATCATGTATATTTAGGAAGGGTGGATATATGTCGACCTGTTTCAGCTACAGTTTCCTTCAATTATTTTATTTTATTATTTTATAAATACTGAATAGATACTGATTTGAAAATTGTCATTATTTCAAATAGTATATGTTTTATTTATGATATTTTTATGGGGAAATTAAAATTTTGCATTTTTGATAAATACCAAACTTGATTGCTGATATGGAGTTGGCAAAATACACACTAAAGTGCATGGATTTGTATGGCGTTAAATAAATATTGCAAATGTAGAAACCCCCCCCCCCCCCCCCGACATTAAATATTTACATGTTTTAAAATAATTCCCTAAATATTTCACTTTCATTATTTTTTTCACGTGAGCTGTACCATTTTTAATATAACTCTAAAAATATGGTTTTCCATCAATAGTGTACATAATTTTTAACATTTTGTTACAAAAAATAAGTACAACATATCACACGCAAATGACATTTAATACAAACATATTTTTTAAATTAGTTTTAATTCTCGCTAAATTAAAATTTTAATAAAATTTTCTATGATTTTATTTTAAATACTATTTTATTAAAGTTTAAATATTTTGGACATTTTATAACGTAATTTACATTTTAGGGCATCATTATAAAGGTCTCATCCACAACTATTGATATATGTATTCATTTAACCTTTAAGTCACACAAGTAATATTTTAGGTTTTACGGTTCATATTGTTTAAGTTAATTTTGATATTAAATAAGTGGTTAGTTAAGAAAATAAATATCACGTAAAGCATATATTTATTATAAAATTTATAAATACACAAAAAAAAATATTCGAATAGTTTTTTCAATTAATCTGTTATTTCGTGTTATACTAAAATTTATTAATATTCATAATTGACTTAATTAACTTTTTAATTGTTTATAATTTTTATTTTATAAAAACTGTCAGCTCTTAAAAAAATCAAACTAAAAAATGAAAATCTATTGTACACATTTTTATAAAACAGAAAAAAATTAAAACATATGACATATGTCGTCGACAATTTTGTAAATTTTTGTGAAATGGAAGATTTTTAGACGATGGAGATGAGAATTTTTTTGTTGCATTAAACCATTAATGTTATACAGTGTATCCGGTTACGCTTTTGAAAGAAAAAGTAAATGTGCTTTTTTCAAGATTTTTTCAAAAACATTACGTTAAATGTAGATCCTAGAAGATGCATATACTCCACAGGAAACTAAAACCTTGCTGGAGTCTTCCGAAGAGATGATCGGTTTTGTCTGGTGATGAGCTTTCAGATAACATTTCGGTTTATATGCATTCCATACTTTAGTCTAAATACATTATCAACATTACAAAAACAAATTTTTTTTCTTTTTTTGAAAAAATCTGTGTGATTTTTTATTTGCAATATAAATATTATTTATATATTTATATATAAGTAAAACTTTTAAATGTTTATTTTAGTTTTTTTTTATTTTTTGGCTTAATGAGTTAATTTGTTAATGGATTCAATAAATACCTTAATTAATTTTAAGTAAAATTTCAAAATTATATATACTTGTTTTGATTAAAAAAATTAATTGGAATTTGTTAAAAAATCAATTATTTTCACTTAATTAATGTTATCATTTTGATGATTGGAGCAAAACCAAACAAAATTTTAATTGACATATGTAATTTCATAATTAAAATCGATTTTTATTTTTTTCTGTGTAGAGAAAAAAAATAAAAATAAAGGAACTTATTATATTTTTCATAAATTCATCTATATTTAAATATAATAAATACTTCCATTTGACTTATTTGCAAAAATTGCCAATTTAACTTTTTAAGAACAAAATATAAATAAACTTGACCTTCCTGTCACTTCCAAACATGTTGCACACATTTGGCGAACAGATGGTAACATAAAATGGAAGAAACCAAAATGTAAGCCAATTTTAAAACAGCAGCACAGGGAAAATTTTTTAAAATTTGCGCACAAATACATAAAATGGACAAATGAGTGAAAAAATAAATTTAATTTGGACGGTCCTGATTCATATTCTTGCTATTGGCATCACTTGAGGTCGAACGAAATTCATATTTCGAAACCCACTTTCGGTGTTATAGTTTGGGCCGGCTTTTCTGCTGCATAAAAATCAAAAATATATTTTGTTCCAAGTAAAATGAATAGTGCAATTTATAATGAACTTTAAGATGGATGAAGATTGCATATTTCAACAGGATAACGTTGCAATGAATGTCTCAAATCAATCTAAATCGTGGTTTAATGAATATAGTATTCCACTATTGATATGGGCGACTTGCAGCCCAGATTTAAATTCAATGCAGAATTTGTGAGGGTACATGGCCTGTAAATTTTACACAAGAAATGAACAGCATTGAACCAGAATGACAATAACGAAGTCAAAATTAAAAACTAGCAAGTCTGGGAAGAAAGTAATAGTGGTTTTCTTTAAAAATTAGTCGACTCAATGCCAGACCAAATTTTTGACGTTAAATTTTATCAACATATTACTAATAATGCTAAATTGGTTCATTAGTTTAAGTGCATATATAGGAAAGTTCCATGAAAAATGGCATTAAACTACTAAAATTACAATGAAAAAATTTGTATGTACATTTTAAGTTTTTGTTATTCATTTTTCAAGAGGTCAATAAATAATTTAAAAAAATAATTTATTGCACCTTAATTATTTTTAAGCCCCTTTTTTTAAGTTGATAAAAAAAATTTGATGTGCGCTTATAGGAATATGCACCAGTGTATAGTTTGCTTTTAACATATTGCAATATTTGAAATTTTAATGAGAGATAGAGAGTTCAGCACTTTCAAAATATTAATTTTTTAAGATAGAAGAATTACAAAAAAGGTAGACTAAAGTGAAAAAAATGGAATTTTTATTTGGAACTAATACCTAATTTATATATTCACTATATATAAAAACATAATTTCATAAAAATTTAAGATAAAGGGTTTTGCATACAGGAATTCGGTATGCAATTTTCAATAAAAATTATTTGAAGAGTTTGAAAATATTTGTCACAACTTATGGCGGCACTTATTTTATTACACGTCAATGCTGCACAATGTCGCGAGCTCGGCCAAAAATGGTTAAAGTCAATGCCAGAATTTTAATATTTTTTTTCCTTTTTTTACTTTTGTTAATGACAAAAAAACACATCAATTAGATATATAAAATATTAGCTCAAAATCTTAATTAGTTTTTGTGTTATTATTGGTCAAAGTTGAAGATTGCATGTAACATGACATGGCGCTTGTGCTTTTAATATTTAAAATTCAATTTAATTTTTGTAATGGCTGTCTAAAAACCTGATTAGATTCTAAGCATAATATATAATTAAAAATACTATATTGTTATGGTTTAAAAATATTGAACTGTTAGCAAAAATACTGTTCTGTTGTAAAACGAAATTTTTTAAGAAACTAAAATTTAGAATTGAATATACCAAAAAATTCTTCTCCAGTTTTTTGATATATTATTGCTACAGGTATATATTTTAATATATATTAAAT
This sequence comes from Protocalliphora azurea, assembly GCA_932274085.1. Classification (NCBI taxonomy): domain Eukaryota; kingdom Metazoa; phylum Arthropoda; class Insecta; order Diptera; family Calliphoridae; genus Protocalliphora; species Protocalliphora azurea. The sequence goes on from OW026523.1 coordinate 16,085,085, forward strand.
TTTAGCTGCACAAGTTTACACAATTTTGATTAGGACAAATTTTTTTGTGTCACCATTGCGACAGATTTGTGATATGTTTAAGCTGTGGCTGGAGTTAAAGCAGAGTATAGCTGGTACTATAAAACAAAAATTTAAACAATTTGAATTTGAGTGCTACTAGTTACAAAACTGAATAAATTAAATTTTATGCTTTCAAAATTAAAGCAAAATTGAAGGAAATATTCGCGTTTGAGGTATAAATTCCAAAATATTTAAAATATAAAAACATTCTGTTCTAAAGTTTAATTATATATTAAGACATTTTTTGGTGAAGAGTTATGGGTTATTTTATATTTTTTCATTAAAATATAAAATAATTAAATATAAGAGATTGTATGAAGCAGAAATTATTGTTTCTAAGCGGCTCCTCTCGAGCAAAAATCATGTATTATTAATATCTTTTTTAGTAAGTGATTCTGTAAGATCGTCTCCCTTACAAAATGCTGCCTTTTATACTTAAAATAATATGAAATTTAAAATTTGAAATAAGGCTCCAAATGAAAAAAAAAATATATAATCTTTAAAATATAAGAAACAAAAACATGTTCTAATTTGTCATAAGTTGGGAGTTATTATTTTCTTTTCATTAAAATTTTAAGCAATTAATATGTTAGTATTTTACTATTTGAACCATCTTTTTTATAAATCTTTTTCATGTTGCATGCAATATTTTTTCGGCAAAATTTTATTTTCTTATCATCTCCTAAAATTTCTATTAAATAAATCATGTTTTTCTTGTTATTCCTGCATAAAAGAAACCAAGAAGAAGAAAAATATCTTTGCAACATTCACAAATTACATTGTGTTGCACTTAAGTAAAAATCAAACACATTTTTTTCCTTTTTTACTCATGACACTACAAAAAGAAATTTTTTTCCAACTTCTGCTATGTTGTTATTGTTTTGTTGCTAGCGGTATAAATCATGAATTTTTCTTTACTTATTTTGTAACAAAAGAATCTCGAAAAAAAAACGTTCCTAAAAAATATTTTTACTAAATGAAGCTTTTGCAGAAATCATTTATCATTTTTTTATGATGGAATTATTATTAAAAAACACAAGAAGAATTCTTTATTGTTAGAAGAATTTTAAGCATAAAGTAAAAAAACGTAAAGCAGGAAATATGAAGAGAAATAACACAAATCCAGTGAAAGACATTTTTTGCATTTGAGGAATAAATAAAAAAGAAATACAACATGATTTGGAAAAAAGAAGGAAAAAAGTTAACAAAGAATAACATCTCTATTTCAAAATGAAAATTAATGACGTTTTGTGTTTTTATTTTATTTTTTTCCTATTTTTGGTTCTTTTACAGATTCCTTTTGATGTGGCATTGTTAAGAGAAAATTTATTTTGGTATTAAACCCTAGACGGATTTCATTTGTTTTTTCAGGGATTTACTGTCAGCTGTCTTGATTTCATATAAAAGGTGGCCAAAAAATAGGAGTTCTCGCAGGTAAATGAAAGGCAAGTTTTTTTTCTGTCCAAGGACACTTCGCCACGGCGGCTTGTCTTCTTGGATTAAATCTTTTCCTTGATGTATAGCTCATACGTGGTAGAGAAAATCCTGTCATGTTACGCTCTAAGATATCTTCGGTCTTAGAGAGCGTAACAGTGTGGCAGGTATAAAAAGGTGCACCATTGCCTGGACTTGTCTGTGGGTCTATAGTGGGAAAAAAGGGCCTTCGGGGCCTGACCAGAGACTTAACACAATCTGGTACCACGGGAGCCAGTAGCCCCTGGTACGGCAACACCAGCTGGTCGGTGTTGTCGTATTGGACTGGCTGTTGGAGAGGCCCTTCGGGAAGTCACGTGGTGGCTGTGGTTTAGACCTAAACCTCAGGAAGGGGTTTATAGTCCCGATGTGGTGTTGCATAGCAACACAAGTCGCCAATAGTGCGGCAGGAGGTTATACAGCAGGGGGAGTGGACTTATTATTTCTTATGCTTACTGAAAATTGAATTAAAATCTTTTGGTAATCCAGTAGCCTTTCTATCCCTTTTTAACATCAACATCTGTTTCACTTAAGGCAAGTTTCTGATGACAACATTTCTGTTTGTTGGGAATTTTTTTCTTTTAATTGGGAAATTTCATCAGCTCAAAGGATTCCCAAAGGAACTTTTCTTACAGACCAGGAAAAAATTCAATTTCAATTATTTCGTAATCAAGGCTGTTATAACATAGAAATTTGAAAAAAAATTAACTGTACGGAAGAAGTTATTCGAGACTTTCTTAAGAAAGAACAGAAATACGAAGCGCAAAGACCAACAAAAGGTAAAAAGAAGTTCAATTTTGACAGTCCCGATTCATATTCTTGCTATTGGTATAATTTGAGGTAGAACGAGCTGTTTAACCACAATGTCAAAACGCATGTCAAAATGCAAATTCGGTGGAGGAAGTGTTGTGATTTGTGTAGCCTTTTCTGCTGTAGGAAAATCAAAAATATGTTTTGTTCCAACTAAAATGAACAGTGCAATTTATAACGAATAATTGGAAGATGCTCCTCTCTCATTCAAGGATGAAAAATGAATGAAGATTGCATATTCTAACAGGATAACGTTGTAATCCATGTCCCGAACTAATCTAAATCGTGGTTTATTGATCATGGTATTCCATTGTTGGACTGGCCGGCTTGCAGTTCGACTTTAAAATCCAATGAAGAATCTATGGGGGTAAATGGCCCGCAAAGTTTAGGCAATAAATACGCAGAATAAAACCATAATGACAATAACGAAGTTAAGACTAAAAATTAAGCTAGACTGGGAAGAAATTAACAGTGATTTTCTAAAAAATTAGTCGAACCAATGCCAGATCGAATTTTTGACGTTATCCAAAACAAAGGTTCATTAACATATTATTAGTAATGCTAAATTGGTTCATTAGTTTAAGTGCGTATATAAGAATATGTCATAAAAAATAACATTAAACTAATAAAATTAAAATAAAAAAAATTTAATTTACATTTTAAGTTTCTTGTTATTAGTTTTTGAAGTGAATTCAATAAGTAATTAATTTGTAACAGTTTAATTATTTTTTAGCCCCATTTTTGGTAAGTTTATGAAAAAAAAAAAAATTACTGAGCGTTTATAAGAATATGCACCAGTGTAGCTTTCCTTATTATTAATTTCCACATTTGTGTTAGGTATTTCTTTTTATATTGAATTATTTATTTGTACATTTATTATTTATTGTACATATGGGCCTCGCGTCAATTAGGCATTCTAAGCTTGCCTTAGAAATTTAAGTACTTTTATGTACAGATATAAATAAAAATAAGTCAACATTTATTTTTAACTCAATTACATTTCAATTATACTAAATTTATGTAACATCTTTAACTAACAAGCGTTTCTATCTGGTTTATTAAATAATTTTTACATAAGATTTTAAACGAAGATATATTATTAATATATTTTAAATTATGAGGTAAGTATTATATTTATGACTTCCAATAAAATCTTAGTCTTTTCCAGCCTACATCTAGGGATCCATAAATTTGCATTGTTTCTTGGAATGATATCACGAATGATATTTCTTCAATAGAATTTGGTTGAACAGACTCGGCAGATGATGTGGAAGTATTTAATAACATTAAACTATTTTTTTCTTTTGTTTTTTTAATTAATTTATTTTTTTGACTTTTGCTAAACATTTTCTAATTAAGAAATAAAGAATTTGTGTGCATATGATGACAAACAAACCTAATTTTTTTATTTGCACTTTCCTAATTACGCACCTGTTAATCACTTACAAATCAAATACCAACTAAAATGAGTATTTCCTTATTCTACTAAAACAACCAAATTTTATTTATCAAGTTGATAAATAGTAGATACTGTCAAATTTTGTGTCGTCTTTTACTTTGCGAAAAAGATAGGATTTTTCGAGGCCCTTATAATAGGCATTTGTTTGGTCAATAATTTCATCGTTGGAGCTGAATCTCTTTCCACCGAGCCATTTCTTTAGGTTTGGAAATAGGAAGTAGTCACTAAGGGCTAAATCCGGAGAATATGGTGGATCAGGTACCAACTCGTAGCCCAATTCATAGAGTTTTGCCGTTGAGACCGCACACGTGTGCACCCGTGCATTACTCGTATCTTGATGCAAAAGAACTTTTTTCTTGGCCATATGGGGTCATTTTCTTTTTAAATACTCATTAAATCGCTCTAATAAGTTGACATAATATTCGCCGTTTATTGTTTTTCCCTTTTGAAAGTAATCGATGTGGATTATCCCCCGTGAATATCAAAAAACTGTTGCCATCATCTTATTGGCCAACAAACTTACCTTGGCCTTCTTCGGAGCAGGTTCAACCGGATAAAATCATTGTTTAGACTGCTGCTTGGTCTCCGAAGTACAGTAATGGATCTGTGTTTCATCCACAGTTACAAAACGCCGCAAAAACTCATTCAGATTGCGGTTAAACAACTCCAAACAATCCTTTGAAGTTGTCACACGTATTAATAAATATGTTTCTTTACATACATAGATAGAGAAAGTTTGCTCTATATTTTGAAATATAAAATTTAACCCATTCGACATTAATGGACTGCATTTTTAAATGATTTTGATTATATTGCGGAAAGTGTTTATTTTGACTTAATCTGAATCTAAAATTGCAACAACTGTATTGGCAACAAATTTATTTCGATGACTATTGTCTCCATGATAAATAGAATTTTCTATAATAATATTAAGTTCCATATAGCTTATTGTTCTCTCAGAGAGAATATTCTCATTGGTAGCTTCTTTATAAAATTAATCAAGGTTGTTTTATAAAAACAGGCAACTTCGGAAGCAATTGTTTTATATTCATATAGGAATGTATTTGACATATTCATTAAAAATAAATATGTTCCTAGTAGACAATTATGAGTATGTCACCGTCAATGTTAAAATTGCAATAAATTTATACCAAAAAAATTTAATAAATAAGAGAAAACGTAATTATTTATGTTGTGGAGTTTTGACTTCTTAAATTGATAATTTTGATGGCGCATCACTTACAATAATCAACCTCCTTCTGTGATTGTTAGTTTTCTATATAGTGCTTACCAAAAATTAACCCTTCTATAGTATTTTTCAATATCTTAGAATTTTGAAGAAGAGATTTAAGTCGCTTTATTAAAAGTTCACAGTATTTTTTTTTTAACAAAAAAAAGATCTGTATATACATATATATATATATATATAATATATATATATATATATATATATATATATATATATATATATATATATATATATATATATTCAGTTCTTATTTTTCATAAATATTATTCAAAAATATGCTTTTATGGAAAAATATGCAAAAACACGCATTTTCAATGAAATCAGAAATATGCATATCGATGCCATTTTAAAGCAAATTCTCTAATTCGCAAAGATATTAATTTTCACTGTTCAAAGAGTAAAGTTAAAAAACATACATTTGCATGAACTTCTGGTCGTTGGTTATAATTAATAAAATACATTCACTCTTCATGATTTGTTATATTATAATTTTTGAATTTCTGCCAAAAATTGCATTTTTGACCAGTGTTCGTTGTATAAAAACGTTAATATTTTCCAAAATTATTTTTTTAATTAAAATTTTGATTTTTTTAAATTATACTTTTTTAGTTTTAACAATTACTAGTAATTTTTAATAATTTTGTTGAGAGGTGTAAATTTAAATATTTTTTTAATGGAATGAAACACTTTGGTAAATGAAATCAATGTTTGCTTTTTTTTTCTGTGTATCGAAACATATGTCGAACATATAGCATATAAAGTAATTACTAGGTAGGTAGGTGAGTCTGGAAATTCTTGAAAAAAGCTGGTCTGAAATAAAAAAAGTTCTTTAAAGCCCATCTACACGTAACAGAATATGTAAGGCTTTTCTGTCAAAGAGTGTCAAATTCGCTCTCTGAGAGAATTATCTCATGTGTAGAGTCAAATATTAGTATTATAATCAAGGTAGTCAGATTATTTGAGCCTCTGTCTCCAAATTGTTTCTGAGAAATCGCTAAATTAAAATTTCGTGTGGTTTTTTTTTTTAAGAAATACCAAAAAAATTAATTAAAATATTAAGTGTCTTACAATTTTTAGTACTTAAAATTTCGTATAATTTATAAATGTAAATTCAGCTGAAAAAAGCCAACGATAATTGCAATAGCTAATAATAACACTGCCATAGATGTAAATTTTAATAGGTTGGGCACCCTATTGGTAAAGCTAATTCGAGTATGCTGAATTCAATGGTGACAGCTATTTTTCGAAGTTAGCGCTCGTATTCGCGATATTAGAGTTTAAACTTAATTATGGAAGTAGCGAATTAATTGAAAATTAGAAATAAAAAGGACATTATTTATATATATGAAACAATAAATCGATTTAATATATACTCTAATCATAAATTATATTAATTTCAGACCGATTTTAAATTTTTTTATATTTTTATTTGAAAAGTTGCTCATTGGTATATTAACATTTTTGTTGGTATAAAGTTTTGTTTATTAGCGTTTAAAATACATTTCATAGTAACAATTCATTATTCTACACTTCAATGGAATCCTAGTTGTTTATATTGTTTAAATTCAAAAATTAAATTATTAAATTTAAGCTAAAAGACTTAATTTCCCTAAATCATTTTTTATCCTTTCAAAATGAAATATCTCAAAAATGAACGCTTTAAAAAATGGTTAACACCACTAAATTCAGCTTCCATTTAGTTTAACCCAATGAATGACCACATTTTCGAGCACATGTTAATTGAAAAAAAAAGAATTAAAATTAAAATATACTTTTCTAATATATGTAGCTCCATTTTAGGTCAACAACTTTTAAAATTTATTGAACTTTATTATTATTGTTTTAAAATAATTCTAACATTATATAACAACATTGGTGCTATTAAACTTATAAGTTGCTTCAAAGAATTAATTTATTAATGAACGTTTTTATTTCATTGTGACCGAAATCATTAATATCCTTAATATATTTGAAAGCTGATGGAAAACAAATTATCAAACATTTAATACATAAGTATAGTAAAATATAAGTTGAGGTTATTTACAAATTAATGCTCTTTATTTTGCTAGATAGGCAAATACTAAAATATGTCGATTTCTAGTAGGAAAATTTAATAGTTTTTCTCCACAAATATCTATTTAATAAAATTTTAAAAATTAACTAAACAAATCGCCATCTTGTGTATAAATCGCCAAAAAAATTCGCCATGTCGTCAAATCTCAAAAAGCAACAAATACCCTTGTTAGCATAAATGTTGTGGGTATTTCACTTAAACTTAATTTACTTCATGGTTTGTTAATAGAAGTATAAAGTATTATATATCATTAGAAAGCTTATAAAAATATGCGTTTTGCGCTGCTAAAGTCATTTAATTTTTCATCATTTCGAAGCGTTTGTATATGGAGAAAAATATATTTCAAAAAAATCTAATAAAATTCAAACAAGATCGAATTAAAAAAAAAAGAAAAACCGTTTCGGTATAACTACTAGATTATATTGTATTGTTTTGGTCTTGTTTTTTTTATATTTATGTTTATAAAATTCAAATATCCAAATTTTTTGTGAAAAAATGTAAAATTTCGAACTCATTAGGCCCTGGTATAAAATTTTTGTTACATCATTAAATGCGCGTCTTAAAGACCTTGCTTACGATACCAAATTTTCATATTATTCCTTTGGCAGAATTATGAAAAAAAAAAAAATAAAAAACACGAAAAAGGAAGCTCTTTTAATTTTGACTTAATTTACGAAAGGATAATGTCAGGTTAAAAATTTTGAAAACGGTATATTAGAATCAAGTAGATTTTAATTTGAGCTGGGAACATGGATAATTTATACTTTGGAGCCAGCCTTATCTACATATATCGTTATCATCCTACATAAGAAGTTATCATGAAACCCTAAAACCTTCCTTTGGCAGAAATATGAAAAAATTCCAAGTAACACGAAGAAAAGGACCTTTTTTCATTTTGATCTAGCTCACGATAGGATAATGTAAGGACAAACGATTTAAGAAACGGTACCTCAGAATAAAGTAAATTTTCATTTGAGCTGCGAACATTGATACATTTTATTTTGGCACCATCCTAATGTACATATTGCGTACGTATTCAAGGGTAGGGACCTTATTTCTTTTCGAAAAGAAGACAAGTTCAGTTTAACCAGGATTTATAGTAAGACAATGTGCAATGATTTTTTAACTTAACAAGTTGAGAGATATTTCAAGACAGACACTGCTAATGAGATTTATTGTAAAGGAGAAACCAAGGTTCTATCATCTGTACTAATCCTATTCCTTACTGCTGGTATCTATTTAACTATATTCTACAAACGCTGCTTTGAAATAAGGGAAAATATATGAAAAATTCTCTTTTGCAATTTGTTTATAAAGCTGAATTGATACTGCAGAAAAATGGAAAACTCCACTGCATTTTCTCCTGCATACCTTCATTTAGAAGGATAATTAAATTCCAATTGCTTAAATTGAATAGACACATTCCAATTAAACCATTTGTTTAATTCAATAGGCAAAAAAATATTTGTACAACATTTAAATAAATCTGTTAAAAAATAATGAACAAAATATATACTGCAATATCCTGACAAATACCAGACATCATGTAGACAAGCTTATATCAGACACAACATATCCTTGCAAATGCCACTGGAGTAAAAAACTCCAGCTAGCAACTTCGTTTTGATTGTAGAAGCAGTAAATATTTATTTGTGAAATTCAATTAAATTTTTTTAATGTCGTTTATATATACGTAGAGTACTTTTTGTCGTGTTAACTTCCTTTAATAAGTAAATACTACAACATGGATTTCATTAATGTATATTTTGTACAAAAGCCTAAAGATTGTTTTAATGGAAAGAAAAAGAGGAAAATATATACGATGTTTTTTACATATTTATATGTTTTGTTTTTTTTTTTTTTAATAAAATTTTTACTCAATTATTCCACTACAATGCTGTAAAAGCTTATGGGTTTATGCGAAAATATTACTTTATTTTTTCAATAATTTTTTTTTTCGATTAAAAATATCAAACAAGCAAAAAATGCAAACAAAAAAATTAAAGGGAACAGGATACAGTTTCGTTTGTAATACACTCAACGGGACATTTAAAAACAATTTTTGCGAAGCAAAAATGAACAAATAGAAGTAAATGTATTTACAACTGAAATGACTTTACGCGATATGTAAATTTCCTTTTTATTACGATTTTCCCTCTCTGCCGTTTTTTCTGCTGCCTTTTTGCTATTTTCGTGTTTATATCATTTGTTCCCCACAGAGACAGGGATTGAAATTGTGAGGAAATAACTATTTAAAAGCTAAAATTGTGGTACGAATTTTTGGAAATACCCAAAGACTTTTTTATTTGAAATTATTTTTAATAACTTTTGAAAGTTTCAACAAAAATCTTTCTGGAAATTTTGAAAAATATTGAAATATCTCTAGCTTGTTTTTTTATTTATAATTTCGAACCCTTTTGATTATGGATACTTGTTTTAAAAATATTTCCGCACTTACCATGTTTCACTTTTTTTTTTTTTTGTTAATAAACAATTTTCCAACAATTGTTATTCATTTGCAGCTTTCAAAGTTGTTTATGAGTGCATGTGTTTGTGAGTAAGTGTATGTACTTTTTCAACGTTTTTTTCCGCCCTCTTAACAAAAAACATATGCAAGATCTGGCCATAAATTCTATATTGTGGTCAGCAAAACGATAAAAATACAATGCACTTACTAAGGCGAAAAAACGAAGAAAGTAAAAAATTTAATAGAGATACAAAAAACAAACAGAGAAAAAATATGGTTGTGGTGACCATAATCTAAGAGCAATATATTATGTTTGGATTATATGATTTCTTTAAAAAATTTCATGGTCACAAACAATAATAAACATGATATTTATAATTACAAAGTGATTTAACTTAATCATATTATGATCTGATTACTTTAATATCGTATTTAAAAATTGTATCATGCTATGATCTGATTCTATCATAGTATTATCTGATTTTATTATATTATGAATCGATTTTTTCATATATATTATATAAAAAATTATACAAATTTCTTACTAAATGATTAAAGTTTATCTTGTTGTATTGAAATATTTTTTTTTTTCATTAATTATTTATTTGATATATTATATATTGAACAAGATAACATACAAAGATATTTTTTTAGCTAAATTATTTAATATATATCACCTTATCTACTTATATGAGAATTATGATGATATTTCAAAATAAATAAGTTGTGAATTTTTGATACACATTTGTAAAAAAGTACACGTATTATATTTATTTGAAACATTTTATTATTAAGGAAATAATAATATAAATATTGTTTGAACAAAAAATATGGTTTAAAAACAAGAAAATTGAACGTAAACATTAAATGATAAAAATTAAACATAAACATTGTTATCATGAAGACAGTATTATTAAAACTAATGAAAATTGATAATGAAAACATAATGTTGTTATTATGACAATGTTGTGATCATGTTTTTTCTCTACATAAATCATTAAGAAATTTCTGGCATTAATTTTATAATAAAAGCAATAATTCTCATTATTTTTTGCCTTAAAAATTATTTTATTTACGCTAGGATGCTTTTTTACATCAAAATATTCCTTAATTAACATATTTTATCGCCCACCACTCTCATTGTGTTTTCTTCCGATGTCTTCTTTAAGCCAACATAAAACTGATTTTCCCTACCATGAAAAAACTATGGCCCTTTATTAAAACAGTTAAAGTAAAAAAATAAAAAAATAAATTACATAACAAATGGAGTCTGTGGTTATTATTGAGCAAAAATTCGTAACAGAAAAAACACTTTATAATGCATGCAATCAGCGGGGATGAAAACGGCAAAAAAAAATATGTTGACCTGATAAATGAAAAAAGGAATACTAACAGGCAAGTAAATTGTTTTAAAAGGTAGTTTATGCTTTCTTTACAATTTCGCATAAAAATTTAATTTAAACTAAAATTTAATAACTAGTGCAGTAGAAATTAAACTATTTGAGAACTAGAAGTCCAAAATACTATTTAAAACGTTTCCGAACTACCTAAACAGTTTCAAGAACTTTCTACATGTACCCACTATAACTAAGAACTGAACGAAGATTAGTTAGGGTGTAAGAGAGAGTTTAATGTCCTATTTTCTCATATTCGTATATTATACCAGTAAACTTTGTTTTCTACTAAAGACTTAGATATATTGGCTTAAATTTAAATACTTTTGAGCCTGACTATCTGCCCGTTATGTTCATCATTTTAAAGAATTTATGAAATAATCAAAAACGTCGAAATTACCTTAAACCATGAGGTAAATTCGCGAAGTATGGAGCCAAAATTGCTTACCTATATATTTTTTTATTTATACCCTACACCACCATATGTGGTTGGGGTATTATTATACTATATTATCTTTAATAGTTAAATATTTTTATGATTTGATAAAGCTGTGGTATATATACATATGTCCTGTTTTATTTAAGTTTTACAAACCACCTCAGAAGCAAAATTATGGTGTACCAAAATAGGTCACTACTGGCTCAAATCTATTCAGATAGTGTGAATTTTTTTGTAAATCGGATTAGCTAATAAGAAATTGCAAATTTCAAGCTGATCATATGTAACAAAATTATGGTGTTCCAAAATAGGTCACTACAGTAAACGCTCAGAAATTCGAACTCTCAGGAATTCGAATTTCCTGAAATTCGAATCAGTAATTTCATTACATTTGGCGCTCTAAAATTAGAATCCAAAATTTGAATTTCCGAGCGGTTTTTTCTTTTTTATTGTAAACACTAAAATTTAGTTTAACCAAATACAATTTAGTTTAACCAAATACAAAGTAAAAAGGGGAATCCCATTTAATAGATGATTTACAGATCTTGTTGATATTGTTATAGTTTAAAAGTCAGTTTTTTGCTGTTTGTATATATATACGGTTTAACATTTATTAAAATAAGAAAGTGGACTAAAAATGCCAAACAAACGTAAGAAAAACACTTCGTCTTTACAAGACAAATTAAAAATATTGGAAAAGATTGACAAAGGCGTTCAAGGCAATCGTTTAACCCTGGACTTTAATGTAACTACTTCTACCATTAGCTATACATACTAAATCGAATAGAAAATCAATATTGGATGATGTTACCAACACTTATCAACACATATCCAATAAAACTTTACTTAGTGCTGAATATCCGAAAATGGAAAGTTTTTTTTTATATTACTTTAAGTTTTTTATAACTTTTATGTTAAATAAACTAAAATGAAAAAAAAACATAGTTTTTTATATCTTTATGGTCAAATTTACCTAAATTTTTGTATAAAAAAACCGTCCAGAAATTCGAATAATTCGGAAATTCGAATCGCCCTAAAAACAAAGTGGTTCGAGTTTCCGAGCGTGTACTGTACTGGCACAAATCTATTCATATAGTGTGAACTTTTTTGTAAATCGGATTAGCTGATAAGAAATTGCAAATATATTTCAAACTTCATTATTACTTATTCAATTGCAGTTTACTCTCGTCTATTCTTATAAAGGAAGACTTAATTACGTTAAAAATAGTTCCACTTTAATAACGATTCTTCTTTCTTTAAGGTCGATTTGGGCATTCAGTGAATATGGAAAAATACCATAAGTAATATGTAAAAGACTAAAATCATTTAGTTCTTATTTTTACATTATTCTACACAATTATAGTTAAAATTAAAAAAAAAAAAATAAAGTTTTATATGATAATTCTTATTAAATATTTTATTAATTCGTATTATTGTTTGAAAATTGATAATTGATTAATTTTTAACAAATTCAGAGATATTCCTGATTTTAGTAAAAAAAATATTTGATTTTATAAATTTAAATTTTATAAATTTGATAATGGTTGGTGCTTGGGGTATTATTTATATAATAATATAGCTATTAGGAGATAATTCCACTTCGTTCTCACAAAAAAATTTTTTGACGTTTAGGCAAATTATTTGATATTTATTATTTTGTAAAAAACAAAAATGAAAAGGAAAAATTATTTTAGGAATTTTTTACTACGAGTAATTCAAATATCTGTGCCATTGCAAATAACAAATATTTAAAAAACCAAATGACAAACCCAATATACCCATCTATTTTTTTTTTAAGGGTGGGCATTAAAATTAATCCGTATTTGTGTGAATTTTATTGATAGCTAACCGCTGGACTAATTTTTATTAAATTTTTACAAAACAAATATTAATTAAAACCACAATGATTGAGTTAACTAATTTGTACACAACTTTTGCTCTGTTGGAGCGTGATAGAATTCCATGCCCATATTTTACGGCCACTTTTTTAAAAAACAGTTATTATTTACGTTATTGATGAAGTGAATTATATCAAACTCGATGCATGTATAATACAAAATATGCTTTATGATTAAAACGGGTTGTCAGTAAAGAACCATGCCCCCATTATGCTCACTTTGCCATAACTATGTTGCTATATTTTCGACAGTGTTACCATTTTATTTTAGAACAGATAAATGTGATATTTAGGCCACATGTAGTATACATTATTGGATTAATAATAAGATTTGTCAGACTTTTTGGGTACCCTCATATATTGCACGCCCCTTTTAATATATTTGAGTCAAAATATTATGTTGATACTAATATGTTTGCACTTTAGAGTGATTACCGTAAATGGGCCTTTATTGGAGTTATAGCTAATTATGGACCAATACTCACAAAATTTTTGTGAGTCAAATATAATCATAATACTAATGTTTATGTGGGACTTATACACGTTAAAGTGATTTTCGGCTGAGAGGTTTATATAAGATCAATTATGGACTGATCTTCGCTAAATTTGGCATACATATTTATAATTAAAAAAAAACTTATTTGTACGGAATTTGATTAAAATATTTGTATATTATATACATTTCGGGAGTACATTTGTATGGGAGCTAGATAAAATAATGAACCGATCATATATTATTATTCCTGGCAAATTTTATCAAGATATGTATAAAAAAGCGTCCTGAACTTTATTAAAACCAGGGCTCATTTGGGAGCATTCACAAATAAAAAGCCAAAAACGAACAGATCATTTTGAACATTTTACAACATATACAATTAAGTCCACGAAACAAATGTTACTTTCTGCAATAAATTTTTATAAAACTATAAAAAACACTGGCGACAAACATTCATTCTTTAATTAATATATATTATATTAATATATATTATATTAATATATATTATATACCTTTAGTTTTCGAATAAAAAAAAAAAAATAAAAATAAAAATTAAATTAAAATTATTAATAACCTTTGACAAAATGACCAAAAGCACATACTGATCAAATATACTCAATATTCTTTTAATATATATGCTGCAACATATGCTATTTTTGACCACTTACAGTTTTGCGAATATTTAAAACAAAGCAAAAATGTCAATTTACTCAGTGAAGTATTGTTAACATATAAACTATAAAATATTTATCGATTTACAGCTTTCAAAATTTGATTTAAATCAGGGATTTCGACCACTGTGTTATGGTATCTTTGGGATTTGAAAAAAAAACACACATCTCTGTTTTTGGCGGGGTGTCTAGTGTTACAGAAGTTTACAAAATGTATTCCTTTTTGTACCCTACATCACCATAGGTGGTTGAGGTATTATGCGTTTGTGCGGATGTTTGTAACGCATAGAATAAGTTATCCAATACCAACCTTAAAGTACACCAATCGACTCAGAGTCCGTCTGGCTGGCTGTCCATGTAAATTTTGTGCACAAAGTACGGGTCGCAATTTTAAAGATAATTTAATGAAATTTCGCATGTGGGACTTTTATAATACGAGGATGAAGCCTGTTGAAATTAGTTGTAATCGGTCCATTGTTTCACCTAGCCCCCACACAAATGTCCCCCCGGAATAGAGTTTAAACATTCAAAAATGTCTTAAAAATAATAATATTTTAATAAAATTCGGTGCGAAGACGTTCTGTATAAGTATCAATCGTTGTACCAAATTTTATGTAGATTGGTTCACAATTGACCATAGCTCTCATATAAACCCGCTTACAGAAATTGCGCTAAAGTGCGCAAAATCATCTAGATGTTAGTATGAACGCATTATTCTGTATTTGTATATTTTATTTTTCATTTAGTAAAATTGGCCACAAGTGTAATATAAGTCCCCTTCCAGAATTTTTATGCTCGTACAAAATGGTGTAGGGTATCATATAGCCATTCTTGACCGACTATATAAATTTTTTCTTGTTTTTTTTTTTCATTATGCCCAATTTACACTTGCATGTGAAATCTCGTTTGAATAAGTTTTTGAAAAAACATCTACCCTGTTTACATTCAAACATTCGACATTTTTGTAGATTTTGTTTGACAATTGCTATACGTTTCACAAATTCGTTTTTATTTAAATTTTGTGTTTAATTTGATAACAAATTTTATTTTTTCGTTGTTTTATTTTAATTTGAAAAGCATCTATTTACGTACATTTTTATTTAGTATTTCACTAACACACTGAAAGAAAAAGAAAAGAATCCAGTGTCGTATAATGATAGTTTTCAAAATCTATTTAAATATTATGAGATTTTGGTAAAATCTCATTAGAAGCTAGATTTTGATTTGTATGGGGAATCTATTTTAAGATTTTCTATTTAATTTTTCGCTTGAAATCTCATTTAAACTAGATTTTATGCAAATGCTAATGGGCTATTAATAAAATTTTTGAGGTTTTTGCAGATTTTGTGTGTGTTACGTATATATACAATCTGAAATACATAGTAAAATATTATAAAATTGTGAATTTAGTAAGAGTTCACTTGAGTTGTCAGTTTTGAGACCATTATATTATGTTTTCAGAACGACTTATATATACATATTATATATCATTGAATTGGTAGATAAGACTAATTTCATATTCTTGTAACATTAAATTGGTTTTTGAAAAATATACGGAGTATCGCTTTAAAAAATATTTTTTTTTTTTTTTTTGGTTTTTATTTTTATTTTTTATTATTTAATTTAAAAAAATAAAATAAAAAAATTAGTTGTTGAAGCTATTACAACAAGTTTTTGAAGAATGAAAGACGGACATTTATTGTTTCCACTATATAAGAAATAATAGTGCATATCTTATGCTAATGTGCTTCTTTGTGCAACTAAAAAAGACGTTTAAAAAATGTATCTTTTTTATAAAATCTTCACTTCTGAATTCGTTTTTGACCGGGCAGAAAGCAATTTAATATTAAATCGCTCTAAATCTATGCTGTGATTAAGTATCGTCAAAAAATTAAACAAAACTCTCATGAAATTTTTTTTATTAATCGTTAAAAATGAAACTTTTTTCTAAAGTTCAACATTATGACCAATGCTGGATGCCTAAATCAATTTAAAATTTCTTTACTAAACTTTTGCGAAGCCTTGTCTTTTGAAATATGTAAAGATAGAAATTTTTTATTAAAAAAACTCAGGGAAAAATGAAAGTATAGTATTATATTTTTGTAAAAATTAGGCATTTTTCATACTAATGTCAGAGTGCAGACTTTCAACATTTTTCACGTCTAAACGAATTGAGAAAATTTCTTCAGTATTTTATTTTGGAATTATAAAATATTTCAAAAAAATTTCGCTCACATACCTCAGGACTTATTCCCGAAAAACGAAATAAAGTCGAGGCAAAAAATTAAAAATTCAAGCATAAATATCTTTTTTATTATAAAAGATAGCTTAGGTAAGCAGGCTTATATTTTCTTTATCTTTACAAGAACTTTACAGAAATATAATCGAACTTGATTTGTAGAAGTTACGATTTCTTTTTAAACTTTTACATACTCGATTTAGTCAATTTGACACCATGTAAATTAACTCATGTCATCACAGGATGGCTGCAGTATGATTTTTCTGAAAGCTTAGGTCATCTTCTACAACTCTTCCATGCATTTCAACTCGATCCAATCAATAGTTTAGAAGATATAGATTTATTATCAAAATTTTTTGCGTTTGGCCCCACTTTATGCCAAACGGTTAATATGGCGACAAAATGAGAGAGCGGCTCTACCTTATTGCTTTTATATCATGATTTATATTAAACTTTTAGCAAAGATTATTTTACGTTAAGTACAACATTAAAGCTTTGATGAATATTTTATTCAACAGTTTAAAGTCTTTTGAAATATGACATAATTGTCAACTAAAATTTGTGTTGCACATTGTGGTTCCAAAACAAGCATATCAAAAAGCTTTAATTGTATAAAGAACAGCAAAATTTGGCAGTTAGATCACACTTTGTTTACCTCAGAGTTTTAATATAGTAAAAAATTTTGTAAATCTGATAATTTTGTTAATATTTTCAAAAAATCAGAAAAATAAATTAATAAAATGAGCATAAAAGAACACACATTAACAAATTTTTCTTGCAGAAGAAATTAACAGAATTTTCTTGCAGAAGAAATTAACAGATTTTTCATGCAGAAGAAAAAATTTGAAAATATATAAGCGAACGTGCTATTGTGGATTCAGTCAGCAGTAAATTTATCTTTCAGTCGTAAAATTGCCATTGTGTGTATTATTATACTGCGTATTAATATACTGCATGTATTAAGACGTAAATAAAAACCTGTGTACTTTGATTTAAAGCAAATTAGTAGTAACGTGTTATTAATTAATTAATTGCAAGCAAAAGAACTCCCGGTTTATTTAAAGAAAATAAACCAACGTTTTTGATAATGGCAAAAACGTAACAATATTTTACTTTCTTTTTCCAATATTATTTCAACAAATTTCATACATTTAAATACCAACACTTCGTCTAGTAATATGGAATTTAATACCTCAATGTGCGGCCTTAAAGCACATGTTGAAACAAACACTATCATGAGAATAAGTATGTACAAATTTAAAACCCTTTCATTACTACTAATACTAATAATACTGATGAACACCATTATATAGTAATAGAACAAATAATTACAATTATTTTACACTGCATACTAATGACTGGCTGTGTATGAAATTGTGTTCCTATGAATCCCTTGCTATTAAAAATGTTCTCATTTTCTTTTTATTTTAATATTTCGACACATGGACATGAGAACAAATATTTTTGTATGTGCATTTATTTATAGGATGTGAGCTTTTCATTTCGCTTATTTGATACATATGACTACAACTGTCTCCTCTTTTTTTTTCAACCCATCTGTCTGTCTCTCTGTTATAAGTATTTGGTTTTACTTGTTTCTCATATATTGAAGTTATTATAACAACTCATTGATTTCAGAACAATTGCGCTTATTGTCAATTTTTACGGCTTTTAAACCGAAAAAAAGTTCATTCCTTTTTTTTGTGCACAATTATTTTAAGTTGTTGTGGGTGCAGTTATTTTACAAACAAAACAAGTGAGAAAGTTACATCCGGCTTGGCCGAATCTATATACCCACCATCTGCAACTTTTTAAAATTTCACTTTATATGAAAGGCGGACGGTAAAGTGGGAGGACCATGTGCATTGGCCGAAAAGTATAAACTGGAGTTTCGATGGATACCATGTTTTTCTAGTATTTGGTCTATAACTCTTTTTTGGTTATGAACCGATTTTACACATTTACAATACCAAACAAACCTTACCTAAGATAAACATTTGAGTCAGATTTCCTCCTCCTAAGTTGTCCGCCCCGAGCTCTATCCTGCTTTCAGCAGACACACAAACAGCTAGAAACGTAGACAGACAGACATATAGGCACATGAACATCGATAGGTTGTCTTATATTTTCACGAGGACATAAAATATATATACTTTATGGGTTCTTAGATGATTATTTCGACATGTTACACATGAAATGATAAACACAATATACCCCAAACATCATATTCTGGTGATGGGTATAAAAACTGCTTCCAATTATGAATAATACACAATAAAGAGTTAAATCTATTGTGATGAAAATGGGTTTGGTTGTGTTGTTGATGTTTATTAAGCAGGGGAAAACTATAGCATTTAATTGAGCTTTTATGATTGGACAAAGTGCGATCATCATGAGGAAAATAAAAGAGATAACAAGTTGGGGAAAATATTAAAACCAGCATAAGAGATAATTTTTTTTATAATCAACGGAAAGTTATATAAAAGGATTAAAAGGATTTAAAGAAATTTAAAAGATTTTAAAGAAATTTAATGTTGGGAAAAATTTATAGTTTAAGAGAATATTCTAAACTACTAATAAATTTATGAAGTTAATGAATATAAATATTTAATTGTTTTACAGTTCAATTTCCAACATTTTTTTTTTATATTTTCTACTAAAATTTCCTAATAAATTTCAATACATTTCTAATTACAAACAAATTTATTTATTTATTATTATTTCTTTTTTTTTTTTTTTTTGTTTAACTTTTTATTTATTAATTTTTTTTTTTAATTTTTAACAATTCCACTTGATTTTGATTTATTTTCAGTAATATTAGTATTAAGTCATAAATATGTCATTTATTATTTTCTTCCCAAAATTAATTAATTATTCATCATACGTCTAGTGTTGTCCGTTTAAACAATATGCAGTGTTGCCAGGAGAGGAGGAAAAAAAGAGGCTAAATTGAACTTTAAAAAAGGTCAAAAAAGACTAAGTGTACCAAAAAATAAGGCCGGAGAAAAGTTAAAATTAAAAAAATAGAAACCTATTTTTTCTCATTCTTATAGCTTTTAGTATTTTTCTAAAGTAACTGTAATAAATTTATAAATAACACCCAGTAAAATGGCAATGGAAAATTAGCCATTATTATGAAGTGATTTTTCGCCTTTTTTGAACTATAATTCCTTTTCGACTAAGCATTTCCAAATTTTTAGGTAATTAGTAGTTTGTATTGTTGATGAAGTATATTAAAAAATAATTATAATAATTAGTAAATCTACAAAATGTGTTAAAGTAATTTTAATTAATGGATGATTCTGTAGAACATTTTAGCCTTTTTAAGGCAGTTTTGAGAAACAAAAAAAAAAAAAAAAAAAAAAAAAACAAAAGCTAGAAGCTAGAAGCTAAGTCGAAAAAAATTTTGAGGCTAAAATCAAAATAAAATACCTAGATTTAGCCTTAAAATGCTAAACTGGCAATACTGAAAATATGTCTACATTGTTACAATACTCCTCAAAATTGGCCGGTAGTAAAATCAAATGAAATGCTATAAATCACTTAACAACAGCATGGATATAGTAACAAACAATTGTTGGTATAAAAACATGTGTTGTCAAAACATCTAAATTATATTGGAGGGGCAATAAACTAATACAACATAAAAAAATACTAGATTAAAAATCTACGATGAAAGCAAAAACGAAAAACGGAAACTAAATAACTTCTCCTACCACCAGAATGGCAAATGGTACCACAAATCCTCAAACATTGTTGTCGGACAATTGTTAAGCATTCAAGTGAAACATTACAATTCGTTTTCTTAAGAAGCCAACTTTTTTTTGTGATAAGTTTCCTATGGGGAATAATGAAAGCAATAGGCAATAAGTAATCTTAAATGCTCTATACACAAATCTTATGAGAAAAAAATTCATTAATATTGTAAAAGTTGTATAATTGTCAATAACGTGGAGCATAATTTTTTTAATGCCGTTACTTGGATATACTTTTGTGTTATTCTTAAGAGATTATGAGACTATTGGTATAGGAATGGTTCAAAATTGTTCTCAACTTTGCAGTGTATTTTATAGATATTCCAATTATTGTAGTGTATACGCTTAAATTGTCCTTATTCAGAACACTAAGGCATAACAAGAGAATTGTATGTTTAAATACAATGAACGGCCACAATATATTTGATAAGTTTGCTTTAACAGTAAAAGCTCGTTTATCAGGACTGGGATTGTCAATAATTATTACATATTTCATAATTTCTTTAATTATTCATGCACGCAGAGAAAAAACTTGGTTACAGCATTCACTACAACAATATTATGTACTTATTATTAATTTTCTTGAAGTTTAATAACACTGTGTTTATGATAACAATGTTTTTGTTTAAATTTTATCACTTTATGTTTAAACTCAATAAAAATTTTGATATGATTAACTGCAAATTTGTATGAATTAAATATTTTTACCAGAAACAAAATTTTATTAATATGATAAAAATCATTACTTCTACAACCATTAAATATTTGCAGTCTTTTCCTAGTTCTTAAGCCATATTCCTTTTTCAAACCATATTATATTATTATTCTTATGACAATAAAATAATTAAAATAAGAAAATTGTTTAAATTTTCATTTATATTTTTAATTTGTAAATGTATGTTTGAAACTTTCTTTGGAGAATTTTTAGTTTTTAATGATATCTAGCCACACGTTGGGAGCATAACAGAAGCGTTTTCCTTTTCACAAAATTTGTGGAAAGATTCATAACTGCTTTATTATAGCTTTCTTTGCTTTTAAATATTTTAATGTTTGTTTTCCAACTTCATTGTAATTCTCATTTAGTTTATATACAAATAAACATAAATAAAAAATGTTTGGTTATATTCGGTGTGATTCAAGCAATATAAGATACCGATTAACTACCATGAAACCATATATGAAAATATATTATTTAAATAAAATGTATTAATAAAAAGATGGAATAATATGACGAAGTGCAATAATAATATGATAAGATTGGACAAGTACATGATAACATTAAATAACTATATTATAAATTGGAATAATAATATGAAAAATAGCATAATAATATTATCAAATATAATCATAATATGTCATTATGGTACAATAATATTATAAGATGGAATAATAGTATAATACCATGAAATCATAATATGATAGAATGGGGTAAATATGTAGTAAGATTGTTCAATTATATGTAAAACTAAAATCATAATATAAGAAACAAATGGAATAATAATATGAAAAATAGCATAATAATATTATAAAATATAATCATAAAATGACAATATGGTATAATAATAATATAATAAGATGGAATAATAGTATAATACCATGAAATCATAATATGATAGAATGCGGTAAACATGTAGTAAGATTGTTCAATTATATGTAAAACTAAAATCATAACATAAGAAACAAATCATAAAATCGGATACAATATAAAAAAATGGAATCACAATATTTATTACTTATAATTATTTGCTTATATTTTTCACTATGATCATATGTTCCAATCATAATGTGCTAGTCTTAAATTATGGCCACTACAACTGCATTTTTGCTTTGAATTTGTGATCGAATAAAATTTTAATCCTCTTCGATTAGTCGAACGAATAACAAACAAAATATACTATTCGAATAATTAATTGTAGGTTAAAAAAAAAAAAAAATGCAAAAACTTGTACTTTTTTTTAATCCAATTTTTGGCATTATTAACATAAAACAAACCTCAAAATAACATTTCATTAACATAAAACAAACAAAATATACAAAAATTTAAATCATATTCAAATTTAAGACAAATTACACTGGTCGGCAAAAAATCATACCCTAAGGACTTACAGTTGATGTAGTAAACTCGAATCTGCTTTCAGTTTTTTTCCATTAGGTCTGGATTTTTTTATGGGCGTGCCTTACAAAGCCATTACACGAGTATATTTCACCATAATTCAATAAAGATGTATACGCTTGATACAAATTATACACCCAAAGATTCGGACTAAAGATGTCTTTAAGTCTATATAAAATCGACTGATTTTATCCTAAAAGGAATATTTGAATCTTTAGATAAAAACATTGAATTCTAACCACTGAATTACATTGTATATTAAGTAACATTAATTTATCCTATAATAGTTATTGTGAATTATTGATATACATATTTATAAACATCGATTCTTAAACTGCTAGGTTCTTCGGTCTTAAAATCAATTTTCTTGCAACCATTCCCTTATGCAATTTTTTAAATCTTATCCATATATTTAAATATTATATGGCTAAAAGTTATAACTACTTATATCTAAATTGCCAGGCGGCGCTAAAGGCCCTGAAAAGACATTTTGTCTATTCTAAGTTAGTTAGCGACTGTAAGAAGGCTCTTAGGAGATTGATGAGCAAATATCATATTAGACTCTGCTGACTACCGGGTCATTGCGAGATAACTGGCAATGAGGTAGCTGAGAATTAGCTAGGAACGGCTCAGCTTTGGATAATGCTGTAAGTGAAAGTGGTATGAGACCACCTCTAGGCTTTTACTTCAGTTTGATTAGAGAGTGGATTCGGGATAAAACCAATCATGCATGGAATCGTAGAATGGACTGCAGATTATCAAGGGTGCTATGGCCTAAACTTGATACAGCAGATACAAATCTACTATTAGGCATGAAAAGGGGAAACCTGAAAACTATGAAAGGTATTCTAACAGGTCATTGTCCCATAGGGGGAATGACAGGGAATTGGGAGATAGGTTCTTCCGGTCTTTGCAGGATGTGCGAAGATAATGAGGAGATAGAGACGCTGGAGCATATTATATGTCACTGTCCATGTCTACAGCTAAGTAGGCAGAATTGGCAAGGCATTCGATTCGTCTAGGTAGCTAGGATCG
The DNA here is from genome assembly GCA_932274085.1 of Protocalliphora azurea. Lineage (NCBI taxonomy): Eukaryota > Metazoa > Arthropoda > Insecta > Diptera > Calliphoridae > Protocalliphora > Protocalliphora azurea. Next base: position 16,108,716 of record OW026523.1, read on the forward strand.
ATCTTGGTAGCTTGATTGGATTCGTCATGAGAATAGGCTGGCTAAGAGGGTGTCGTTGGCTTAGAGCGAATGAAATAGGGCGGTAGTATTTTTCCTTCTATCCAAGTCTTTTCTATTGTTTTCTGTTTTTTTCTTGGTCTCAGCTTTCTAATCTTTTTCCTTTCTTAAATCACTTTAACACCACTACTACTTTTTCTATCAATTCTACGAAGAGACTCAAAATGGAACTCTAGGTCTCCGAGTGGATGCACAGGAACTCTTCCGAGTACTGTGCAATCCTTCTCTACCTACCTACCTACCTATATCTAAATTTATCTCATTACATTAAAATATTTGTCTAATTTGTTAAACAAAACTAAAATTAGCTAGAGGTAATTTAAAACTATAAGAAATAAATATTGTGTAATAAAAATTGAACAAATAAATAAGATTATTTATTTAAAATTTATACATGCACACACAGTAACACACATTTTTAAAGGTGAGTTCACATAGCCACAAACACATACATTATTATATATGAACAGAAAAATCTAATTTTTCTGTTCATTTTAGATTTTTGTAAATAAAGTCGATGATCATTAACATTGCTAAAATTTATTTTTTTTAAATTTTTAATATTATTTATTGACTGATTGAGTTCAATTTATTGCTACATCGTTTAAATTATTAAAATATTTGTTTAAATAATAATAAATGAAAAAATGTCAAAAATAAAGCATTTTTTCACTTTTTGTTTTTTTGTGTTAAAAAATAATATGTTCCAGAAAATTTTCAGAATTTAAAAATAACTTATACGTCTTTTGTTTATTCTAACTTTAAGGCGTTCGATTGAATCTTTAGAAAAGTTGTTCTAATTTTTTTCCAAATAGTACGAGTACTATGTCTTTAGTGTCCGTAAAAGGCTTCAACCCGAAATCTAATAACACGCGATTTGCAAATTCATATGCACTTATAATTTCAAAAACGCATTTGTGTATTAATTAATAATTTAACAAAGGCACGTTTTGAAATATTATTCCTTAAAAATCAATCGCATAATTTTTTATTCATTATTTTATTTATTTGTTCATTCAAAAAGAATAAAAAGTTTGTTCCTCGATTAATAAAATAATCTCTGTTCGAATGACAATCCTCATCAGGACATGTGTATAATGAATATGTATAATGAATGAATAAATAATATATATATATATAAAATTGTAAATTTTATTTTTGTTTGTGTGAATTTTAAATGTTAAGAACATGAATAAATTAATGTTGTAATTTTTAGACTATATGGTAAATAAGAAATTGATATATTTACTAGACGATAAAATTGTTATAAATTTGCAATAAAAATATTCCTGTAATAACGTACTAGAAATGAATGAAAATTGCGTGAAAGGGTACGAGGATTCAAGCGAAAATATATTTAAAGTTTTTACATACAAGTCTTCTATTTGAAATTCAAAATAAATTCAAAAAGAACTATCTGATCCTGATGTTTAATTTTTGAATAAAAAAAAGCTTGATTTTAATACATAAAATGCTATCATCTTTAGTTTTTTATTTTTTCGAGCAGAGTATTTGAGTACTTTTTTTTACCCACCAGCTAAAATGAGTTTTTCGTTCCGTTTTTTACAGCTATGTCCGCCTGCAAGACAACTGACGGACAGGTCTGTAGCTAGTATTATAAGGCGTGGGACGCATAACCTAAGGATAAATTTGGCTCTAATATTTCACTTTGTTAAGGTTTGCATGGTATTTCAAATGGACAAAATCGTTTCGAATATTGTGAAAATAAATTTCATATCAAGTTCCATAACTGAGATGAAAATAGAAAGGGGTCGGGTAAAGGAGAGTCGTAGCCCCCATACAAAATAAATATTTAAAATCGAATTTCTGAAGAACTATGTGCTACAGCAAAAGTCTTTAGATTTTGTGAGAAAAATTTCCTTAATAAAATTTGGAATTTAGACTAAAATAGGAGGAGTATTGCTAGTAAATTTTAATTAAGGAATATTTAATTAGCTATATAACTTTTTTACAGATGGTGGGTATATCAGATTCTGCCAAGTCCAATATAAAATTGTTTTTTATCTTAATAATGCGGGGAAAAATGTACAAGTTCTTCAATTAATTACAAAAGTACAAAATGCACGAATATCTTGGCGTTACAATCAATACTTTTTGTTCGAAATTGTTACTCCCAGAACTGGTTTTAAAGAAGTGTTACCCAGTATAAGTGAACGGTTCAAGATCCAGTTATTAAAATCAATGTTTTTTCTTTGATTTGATTTTTCATTCCAATAGCCTCAGTGACACTTTTTTAAATCAATTGAAAATTTTTGAACTCGTGTTTTTTAAGTTTCTTCAACAGTTCAATGAAGTAATTTGTGCACCATTAATTTGTTCAAGGATGTGATATAAAAGTAATACAGAATTATTCATTAAGCAGTAGTTCTTAAAAAGTTTTTTAAAACCAATTAAGAATCACAATAGCATTCTACTCTACATTCTACGCTATGAGCGTTATTAAAGAATCTGAAGTGGTTTTGATTCTGACAGTTCATAGAAAAAATTATGGCTAACATTTTTCTAAACAAATCATTATTTCAATTTGAATTAAATTTAATAAAAAAAATATTTGAATAAATTTACTTTCATTGATTTCACTTCATAATATTTAAGAATATTGTCTTAAAATTAATACTTTTTTTACATTTTTGAAATGAACAAAAAGTCAAGAAGACTTAAACAAATTTTTTAAATTTTCATTTACCTTTTCAATTTGTAAATGCATGTTTGAAACTTTATTTGGAGAATTTTTAGTTTTTAATGATTTCTAGCCACATGCTGGAAACAGAAGAGCATAACAGAAGCGTTTTTTATTATTATTAAAATAATAATAAATAAAATAATAATAATTTTATTATTAAAATAATTTTAGCATAATTTTTGCAAAATTCGCATTATTTTCATTAAATATAATTTAATAATATTTATGAACAAAATTTTGTTTGGTATGAAAAAAGTTTGGGAAAAAATACTTTTTTAAATATATGACTTTTTCTCTGTGTATTGGTTGTAAATATTTTCATTCAATATAAAAAACAAAAAAAAATTCTTTATTTTGACGAGTTCAGTAAGAAACAATAACAAAATTATTAAAATCCTGAAAAATATAATTCATTTATGTATAAGAAATCCAATATTTTCTGACGTCCAGAGGTAAATTATATTCATTTGAGTCGAGATTTTCCAAATGTTATTGCATTAGTATTTATGTATTTTATTCTAGACAATTCAGAAACCTTTTAAATGTGGTTCTGAAAATACCTAAGTATTTATCATACGAGGACGGATCAATAAGTCCGTGACTTTTTGAATGAAACACAGTTTTTTTTGCATAACAAAAATTTATTTTTCAACATAATCTCCCTTTAACTCAATACACTTAGTTCAACGTTTCTCCAGTTTTTGTATTCCTTAAAATAGGCATTTGTTTAGTCAATAATTTCATCGTTGGAGCTGAATCTCTTTCCACCGAGCCTTTCTTTTAGGTTTTGAAATAGAAAGTAGTCACTAGGAGCTAAATCCGGAGAATATGGCGGATGAGGTACCAATTCGTAGCCCAATTCATAGAGTTTTGCCATTGAGACTGCACACGTGTGCATTATCTTGATGAAAAAGAACTTCTTTCTTGGCTATATGGGGCCGCTTGGAATAATATTCGCCGTTTGTTGCTTTTCCCTTTTGAAGGTAATCGATGTGGATTATCCCTCGTGCATGCCAAGAAACTGTTGCTATCACCTTATTGGCCGGCAAACTTACCTTGGCCTTCTTCGGAGCAGATTCACCCAGAGAAAACTATTGCTTAGACAGCTGCTTGGTCTCCGGAGTACAGTAATGGATTCATGTTTTATCCACAGTTACAAAACAACTCCAAACCTTTGAAGTTGTCGCACGTTTACGTTTATCTTCAGTCTCACACAATTTTACTCTTCGGTCGGGCAACACCATATCGTGGATTGTTTCGAAATTTTTGGGTGTACTGACCTTAATTGACCATCCAGAACGTTCGACCACAAAGAAAGTCAGTAAACCACTTTTTTTAACATTGAAATCCATGATGAAGAGTCCCCATAGTATTTATCGGGCTTTTTAATGGTTTGATTGACGGTTTTTTTTTCCCAAAAAATAATGTTTAATAAGCACTCGAAATTCAATTTTTTCCATTTTTAGAAAAATAGAAGAGCTTGTATGTTTTGAACAGCTGTTAAACGCAAAGTAAATGACGACACTTGCTCAAAATTTATCAGTAGTCTATGAACATTTGCTACTTGATGGAAGTTCAAAAAGTCACGGAAATATTGATCCGCCCTCGTATTACATTCATTATATGTAGTAGTGTTGCTTTTTATACACTAATCCAACATAATCATCGCGGAATCGATTTGACTCTATCCGTCCGTATTCACAGCCGTCAGTTAGATTATTTCATAGAACTTGGTATGTGCTTTTATGTATTTTGATACACTTAACTTCATTCAATAACTTTGCCAAAAGAAAACGGCTTCATTGCTTACCGTACACTGACGATAATCCTAAATGGGGGTCCGCTAACCCCTGATATCACTAACAATATTTTAGGATGTCCGCAAAGAATTTTGCTTTTTTCGAGATGATAGACCAACTTCCTAGGAATCAAAATACTTGATCAAAGCAAGAAACTGTTTTATTGTTTTTAGGGTTGAGTTGCTACTTTCTAAAGTCTTTATAGTTTCTATATTGTCCATTGAAATGGAGTCTAATTCTATTTGCATGTTTATTCACAGAGAAAAATTTATGAATGTATCCGTGAAGTAAAATTCTGTAGGATCCACCATAGAAGGTTGGTGTATTGTATCTTAAAGTGTACCTTAACTATATCCTTCCATCTGATTGGCTGGGTCGCAATTCTAAAGATATCTTAGTGAAATTTAGCATGAAACTAATTATGATTTTCAACCTAGTCTCCATATATATATTCATTTGGAGTAGGGCTTAAACGTTTTAAATATAGCAATATTTTAATGAAATCTGGTGCAAATAACTTCTATATAACTAAAACTCTTTATAACAAATTACATTAAATTCGGTCTATAATTGACCATACTTAACATATAAAAACCACTTTCCAGAATTATATTATACATAGTGCATAAATCCCTTAAAAAAATCAGCGGTACTATTATGCACACGTTTATTTTGTAGAAATATAAATTATATATCAGAAGTGCTCCAGTCGTTTCTTCCCTAAATTTGTGAGAATTTTCAAATATTCAAATTTACAAGTAGTTAAAATTTTTTAATTAGAATATTGTTTTTCAATAAAACATTTACGAATTGGAGTGTTTGATTTTACCAATTCAGTGATAGGTCCGATTTCAGTAAAAAATATAATTAATTTTAGAAATTTAGCAATAGAATACGAAATTTTATTTTTTTCTGTGTTCTAGAACTAATGATTTTAGAACAAGAAATTTTTCTTTTTCCTGGGAATAATATATACGCTATTATCAAAAATTTTTAACTTGGCTGAAACTGACTTAAATACTTAATAAGTTTTGTGGTAATACTTGAAACTAATAAAGTGCATAATTTAAGAATCATAGGTTTCATTTCATAATCATAATTGTTGTTTAAAGTTCAAAAAACTTAGAAAAATGGCTTAAAATTAATTTAAAAAATGGAGTAAAATCGCTATTGGTGATTTTTCTATTTGACTATAATTGAGACAACCCAAATTAAAAGAAATATTTTGTACTTAGTTTGACATTTTTTCTAATAACTCGAAAACTATGGCGAGTCCCAGCATGACACTTTCTAAGAGCATAAAAAACAGTTTGAACATTATCATAAATTAAAAAAAAAAATACCATTTCTTGAGATATTTATCCGAGAACTACAAATCTTGAAATATGGGGACCATTTTAATGTTAACAAAAAAATCATTGTCTACGTTTTAATAAAGGTATGTTTGATATCTTTAACATTAGACCTTAATAAATCCTGTAGCATATATACTTTGAAAAATATTTGTGATTTTGTGAAGACAACTTTGCACATATTTTTATATTATTTACATTTTCAAATCGCTATATTTCGCGAACCATATGATACAAAATTTTAAATTTTGTGTGCGTCTTAAGCTATGTTCACTTTTGGCAAGTATTTGATCAAAATTGCGCTGCTTGTTATTTTAAATGTTTTGTAAGAAAAAACAGCACCAAAAAAAATTTAATTTTTGATACTTGAAAAACATTTTCCTAATAGAAAATAGAGTTATTTTATTTAGTGGTTATGTTTTGTTTTTTTCGTCAAATATTTGACTAGTCTGTACACATTTTTAGTTTTGATATGGATAATGATTGTACCAAATATCATTAAATTCAGATTGTTGGTTTTAAATGGAATGTCTCATTTGGATCACTTAACAAACGATTATTCATAGAGTGAGAAACATACATTATAACGAAGATCAATCAGAGTAAGAAAGGCGATTCTCAATACTATTATGTCGAAAAGAACATAATTTGGGATTTATCTTTTAAAACATTTTTTTTTCTTCTGCAGTTTCATTTCAAACATAATTAATAATAACCAAGGCGTATTAATAGAATTGTGTGCAACTCTACAACAGTGCAAACACAAGATGTTTTTTTTTGGGAAGAACATCATTGGCTTGTCAATGCATAGGGCTTGGCAAAATGGAACAGTTATAATTCGACACAATTTGAATTAATATGAAGTAAAATGTCGGATAATTGCACCGGGAAAACCACAAAAAGCAACGACTTTTTCTTTTAAATTATTTCTGGGACATCCTAGTAAAGAATAAGAAAACAAACAGAAAAAATATAAAAGAATAAAATGAAAACAAACTGTGACATTTGGTTGATTGGCTGTTTGGCGAATTCAAATCAAATATTCTCTTAATCTCACCTTCTATGAATTCGCCTTGAATAATAACTTTTCAAATAATTTTAACTTTCAATATATATACGCCATTATCAAAGCTGTTTAACTTGGCTAAAACTGACTTAAATACTTAATAAGTTTTGTGGTAATACTATTTTGAACAAATGATTTACAGATCTGTATTCACAAGATTTAAAAAAATATTAGGCAAATTTAAACTTTTCAATAAACCAATTAGAAATTATTGAAGATCTTTATGATGTTAAGATGAAATTTGATTTATATGACAATCTGGGTACTGATTTTGAGAATAGTTTCTTCTATTCTTTAGATGAAGGTATGATGATTGGAAATTATATTGAATAATTTATAGCTAATACATTTCGCGACTAATTAAAAACCATAACTAAGAAATGCTTTTACATAACAAATAACACCAATGAATAGATAAAATTGAAGATCAAAATCATCCAAAAAGGTCAATATATTAAAAGATGGGGATTTCCCTTTTTTTGGTTATAAACATTGTAATCAAATTTAAAAAACAAATAAAGGTTGCGAAGGTGGAACCCATTTTTCGTAAACTTTCGTGATTATAGAACCTGTAATTTAAAAATTTAAGCCGTAGCGAAAACAGTGCCGTCGCAATAAAGGATAGTCGCGAGTACCGAGATTGCACTGTTAAAGATGGTACTGAATTTAAGTAGAACTTCTTCTAAAGTTATGCTGTTTTGAAATGATTGCTTGAGGATTATTGATCCTTTGTGGGCATTGGTTGAACAATTTATTATTATTATTAAATTGAATGTAGTGACCAATTTTAAGGATAATTTATTTTATTATCTTGATGAAGATGATTGAATCTGGTGGAGAATTATCGCAGGATTCTCTTGTTTTTATTTATACTGAGGTGATGACTGACTAAATGCTTTTGGTGATAAATGTTTATGATGTACTTAGAACTTTCATTATGTGATATTGTAAGTTGTTATATGATACAGCAATGTAATATTATAAAAACTAACTGAGAAACTGAAGAAATGATCCACAACAATCAAATTAGATGCATATGTAGGTTATTTTCAGGAGCTTATGTTTGAGTAAAGATATTATTTTCAGGAGCTTATGTTGAATTGAATTACACTGACATGTGAATTCACAATTAGATGGAATTATTAATTAAATTTTGGTAAACACTCAAAATATTGTAAATTTTATTAAAATTTAAATTTCGTTTTTATTTAAATTTGTGTTAAAATGCCTCAGGACGAACCTTAGAAAAAAGAAGACGGAATTTGTCGACCGATGGTGACGTCAAAACAATGTACAATATTTTAATTTAACCCAGAGTAATATTAATAACAAAACTGATATACCAGATATCTAATTTTAATAAATGTCATATGATCTAACAAAATAAAGATCTAACCGCAGCATATCTTAGATATCAAAAGTATTATACAAAGATACTTACAAATGATCTTATATATCTAAATAAAATACTGCATAAAAGAAATTTTCCTCTTCAATTAATATAGAAAATAAAATCTGCAGCACTATGCTCGTACTAATGAGAAAAATTGACAACTTTTTAACATTCGATTTACTGAGCTTTTTTTTAACAAACAATTCAGTAAAATATTTTTTAAATAAATTTTGTGCAGATTTATAAAATTTTTAAGAAAAAGGATTCGATGTTTGGTAAACAGAACAGTTGTCCTGCATTAAATTCTAATTTAATGTTTCTATTTTCTCCAGCGATTTATTTAACGAAATACTATTTATTACAATCATATTTACGCTAACAATTTTCGAAGCTGTGATTGTTTTGCAAATGTTTCTATTTACATTGGTCTCTTATTTGAGTAAAGATATTATTTTTACTCCATAATCTGTTATTTAAAGTCTCCACTGTATCTCAGTGTGATAATACTTTATGAGATTTTTTTTCTGTTCAATACATTTCAATAGAAAAACAACTCAAGCCCGACCATATGATACCCTACACCATTGTGTATTTGCATTAAAATTCGGAAAGGAATCTTATATTAGACCTGTGTCGAATTGTGGACCGATACTTTTGCTAAGTGTAAAATAAAATATACGAATATATAATATTACGTTAATAATAACACTTATATCAATTTATATACTTCAGGGTGATTAACGAAAACGTAAAACGTATTTGTGTCGAATATATACCTGATACCAACATCTGTATATGATTTATGCACGTTAAAGTGATTTTAGGACGAGGGGTTTATATGGGAGCTATGGTCAACTATGGACCGATCTTCATAAAATTTGGCACAAAGATTGCTACTTATACTAAAATTTTTTACACTGAATTTCACTAAAATATTGGTATATTTAAGGTATTTATGATCGTTAAACCCCTGTTCCTTTAGGACATTTGTATAGAGGCTAGGTGAAATATTAGACCGATCATGATCAATTTCAACAGGCTTTGCCATTGTGCTAAAGTTCTTATTCGTGCCAAATTTCATCAAGATATCTTTAAAATTGCGACCTGTACTTTGTTCACAAAGTTTACATGGACAGGCAGCCAGCAAACTAACCAGACGGACAGACGGACTTTATTAAAACGACTCAGAAAGTGATTGTGAGTCGAACGAATCGCTTTTTTTAAGGTGGGGATCCGAAGATTTTTTTGTGCGTTACAAACATCAGCACAAACGGATAATCACCTATAGTGGTGTAGGGTATAAGCAGAAATAACAAACATCACAAGGGTAAAAACATGACAAACAAAGCTTAGGAATAGGAAAAAAAACCAAATATCGATGGTCAGTAAATCAGTGTTTGTTTGGATTTCAGTTGTTCTTGTATTTTTTCTATTCTGTTCACAATTTACTTCTATTTATTCGCATTTTTGTTGTACATTTGGCCGGATATTAAACATTTAGACGAATTAAAAAAAATGTCACATAGCGTGTGAATAGTATTAATGACTAAATGTGTTTCTGCGTTTGTTTCTGCGTATATGTGGCTATATAAGCATTTAAATTGTAGTCCTTGTTTTATTTTCATTTACTAACCACTTAAGTCACTCTATTCATCGTTATTGCAAACAACATTTGTTTTATTTCTACTCATTTATTTATTTGCAACATTTTTCTGACATCTTTAATGAGCCTTATTTACAGTTGTTTTATTTCTTTGTATGCCATTTATTTGTGTATGCGTTAAGGATAATTTCATCAGTGATTGATTTATGCTTACATTTATACTTAGAATTGTTAAGAAATAAATGAAGAAAATAATGAAATACTTAAGGCCGAAAGAGAAAGAATTAAGGGGAACTCATTATTATAGTAGCTAAAATTTATTTGTGACATAAACTTAATAAATTTATTGAGCAATTTAGGGATATAAAAGGAGAAGTATAAGAATATGAAGCAGAGCACAGTGGGTCCAATCGCAAAGTTTTTGGTAATAAAACTGTATCTACTAAACTACTTGTCGCATCGAATGAAATGATGAAGGGTATGGGAAAGTTGTAGTCACCCTGTAATAATACGAGATAAGCAGGGTGTCAAAGTTTTGATTATTTCAATTCGTCCAGCCGTGAAAAATTTCCAAAATCAGCATTCTGAAATTAGTATGAAGAATGGCTATTTTTTACGAACATATAGTTTTCAAAGTTTTGTTAAAAAAATAATTTTTTCTTAACACATTTCAGAAGACAAGTCCTACTAAATAGTTAATAAAGATATTTTAAATTGATTTAGAATTGCACCCTACATCCAGAATTGTTCGAGAATGGTGAATTTTAGAAAAATATTTCATGTTTATCGTTTAATAAAAAATGTTAAGCGAGTTTTTTTTTAATTTATTAATTCTGTTAAATTAAGAGATATATGTAGATCTATTTGGCATTTAAGTGCTTCACGCCCGGCCAAAAACGAATGTAGGAGTGCATATTTTATGAAAAAAGACTATTTTTTAAAATACTTTTCTTAAGTTTTACAAAAAATATTTTATAATTATATTTTTTATTATTGTTTATTATATAATGTATAAAATTAATATCACTCTTTCATTTATTTCGCCAAGCACTTTACACAAATATAAAAGTCTTTGAAATCGGATTTGATATGTAGAAGTTACTATTTTTTTCAACTTTTGCATACTCGAGGTGGTTAAGTTTGACACCCTGTAGCTTATCTCGTATTATAACAGGGTGACTACAACATAATTTTTCTGAAAGCTTAGGTCCTCTTCTAGAACTTTCCCATACATTTCACTTCAATCCGTCTGGTAGTTTAGTATATACAGATTTATTACCAAAAATTTTGTGACTGGTCCCACTGTGCGGAGGGTGATAAAATAGGGAAAAATGTTTAAATAACAAATTTTAATGTTTATTTATTTATTTATTTAATTGCCAATGAAATTACAATTTCTTACAGTCTAACATACATATTATTCTTAAAGATATTTACAATAAAATATTTTTTATTATCATTCAATAATAAAGTCTTGTTATTTAACTAAGTTAAAAATACTCCTCTTAATACAGATTGGATTTACTGAGAAATCAATATATGGCATATTTAATTCTAAAATATTTGTATAATATCTAGCTGAACGATATGGGATTACGAATTCAATTTTACGAAGCAGGAACTCCGAATTAAATGAACCGCTTACTAAATTAATTACAAATGAAATATTCATATATTTTCTTTTCCACTTTCAAGAGTAGGGAGATCAATAAGTGATAATTGAATTTCATATGATGGTAAATTAATATTTGGATTCCATGCAAGTTTACGAAGACAAAATAAGAGAAATTGTTTTTAGATCGATTAAATTTTCTTTACATGAACTTCGTATTGAAGATTCTAGACTATTAAATTATCTTCCTCAACGCTTGTGGAAACCTAGAACTCCTTTTGCCTAATTAACGATTTGCGAAACGTGGGAATTAAAGGATGGTTTACAATCAAGCAACGCACCCTGATCAAGAAATTCTCCGATTAGATCAAGTTGTTACTCACTTACTGAATAGCAACTTTTTCTGTAGAACATCATGTGTTTACACTTTCTTAAATTCAGATCCATTAGATTCATCATACATCAATCATAAAGATATAACGGATCTGATTGGAGTAAGAAACATTGATAGGAATAGCTGAAGCTATGGAACAGCTGTACATCATCAGCATTCGTTAATGTTCTAGAATTCTTAATACAAGCTGGTAAATCATTTATAAATATTATGAATAATAAGGGCTCGAGACGTCATAGAAATAAGAAATTCCGATTGATCATCGTGTGAAGTAGGGGTGGGGATACGTTCGGTGGCTTTGAAATGTTTAAGTAAACGCCATCAATAGTTAGTTTTACCTCACTTCGCCATAGAACATCCATGCCGAGGATTACTGGTTCTGCAAATTTAGTTAGAGCTGATGATATGTTACTATAATCGGGAACAGTTAATATAATCGGGAACAATTTTATACCCATAATGCAATTCCCATACGCTGATTGAACCGATGTTTCTTGCATACGGTGTCGGATGTGTTTCTGTTTCAAATGCTGTCGTATATTTTCCCCTAGATACGTCAGAGTAGTATCAACTAAGACTTGGACATATAGTTTATTTATGGTTATGTTAAGGTAGAAACGACCATCGTTTTTCTCTTCCCCTTCTAGCGTACCACAAGTGCTGTCTCTCACCTCTAGCATAACGAGAACAAAATAACCTTGTGAAATTGGTATATTATGTCCTATAGAGACCCTGTTGTTTGCACCTCCATCAAGTTAGAAGTGGCTCATATCTATTAGAGTTATCCATATAACGACTCGCTTGTGGCCTGGTTTGTTTCGCTTCAGTCGGATCGGTGAGATCCATCAACTCATCTAGTATTATAAAATAATTTCGTCGTACGTATAATTTATATTCACATCTTAAGTTATCATAAATATGATCAGTGTGATTCAATTTACAGAGTCCAGGATGCAGTCAGATTATCGTTTGTAAGGTTATTATATAATCCTTGGCTTTCTCTCTCGGTCCTTGGTAGATATTTCCTTCTAAATGAGCAAAATGCCGCTTCTGAAGGAAGAATAGCCTGTTCTTTAAATATATCCCATGACGTTATTTCGTTTGTTTTTACTCGATACCATTAAAGTATACGGCCTTTTAAAATCTCTAGTAAATCAAAAAATAGTCTACTTCGAGCGAACGAATAGCACTCGGCAAATTCCTCCAGTCGTTCTATAAAATCCATGAGGTGTTCATCGCCGTCATATATCAAATCCCATCGTCGTATGGTTGATATTACTTCGGTGTCACTTGGTGTACTGTGGGCTGTGTGCAGTTCTTTAGTTGGAACCGTCAGCGTGAGCGACTCGTGTGAGGATTGGTACATAGGTTTACTTTCTTCTTCTAAAACTTCCTCCTCCAAAGAAAGAAGTAGATTGCCTGATGATATCCTTGATTGTTTTCGTCCAATTAGTTCCCTTAGTAGACGTCTAAGTTGATCTATCGTTGTCCCTTCCATAGGTATTCAGTTTTCCGTAAATCCATCCGAATAAGTTGGTTTGAAGTGTTGCTGAATGTCCAAGGCTGTGGTCGTAGTTTTTCCACTTGGTACGAGTATACTCAGTCTGTCCAGTTCAATGGTCTGCTTCCTTTGATTTTTACCTCATAGCTTCCTTTTGCCTTCGTGACACGAACAGCACCGAAGAGATACCTAACTACGATAGAAAAGTATGTGCAAAGTCAATTCCCAGTTAGAATGTGTTAGTTAACAAAAATCCTACGAGATAAATTCTTCGGCTCTCGGTCAGCTAACTACAGGTTCTGCAAGGATTCGGAAAAAATAACTTCATTTTATAAGAACTCAGCTTGAAACACCGTCAGGTCCTCATTTATCAGAATATTTTAAATCATGTACATATCATCGATTTTTGTAATGTTGGACAATTAATTTGGGTTGCAGCAGGAATCCGATAAGGATATCTAGAAAGTTGATTTAATTCTTTATCAGAATAGGCGGATGAGAAGAAAGCAGCAAATATATTGGAAATATTTGCATCGCTTGACGATTCTTTATCTCCGAATTTCAATATTAAGAGACTAATTTACATTTAAATTGGTATCGAACAGAAGTAAATATACGGGATTAAAGGTCATAACACATAGATGAAATTAGATTTTTATCTTTGCGGAAATAGTGTTTTAGCTCTTTTTTTTCTTACTTTTTTTTAAAGAAATTTATTAAAGAACTTCAAGGTCTAACAAATGGAAAAAAACTATTTTAATTTATCAATCAAGAGTTGTTAAGTTTTTTTGATTTTATTTAATTTCTTTATTTACAATGTGATTTTAAGCGATAATTTAAAAAAATTCCTTTTATTTATTTTTTACGGTTTTCAATATTTGCTAGTGCAAAGAATCTTTTAAATAATTTTTTATTTTAATTTTTAATTTATTTAATATTGGTATTGTTGCCTATCACACAGTGTCAATTATTTAGTTTCACTCATATACATAAGTAAAAATGTAGCCATATAAAATTCGAAAATAAAATCCCTTTAAATCATGTCATGGTGGATATAACAGAGGTGTAGTACAATGTAGGTGTACAACAAGGAAGAAATAAAAAACGTAATAAAAACTCAATTATTAAGCTAGAAGTGAAATATAGTTTTCGCCAAAGATTAACGTTGATATGAAGCTAAAAAAAAAAAATAAATAAAAATAAAAAAGTATTACAATTGTTTTTTTTTTTTCAATGAAATTTGTTACTAATACATTCTTAAACTTTTCTTTGTCTTGACAACCGACTTAGGTTTTTGACAACAGAGTTTCATATCTGTGTTAATCTATGATTTACGTATACAATTTTATCTCATACATATTAGAATCCATTAAATTTGATATTTCCTGTTTTCTGTATTAAAATATTGTATCGTTTTATTTATTTAATAATTAGTTACATTTTATTTCATAAATTCCCCCTTTTCTCTTTTACATCCCTGCAAACTTCCTTTAATACTTCTCATGTATATTAGCCTTCCTCTCCTGCTCCACTTTTTCGTTACTCTTTGTTACTCCGACATCAACTGTATAAATGTCAAAAACAAAACACAGTTGAATAAAAAGTTTACGAGTCATGTCATTTTTGTAAAATGTCATGTGTCGTCTGTGTTTTTCGTTGATTAGTTTCTTCATGTGTATTTCGTTGCCACACTCATTGTTATTGTTTCGTTTTTCATTTGAAATTGCTGTTGTGTATATTTGAATCATTTGAAAAAAAAAATTTAGTAAATTGTTCCTTATCTGCAATGGTGTGAAATGTTTATGTTTGTTAGAAGCCAAGGGTGATTGAATAAGGAATAGAGATGCCAGCATAGTGAGGATTTGATGGAAAGTTGGGTTGAAATTTAAAATACAGAGAAGAAGTATGGAACTTCATTCCTTTACTAACTTTACTAACTGATCTCATTTGATCTTAGATATTTTTATAATTTTGTGAATATCTTCCAGTCAAAAAATTTATTTAAATTATTTAAAAAAATGTTAAATAATCACATTACCTTTTATTAAAATTTTTCTCACTTTAAAAATTATTCAAACAATTTTAGTTTTTGCTTTGTATTTAATATTTATAAAAATAGAAAATCTGTAATGCAAACAAATCATAACAAATCAATCGTGCTCCAATCTTACTAAAAACTTCCGCAGCTAGTCATAAAACCTCTAATCTGACCGATTCTGTCAGTATTTCCAGTTTTGCAGCAAATAACAATTTATGAAAATTATAAGAACAAAATTTTAACTAAAATTTTAAAGCAATGATTGAAAGTAAACAGTGATTAAAAAATTTTTCGGAGAAAAACGTAATGAAGAATTTATATCTTCCACACTTGCCAGTTTCAGCCAGTGATGTATTGGCATGTGTAGCAGAAAGTAGTGCTATACGTTCAATAGAAGATACAATTTTTGATTCAGCTCACGCTATGGTTAGGTCTTCTTGTGACTGACCCATGCTCGGCAAAATTGTTAACAAGTCTCATTATGGTACATCTGCTCGGAGGATTGCCGCCAAACGTGCCCCTATACTCTCTTTGAACCGAAACTACGGACTCCAGTGCGTGATAGCGGAGGACTATCCAAATTCTTGTTTCAGTGTCCCAGTTATCCATTTTTGTTAAAATTAAAAATTAATCTGCAAAATAAAAAAATTAATTATATTCATTAAATAGAAAAAAAGTTATTAATTTTTTTTTTTTTTTTGGTAGCGGATTTTATCAGCCACCCTGTATTTATAAATTTTTGTAAAATGTTAAATTCTACAAATAATAAATAGTTTTGTAATTTCATTTATTTTTACTGGGTTTTAAAAATTCTAAATTTCCAAATTGCATTAAATTTAAGCCTAAATATGGAACATACGGTTAAAAATTATTTGTCTAAGTACTAGTTTTATCAGTTAATGGAAAATATATTTTATTTCATAAATCAAAATCTATCGAAAACTTTTTAGAAAAAGCGCTTAAGTAACAACACAGACAAACTTTTCCCCAAATTTTTTCATACTAAACAAGTTTGCAATCGTAAATTGCCTTGTTATCTCTCTTTGGTTATATCAAAGCAAAGTTTGTGGACTATAATTAGGCATCAGCAGAATGAAAAACGTATTTTCTGTACCGCTACACACTTCATCAGCATTCGTGGTGTCTTATCAATTTTGGTTTTGTTGAAACCTAAACATTGGGCCCGCCTTGCACTGAGTGCAATTTTGAGGGAATCAATTAGCACTGCCAGGCGTTTGGAGCAAGTAAATGAGAGATTGAACCTAGCGTCGTAAATGCTGTTATAGAAGTGGTTCCAGTAATTCGGCTCGAAGGACCATAAACAAGTTTGCAATTGTAAATTGCCTTGTTTCCTCTGTTTGGCAATACCAAAGCAGAGTTTGAGGACTATAATTTGACACCAGCAGAATGAAAAACGTATTTTCTGTGCCGCTACACATTTCATCAGCATTCGTGGTGTCTTATATATTTTGGTTTCATTGAAACCTAAACACATATAAAATATGATATTTATCCTGGATGTTATTAAATCATACATAATGAAAATTTTGCAATTTTATTTTGGTAGCTAAATCAAAATATATACACATAAATTATCAACGATATATGTCCAAAAATTGTAATAGTAAAATCTTAAAAAAAGGCAACTGAAAATTTGCTTAACTTTGTAACTAAAAATTATTAAGAATTTTGAATTACACCTTCAAAACACCTTCTCAATCATAATTTTTTCTATTTTTTATTTATTTAGCAACTCTGGTCTCCTTTTTTATAGAAACAAGTAGCAGTTACATATTTTTTCGAAATTGAATTGAAATTAAATTCCTTTTGGCAGTAATACTCAAATACCCTCTCCATCATATATACGATTCTCTGTATTTTTGTTTCAATAGACAAGCATATATACGTGCGTGTATGTGTGTAAATGAGAAATAAAGTGCTATTCACAAAATTTCAAATATGGTTTAATTGTTGATTTGTGAACATATATGGATAAATGGGTACAGAAGATTTTTACCACTTTTAATGAGTAAAATTTTTGGTGTGAGATATTTTGCATTAATTGGATACTACCAGTTTGTAGAGAGTAATTGTATTATGGAAAGTGTTAAAGTGAACTGTTAAGGGATTTAGTGGACATTACGCAATTTAAAATAATGTTGATACAATTTCAAAACCAATAAATTGGGATTAAATAAACTTCTATTTTAAGGCATTTCCCAAAAATATGTGTTTATTCTTAATCAAAAAAATCTATGGTAATACATAAATAAAGAAAATTGATGTATATTTATTTTTGTATATAATTTTAATAATTTGCTATTTAGTTTTGTCTCATTTCTTCTTTTTAATCCTTTATTTTTAAATAATTAATTTTCTTAATGCAGTTTTTGTTTCTCCACTTTAAATTCATTATAAAAGAAATTTGGTATTTATACCCTACACCACCATAGGCGGTTGGGGTAGTATGCGTATATGCAGATGTTTGTAACTCACAGAAAAAATCATTGGACTGCAACCTTAAAGTATACCGCTCGACTCAAAATCACTTTCTCAACCGATTTAACGATATCCTTCCGTCTGGCATGTCCTTTCATATAAACCTTGTGAACAAACTACAGGCCGCAATTTTGAAAATATCTTACTGAAATTTGGCAAAAATACTTATTTTAATACAAGGACAAAGCGTATTGAAATTAGTTAGAATGGGTCTATTATTTCACCTAGACCCCATACAAATGTTCTCCGAGAATTGAAATTTGCGCTCATAAATGCCTTAAATATATCAATCATTTAATGAAATTCTGCATAAAGAAGTTCAATATAAGTATAAATACGTATACTAAATTTCACGAAGAACGGTTCAATATTGATAGTAGCTCCCATATAAACCCCTCTACCGAAAATCACTTTAATGTACATAAATACCGCAGAAATGTCAGTATCAAGTTAATACTTGACGCGTATAAGTTTTATATGAGTAGAAATCTCTGTGCCAAATTTTATTACAATAGGCCCATAATTGGCCATAGGTCCCATACAAGTCCCTCTTCCAGGAATCACCCATAAGTATATGAATACATTTAATACCAGTAACGGTCCACAATTGGGAAAAAGTCCCATATAAGATGTCTTCCCAGAATTTTGATGCACATACACCATAGTGTAGGGTATTATATGACCAGGTTTGAGCGACTGCATTTTCCTTACTTGTTTTTAATTCTAAAATTTTGCCAAGTTTGTTAGTGACGTTAAAAGGCTTTTTGGCACAAATATAAAAAATGTATATTTAAGCCAGTACTCAAGTCAATGTAAATTATGACCCATATTAGCAGCTGCAAGTATTTAAGTATATAAATACATGCAAGAGTGCACTAGTGTTAAGGGTTAATACAATAATGGACGTTAAATTTAAATGGCTGATTTAAGCCTAAAAAAATTACAAGAAAATTGGCATACAAATATGAAAGTGCACCGAGTTATTAAATTAATTGATATGTTCTAAACTAATCCCCAAAATATTTCGGTTTAATTAATTCGTTGAAAGGAGCTTAACCATTTTCAAAATACCACCAAAAATACAGTTTTCGATCAACACTGTATATAATATTTAATTTTTTGTTAAAAAAAAAAAAAAATACAACAAGTGATGTTTAGTATATAAATAGTAAAAAAATTAAATTAGTTTTAATTCTTGCGAAATTAAAATTTTACTAAAATTTTCTATGATTTTTTTTTTTTTTTTTTTTTTTTTTTTAAATACTATTTTATTAAATTTTCAATATTTTGGACACTTTCCATCGTAATTTTTATTTTAGGGCATCATTGGAAAGGTCAAATTCAATACTATTAATATATATATATTCATTTAACCCTTTAGTTGCACAAGCAATATTTTAGGATTTGCGGTCGATAATTGGTTAAGTTAATTTTTAGGTCAAATAAATGGTTAGTTAAGAAAATAAGTTCCACCAAAATTATATATTTATTATAAAAACAATAAATTCATGTAAAATAGTGACCAGATTTCAAAGATCCCTTTAATTCAATTATTATCGCGGTTTTAGAGGAACTTATTATATTTTTCATAAATTCATATACATTTAATTATAATAAATATTTCTATGTGACTTATTTGCAAAAATTCCAAATTTAACCTTTTGGGGAAAAAAATCATAAAACTCATCTCTTGCTGTTAAAGGATTAATTACTTGTAATCTTCAATAGTACCAGGATAGACCATTCAATGTTACATTAAAAAACAATATATGTTGAAAAATATCCGAAATATATAAAATTATATATTTGAATAAAGAAAATATGACAAAAAGCATTAGTAGATTTTTAAGAGATATAACAATTATTTAAATGAATAATCCAGGCTATTAAAATTTAAAAATTAATTTTCCTTTAACGAAAATGTTCAATATTTATCAAATATTGAAAGTAATACGTATTTTTAGTGGTAAATTTAAACATTCAGATGTAATATTTTGGGAATCATATAAGAACGGACCAGTCTTCATTTCTAGAGGGTACATTTGCAACTTGTTATCGTGAGGCTCTTTAATAAATATATGTATGTTTCACGAAAGTTATTGTTTCAACTTAAAAAAGAAAGCCGTTGCTACTTTTATATATGACGTCATTTGTCTAAATTAATTTTTCAAAAATATTTTAAGATTCGACTAAAATTATTTTCGGACTTTTTTTCTTCGCACATTGACATCACTTTAAACGAGCAAAACTTAATACATTTTAAAACAGTTGAAAATTTAAAAAAACTCTAACAATTTCAAACTTATTTTTAAGTTATTTACATTAAATTGCACAAATTCATAAATCTAGTGAAGATCTATCATCACACGTAGAAGATTATTACCTTAATGTTTTTCAACTAACTCTTTGCTTTATTTTGTATCAAAATTTAATCAATATATTCAAGCTAAAGGGAAAGAGTAAGGATTTTTAATTAAAATTTTAATTCATTTAATTATCTACTTGATTGATTTAATAAAATTTTTAATTGGAAAATAAAATATATAAATAAATATTATTATTATTATTATTATTGTTATTATTACTATTATTATTTTACTTGACCACTACAGGATTTTTATCTTTTCTGGCATTTGATCTTTGCTTTTTTAACATCCTAAGTTTTATTTTGAAAACTAATTTGCCAGGAAAAAGCCTTCTGTTTAAATTTTTACTTTAGGATATTTTGAGAACGTTATTTGAAGAACATTCAGCATCTTTCTAAGTTCTACATGATAAAATTTTTATCTTTAAAACTATTTTCGGATTAAGCTATAGAAAAATAACCAGACACTTTTCAGATCACTAAATAATTTATTTCAAAGGAGATTTTGTAACGTCATCATTTTTATGATTATGAAAATATATTTTTGCCTATAAATTCTACAAACTTCATAATTCTTTAGGGCTCTCTTGATTCAGATCTTTACATAAGTTACATTTTTATAATTTTTATGCCGGGGCTTGGATGTGCCCAACTAAAATTTGTTTTCATAAAAAAATTTAAAAATAATCAGTAAAATATACTGCAGCAAGTCTCCCAATATACTTTACATAATTCTAAGTTTTTTTTTTTTCTTTTTTGGCAATCAAAAATTCTGAGGTAAAATCTGAAATGTTCAATTTCTGCAATAAAATGTTTTGTTATAAATACAAAATTCAAGCAGAAAATCCATTTTAAGAAAATAGTTCTAACAGTTTACTTGGCAAAAAATTGTACTTCTTTAAAAATGTACACTTATTTTTTCAAGATTTGGAGAGACTAAACTGTGTTATAACGAGGGCGCATCATAAAGAAAGTAGAATTACCTCATTTATAAATATATGACATAAAATAGCATTTTCATGGAGGGGCACAAATAAAGTGACCAAAAACCAGAAAAATATTCAAATAGCTAAAATATTGCTTTCAAAGTATATTATCATCAGTGTTGCCAGGAGGTGACAAAAAAGAAGGTAAAATTAACTTTAAGAAAGGCCAAAGCAGGTTAAATGCTTTAAAAAATGCGGCCAGAAAAAAAGTAAGCTTTTTTTAATTTAAAAAAAATTAATTTTTCTCGTTCTTGTTACTTTTTCATATTTATTTAAAAATATTTTAATAAATTTATAAATAAACCATAAAACAGCTGCCAGCATAACAACACAATAAAAAATCGCAAAATAAGTTCAGCACAAACTTGGGTTGTATTTTATATGAGAAATTATTCAATATTTTGAATTGTTTTTGTAATTTTTGGACTATAATTCCATTTTGATTAATTATTTCAAAATTTTAGTGTGATTTTTTATATATATATATGAATATTTTTTAAATTGTGTTCCCAAATAGTTTCTATGATTAATAAAGTGTATTAGAAAATTACTATAATAATCGGTATAGTAAGTTCAAAAAATTAGTCGTTATATTGTATTTGGAGAATGAAGCGCCGAAGGCGAAATTTTTTGTCAAATGTAAATGATCTAAATTTTTTTTTTTGTGAATAAATACATAAAAATTATTAAATAGATGATTCTGAAAAATTAAATTAGTATTAATAAATAAGAAAATATTTTCTTAGTTGATAAAATGTTAATATTTTACCCTTTTTAAGGCAATTTTAAGAATCAAAAAACGCTAGAAAAAAAGCTACAAGCTAAAAAATTCGAGGCTGAGAGCAAACTATAAAGGCTAGAATTAGCTTTAAAAAGGCTAAACACGGATCAGCATATAACTTTTCACCAAATAGCGATAGAGTAATAAAATATAAATTAATATTGTTCCTCTATGTTCGGAGAGTAGTTCTCTTCTACAATTCTAACACCAAAATTTTAAAACTGACAGAAAAAAATCAAAAATGTAAAGAACTCTGGTTCGTTTTAATCACATTTTTCTTCAGCTTTGAATAATTGTAGCTAATAAGGACCGTGGACCACAAAACTTTGCAATTTAGTTGCTTATAGTGTTACTAATACAATGTTATTAGCCATTTTGGCAAAAACAAAACCATGTTCGAACTTATTAGAGCATTAACTTGGTTTCACTGATTTTAAAATTTGTATGTTTTTACCCATATCTATTTAGACTGATTGATCTATTGTGAATAACTATGTAGAAAACTATGGTCAGTAGATCTAATGGATGGTAAAAATAATTTTTATTCAAGCAGTTATCTTTTAAGTTTTAAATTAAAATATGAGCTTGATCTGGTCTTGAAGTCTTAACTTAAGCACTTGCATTCGTTTTTAGTAATTAAACAAATTTTGGCTTTATTTAACCATTTTAACTATAATAATTATTTCTTTAATTTTATAAAACTGTACATCTGTACGTATGAGTAACATATAATATATTTACGCGTCCAATTAAAATCACTCATACGTCCGAGTTAATAAATATGTAATTTATTTTGTCAAGTAACAAATAAGGAGTGAGATCGAAAAAATCTTAACACACGTTTTGCTTCTTAACTTTTTTCGAAAGCAATATTTGATTTTTTATCTAGTTTTTATGACAACCAAGTTGATTTATTGTGAGTTTGATCAAAATGAGTGACGAAAAAGAAGTACGTGCTAAAATTATTAAAAATTAAAAAAAAAATCCAAATTGATCGTACAAAAAACTGGCCAAAGAACTAAAGGTCAGCTCTCAAACTATTTCCAATAATATTAAACAGTATCACAAGAATTTGACCATTGATAAGAAAACTGGTTCTAGAAGAAAAAAGGTTCACATGATATTGTTAAGGCCAAGAGAATTGAAAGCATATTGAAAAGAGCTCCAAGCATATGTGGTAGAAAAGCAGCCTGTTTAGCTCAGTGCTGTGACTATTTGATGCGAAAAGCTAAAGCCAATGCAGGCTTGAAAACATACAAAATGCAAAAAATTCCAGACAGAAATGCTGCAAAAAATTTAGAAGACAAGAATAGGACACGGAAATTAAAAATAAATTACAAACAAAAATACTCATGTTGTGTAAGGCATGACGAAATATATATACAGGCAGATTTTTCGTAGCTTACGGGTCAAAATTTTATATTGCTAATCTTCGAGGAAATGTTGCAGATAAGTTTAGGACCCAAAGGCAGACAAAATTTCCTAAAAAATCCTGGTATGGCAAGCTTTATGCAGATGCGAAAAAAGAAGCAAGTTATTTTCTACAGTGAGCTCTATAAATACCAAAATATATATCAAAAAATGTTTGCAACAAAGGCTTCTTCTTTTATAAGGAGAGTCCATATATTTTTGGCCCAATTATATCAGTATGGTAAGAAAGCTCTGGAGTGGTATCAAAATAATATTATAGTTTTTGTACCAAGTGAAGTCAATCCCCCAAATTATCCGGAGCTCAGTGTAAATATATTGGGCACTTGTGGGAAGAGAATTGAAGAGCACAAAAAAGGTGTCACAAAATATAGAAGATTTTAAAAGCAGGTGGGTAAACTGTTCCAAAAAAGTAACAGAAACAACTATCAAAACTCTGATGGAAGGATTATCAAAAAAGGTCTATTAGTTCATAAGTAGTGGTTAGAACTATAAAAGTTATATTTTTCGGTAATATGTATTATAATATTAATTAAATAAAAAGATCAAAACACTACAATCAATCATTTCCATATTATTAAATTTTATATATGTTAAGATTTTTTTCGGTCTCACTCCTTAATATACTACATTATTTAAAATGCAATACAAAAATCATTTAAAATCAGAAATTTACATTTTATTTCCATATGACTGCCAAAAATACGTAGCCGCAAATTTTTTATTACTGTATACACAAACGTATAATAAAATTAGAAATAATAAGTTAATTTTAGGTTTCGAAAAAGAGTTACAAAAAAATTCTTATCTTATTAACATTAATCGCATACAATTTACATAATTTACAGAATTTTAAAGTAAAATATGTATTTTTTTTTTTGCGTTCAAAAGAAAGTCAGTTTTTTTTATTCCACTTATTACACTGAGAATGACATTATTCATGTCATCAGCTTAGTATAGTGGAGAGTAAAGGAAACACTCACATACAACCACAGAAACTCAAAAACAAACACACTCTTTTCTACTTTAATACTTAACAACACTTACTTACACTTTGCATACACACAAATAAACTGTAATAAATGTAGACGACAGTATACGGGTATTTACTACGTTAGCAAACACACATGCATGCTGTGTATAAGACATTTGTATGAAACTGCTATTTTTTAAATCCTTGAATAACTTAAAATTTATGTGCATAAAGGACTACTTTTTATTATTTTGATTTTATTTTTTAATGCAAAGTAAAGAGGAAACAAACTAGAGAGAATGAATAAGGTGGCCAAAACGAATTTTAAATATCCACTACTTTAACCGCCAAGAACTAGTAATTTTATTAAATCCGAAAGCAGATCCAAAATTTCCAAATTAAGTGTTATTCCAAAACTTTTCGAAAATCCTGAAATCCTTCCGCATCAAGTTGTATGTTATCTTTCGCCATTTCAGCATGGATTTAGAAAAGGATATTCCACTACTAATAACCTTTTGGAGTTCGCAACCTCTGTTATAAGTGCATTTGATTCCGGTTTATAGACAGGCGAAATATACACAGATTTCAGTAAAGCTTTCTATAAAGTAAGACACAATCTCCTATTGTTCAAATTGGATAAACTCGGACTTTTTCCTGTTTTCCTTAAATGAATTTACACATGTCTTAAAAATAGATGCCAATGTGTATTATTTAGAGAATGTATATCAAAAACCATTCCTGTTTTAGCTGGTGTTCCACAAGGTAGTCATCTCGGCCCCTATATTATAATATTAATAAATGATTTACCAGCTTGCATTAAGAATTCTAGAATATTAATGTATGCTGATGAAGTAAAGCTGCTCCTTACTCCAATCAGATCTTGACAATATTTATGATTGGTGTATGATGTATCTAATGGATGTGAATTTAAGAAAGTGTAACACTTGTTATTTTACAGAAGAAGTTCAGTATTCTGCAGATATACAGTAAATGAAAATCAACTTGATCTAGTCGAAGAATTTCTTGATCTGGGTGTGTTGCTTGATTGTAAACTATCCTTTAATTTCCACGTTTCGCAAATCGTTAATAAGGCAAAAAGAGTTCCAGGTTTCCTCAAGCGCTGGGGAAGAGAGTTTAATGATCATTACGTCTCCAAGCAATTATTCATATCTCTTGTAAGACCAATCCTAGAATATACTTCCGTGGTCTGGGATCTTCAATACAAAGTTCATATAAAGAAAATTGAATCGGTCCAGAAACACTTTCTCTTATTTTGTCTTTTGTCTTTGTTTGTAATCTTCCATGGAATCCTAATATTAATTTACCATCATATGAAATTCGATTACAGCTTATTGATCTCCCTACTCTTGAAAGTAGGAGAAAATATATGAGTATTTCATTTGTAATTAATTTCGTAAACGGTTCAATTAATTCTGAGTTCCTGCTTCGTAAGATCGAATTCGTAATCCCAAATTGTCCAATTAGAAATTATACTCCTTTAAAAATAAAATATTTTCGAACCAATTATGCCAACTTTGATCCCATGAGATGTATATGCAATCAATTCGACAGCTTTTATCCATTAAATCTAATCCGAATTAAGAGGAGTATTTTTAACTTAGTTAGATAATAAGTTTTTGTTATTGAATGTTCATAATCATTCAACATTTTATTGTAAATAGCTTTAAGGATAATATATATGCTAGCCTGTAAGAAATTGTAATTTCATTGGCTATTAAACTTTTGGGTAATTTATTCTAAGAAGAAGCTATACGTCAGGTAGCTTAAATAACTAGACTAGACAAGAGAAGACATAGTTGGCAAAGAGAGGAAAAGAACGTCATGAAACTACATAGATACAGATGGAGTTAACTCCTGACTATATGTGGGAGATGGGCTGACATTGACCTTAAAAGCACCTATTAGGAGAACTCAGAAAGTAGTACTCCTAGAACTAAGCACTACAAATGGACATGCGGCTAAAGTTTTTAATTTCCCGATATTTTTCAACTTCCGGGAATTGGGATTTTTTTTAAGGCATTACCGGGAAAAATATAAAATTATTTTTAAGGAATGAAACTACACAAAAAATCTATATGTTATATATAATTTTGCACTTTGAAATAAAAAAAAAAATATGTTTAAAGATGATTTCTTTAATATAATTATATAAATTTTAATAGGTATTAAAAATACTTCAAAAAAAGTATTAGTATATTTTTATCGCTACTAGTTCTGCTACAAAATGACACTTTATTTTTCCAAAAAAAAAAAAAAAAAAAAAACTGAATATGGGTTTTAGGTCTTCTTGAGAACACCCTCTAAATTTTGAGCTATTTGCAAGCAACCTGGGTAATACTAAAAATATCATAGCTCATTAGATTAGAGTAGATTTTTTATTTTCTAATTTGTTTAGATAGCAGAAAAATTTAGATTTTTAAATCAATTATATATGGACTGTTATCAAAAAGTTTTAACCTGGCTGAAACTGACTTTAATTGATGTTTCTGTTGAGTAACATATAAAATATATATTTATATTCGTATTCGTAAGCAAATTTAAAATTTAAAATCAAATTTTGTCACTAAAAGAAATTTGTATGAAAAATTTATTTTAAAGGGCATTTGAAATTTAAATTTATTTGGAAATTTATTGCTGTAAAATAAAAAATATGTTTATTCGTACCTATAGTATCAAAAAAAGCTCTTCGACATAATTTCATAATTTCTCAGAATTTTTAAATACAAAAATTATTTAAAATAAAGATTTCAATACTGCATAAATTTTAAGGTTAGTATAATATAATATTTATATAATCAGTGATGCCAACTTAGTCCTTTTAGGGCTAGATTTAGTCCGTTTTAATAGTCCAAAGCGCGAAAAATATTTTTTAGCCCGAAAAAAACGCGCAAATATAGCACTTTTGACAATTTTCGTTCAGCCCTTTTAGCTCCTTTTTACTTTTTTCAAAATATGGCGAAATTTTTTGCCCATTGCCATTG
Source organism: Protocalliphora azurea (assembly GCA_932274085.1). Classification (NCBI taxonomy): domain Eukaryota; kingdom Metazoa; phylum Arthropoda; class Insecta; order Diptera; family Calliphoridae; genus Protocalliphora; species Protocalliphora azurea. The sequence continues at coordinate 16,136,269 of OW026523.1, forward strand.
TTTTTTATTTAAGTATTATTTTTTTTAAGGTGTTATATTAAATTTGCTCCGCTTTTATTTTTACTTTTTTTTGACAGTTTAAATATTATTTTTTTTTTCCTGATTTCAAATATGTTTTCAAACAACATTAAAACTTTGGTCCCAATTTTTTAAACGATCTTAACAAATAATAAAAAAAAGAAAACTTTTTGTTTTGAAAATTATCTTCAACAAGTAAAATTGTTTGAATGGAAATGTATTAAAGGAACTGAAAAATGTTGGATTGAGATTCCTAAAACAAAAACTCCATAACCTGTATTTTAATTTAGTCAGTTTGTTATTAATATTTTAAGGAGCACTATATTTGAAATATTGATTCTTTGTAGAAATGTTTATATTTTTGTTTTTTACTTTTCAAAAAAAAAAAAAAAAAAAAAGTTTAAATTTTATAACTTTTCTGTGCTTTTTCAAAAAACCTGCCTTAATTGTACCAGAAAACCATTGTGTTTGTAATTAAGACCTTTTTCTGCGTGTTTGTGTTCCTTAGAATTGGCAACACTGTATATAATAACATTAAAAATCAAAGCAAAAAAAGTATTCGACATCATAATTTATGCTTCGAAAAATCACAAAAAATTTAATTTTTTCATAACACGTAGCTTTTTATTTTCATCTTATAATATGCTTTATAGTAAACTTTAATACCATTTTTATTCGTGAAATTCAAACAAAACTCCACAAATGTTCATTAAGATTTAGTTAATATCTGGTGATTATGATGGGTTTTTTATTATTTTCGTGCAGTTATAGAGGAAGTTAAGCTTTATAATTGTGGCAGAATGCTTTGGGTTATTATCCCAATAAAAATAAGTTTGTCGGAAATTCATAATTTCTTAACACTTTCATGAACATTTTATATTAAAATGTTTATATTACAATGATGATCTATTATTCCATCTGCACGCAGAGAAAAGATATAGTTGTAGTCACCATGATCTAAGAGCAACATATTATGATTGAAACATATCTATTTGTCAGTACCAAAGCAGAGTTTCTTGACCATAACTAGATACCAGCAGAAAGTAATACGTATTTTCTGTGGCACTACACACTTCATCAGCACTCGTGGTTTCTTATCCGTTTTGGTTTCATTGAAACCTAAACGCAGTGAAAAATAGAAATGTTTATAAATAATAATTTTTATGATTCAATTTTATCATATTGTGTCCGATTTTATGGATTTTTTTATTAATTTTATGATTCTAGTTTTACATATAATTGAAAAATCTTACTACAATATTATCCCATTCTATGAAATTATTATTTGATGTTGTTATATTATTATTCTCTTTTTTTTACATTGTTATACCATATTGTCATATTATGATTGTATTTTATCATATTATTATCCAACATTATTATATACTTGTTCAATCTTATCATATTATTATATAATTTTATCATATTATTATTCCATCTTATCATATATTAAAATTAAATAATTATTTTTGTAAACTTTTTATTTAAAGTAATAGAGAAAAGTGTTTATTAGAAAAAAATAATAATAATTAATAAATATATTTGCATATTATTTGTTCATCAATTATATTCATTTGTGCCACCATATATGGTTCAACTACAAGATATGCTTTTTTTTAACTAAACCCTTTAATGGTAGTTAATCAATATCTTATATTGTTTGAATCACACCGAGTATAACCAAACCTTGTCTATATAAACTAAATGAGAATTACAATGAAGCTGGAAAACAAATCAAATTAAAAGCAAAATATATTTAAAAACAAGCAAGTTATAAATTTTTCAACTAAGTTTTTAAAAAGTATAAATATTATTTATATTTATTTAAACATTTTATTGTCATGGGAATAATAATATTAATATGGTTTAAAAACAGAATATGGTTTAAGAACAAGGAAAAGAGTGCAAATAAGTTAATGGTTGTACAAGTAATGATATTTTTCATATTAATAAAATTTTGTTTCTGGTAAAAATATTTAAAAACATACAATTTTTGCATTCATTTTAAAATTTTTATTGATTGTACACATTAAATGACAAAATTTAAACAAAAACATTGTTATCATGAACACAGAGTTAAAAAAAAAATAACAATTAGAACATAATATTGTTGTAGTGATAATGGTGTAACCATGTTTTTTCTCTGCGTCTGTTTTTGCCGGAGCAGCGACCATTTATTTGTTCATTAATGAATTTTATTTATTTGTACCATCACACTTTTGTTGTGCAAGACGATACAAGATATTTTTTATTAACTAAACCCCTTAGTAACATTTAATCAATATCTCAATATCTCATATTGCTTGAATCACACCAAATATAACAAAGCTTTGTCTACATATGTATAACTAAATGAGAATTATAATGATGCTGAAAAACAAACGTTAAAAATAAAATATATTCAAACACAAACAAGTTATGAATTTCTCTACCATATTTGTAGAAAGCATATTTATTTGTAACATTTTATTTTTATAAGAATAATAGAATTATTGTGGTTTGAAAATAAAATATGATTTAAGAATAAGTAATAAGATTGGTAGTATATAATGATTGCAAAAATAGTGATATTTTTTTGTATTAGCATTTGATTTCTGATAAAAATAATCAAAAACATAAAACTTTTGTAGTCCACTATATTAAAATTTTGATTGAATTTAAACATTGAATGATAAAACTGAAACAAAAACATTGTTATCATGAACACAGTATTATTAAAATTAATGAAAATTAACAATGAGAATATAATATTGTTATAGTGACAGTGCTGCAACCATGTTTTTTTTTCTCTGCGTGTGTGAACGACTTACTAAGAAAATCCTAAAGCGAAAGTAGCAAGGATGTCCTTAGGTGATAAAATTATGACAAAGAAGACAGCCTTGGCTATGCTAGACTATACACGAGTCTATCAACTGCGTAGCAGACTTGACTATAGTCTATATATTTATAAATTTTAAATTAAAGCAAGTTTTACAAGACATAAATTTTAAAAGTATTTTTCCCATTCTTTTTCTAAATTTAGTAATACCCTCAGTTTAATGTAGCGTCCTTTAAAATAAATCTGTTTTACTTTTTTTTTACTACTACTTAAATGATTCAACAACCCAAACGTTAGCTTATTTTTTGGCTAAAAACATTTTTTAGGATTTTTTTTTTTTTTTGGCAAAAACTGTTCAAATTAAAATAAATTCATATTGCAAAACGACTTAACACTTCTTTTAAAGGTGAAACTTTTTACTTTTTTATTGCTACTTTCAAAAACCAGCAATATTTTAAAAGCAAATATTTAAACATTTTCTTAAGAAGTTAAGAAAGAAACTGCATAAATTTTGTTACCCTCTAAGTGGCTGATTTTTCATTGTAAATTATAAACTCACCCTCACTTGCCAGGTTTCCTCAAGGCAAAAATAAAAATCACCTTTGATTGTTGGAAATTCCGATTTTCATTTTTTATTATTACATACATTCAACAATTTTTTTAATATAAATTTTGTAACTAGAAACGTGTAAGACATGTTAACAAATGTGTTTATATATATTTTATAGATTATTTTCTTATATTTTCTTTTTTTATATTTCTGCTGCTTATGCAATGGCAAGTTGGAAGGGGAGCAAAAAGAAAAAGTTGTTCGTATATAACCCTTAATGTATGTGGCACAACATGTCGTTGATATGTCTTGCTGAGTAAAGGATATAAAAATTTGATAAATGGAACCAACTGAGGCATATATTTGTTGAATGTATGATTATTTATTTCAATCCTTTACAGTTGGTCCTGTTTTTGTTCCGCTTATAACATCACTTCGTTTTCAATTTCATGTAAATTGCTAACAATAAAGAGTGTTGTATGCTGTTTTTTTTCCAGCTGCTGTTGCGTCTTATTGTCGTATTTTTTCTAACATTTTTTTCATCTTGTTGCTTTTAACAATCGCTGATGGTGTTGTAAGATGTAAATTCAATAATTTACCTTATGGAGAATATTACATATAAAATGAAATACGTAGACCATGTACACATATACAGGAAACCATAAAGGTGGAAGCAATATGAAGGGAATAAGATGGATAAAATATAACTTAAACTATAGTGGCAAAATATAATAAATATAAGAATATATTTTGTAAAAAAAATAGGATGGAACACGTATTGGTATTAGGAACTGAAAAATACTCAAGAAAAGTTAAAATAAATTCAAATTCGATTTATTTTTTATTATTATTTCTTTTTTTTTTTTTTTTTTCTTAGAAAATGTAAAACATATTATTATTATTATTAGAATCATGTCATAGTCATGATAAAAATTGCAAAAATATTATACAATATGTTGACAATTTTAAAAGCATCACTTAAACCTTAAAATATGCAATACTTTTTGTATTAAAATAATCACCTTTAGTTTTTTTTTAAACCTTTAACAAAATCTTATAAATATTTGAATTATTTATTAAATTACCTTTATATTTTTTCTCTTTTAAACATATTTATTTCAGAAAAATATCTTACTTTTTAACTCTTGTTCACTTTTTTCCTACATCCGTTTATGAGTATTTCCTGTTTTTGTTATTTTAACACAATTTGCTTTTCTTGTATAATTTTTTTATTTATTTTTTATAGTCTTTTTTTTTTTTTGCTCCTTCTCTCCTAACAATCCATTGTTTAATTATACAAAGTAACACAAATTAACAAACATGAAAAAAGTACAGAAATAAAAGGATTTTCAAACAAGCCACCTGAATGTATTGTCCTTTTTTTCTAGTCTTGTGTTTATTGTTGTGATAGGATGTTATAAAATAAACAACTAACAAGGAGAAAAAACTGTAAGGACTTAACAATGAAACACTATAAAAACCACAGATTTGTTAAGGAAAAAATATGAGAAAGGAATTTTAAAAGGGATAGAAAAGAAAGAACCTGAAATGCCCTATAGCATAAGAGATAATTTAAGGATTTATAAAAGCATTACTGGTTTATATTTTATTTCAACGAACAAATAGAAATTTAGAATATCTGCATTTCTCACATCTAAAGCATCCATAACTTCGGAATTCCAACCGTAGAAATCTGAAATATATTTTTAAGAATATCATTATATATAGATCGATTGTATTATGCCCTTGGTAAAAATTATTTTTCAAAAGAATAAATTAATTCACTTGTCTATTCAAGGTCATATATTTCATCAGATTGTTTGTAGGGTATTGGATTTTTCAAGCAAAAAGAAACAAATATAACTTTCCCAAACAAAGGTATAATAATACATGAATTCTGAGGAATAAATACAAGAAAAAAGAAATACACAAATTAGTTAAAATTTTTTATGATATAATTTTCATGGTAGTGAAATTTAATAAGCTGAAGTTTAGTTTAGAAAAAATATGAAAACTATTATTTAAAAGAAAAATATTTAAAGCATTAAGTTAAAAGCTTGGTTAGAAACCGTTATAAATACCGATAAAATTGGTTAACGTAAACGATACCGAAATTATTGTTTTCTAAAAATACCAGTATTTAAATACAGTTTCTTTCAATACTGATATTTTAGTTTCGTTGTACTACAATATACTATTTTCTATGTAATATATCTTGTAAAAATAATAACTCATATAATTTACTTGAGAAAATAGGAAATATGAATTTATTGTTAATATTTTATTTAAGTGTAATATTTATCGAATCTTGTTTTAGGAGTCCTACCCTCAAAAAATCAAAATGGAGTAATCCGTACTTAAATCAATCTGGTGCGGTGTACTATATGTACGGATTTTCTTAAATCAAATGCGAATTACTTGAATCAAGATTGGCAGAAAATTCTTAATTTTAGCTCTATTTAAGCCTATTTTGTATTGAACTAATCTTAAATTTATCTTGTTTTTAGACATTTTGACTTGATTTTAGCCTAAGTTCATACTTAAAGTAAGCATAAATAGCATTGATTTCAGAAAAATCGCATCAAAATTACTCCCAAAAAATACACTTAATTTAAGAAGTATAGATCTTAAATCTATCCTAATTGCTATGAATTCTTACTTAAATTGACACAAAAAGCGCTTGTTTTTAGAATTTTCATGCATACATTATATGTTATGTTTTTGTTAAATTTTCGTTATTAAAATCTCACTAAATCGGTAGCTTTAGACAGTTTTTATACTTGAAGACTAACCTTCCGCTTCGGTTTCCCTTATTGCACTCGAAATGAAATGGTAATCCTGAAAAAAAAAATAAATAAAAAATTACCCCCAAACCTATTCGCGAATAATGGGCATATACTTATTATTAGTAAAACAGATTCTAAGCTTTTGCAAATAGCCCTTATTGTATATAAGTCTTTGATATATGTAGATGTAATTTAGTGTTTTTATGAAATTTAGATAAAAATAATTAAGAAATTTAACTTATTTAAGCGTTTTGCTAGGTTTTTAATAATAGCGGTATGTACCGGTATTCTAATTTAGGTACCGGTATACCGATACCGATATAATTTAAAATACCCTTACCGAAAAAAATAAATGGAATACCGATACTAGTAATGGGGCTCCTTTATATCTTTTATCCCAAAATTGTTAGTTACTGTAAAAAAAATCAGCGCTAAAACAAAGTAGAAAGTTTAGAGCAAAAATATTTCAGAAAATTGGGGTTCTCTGATCAAATATGGACCTTTTTGGAATTCTGATCATAAAATTGATACTCGTGTATTGAGGACATTCAACAAGAAAAGATTTAGATATATTGGATACGCGGCACCTCCCCTCGACCTGGCAAATGATCCTCTGGGATAGAATAATTCATCAGATTTATAAGGTAAAAAATTACATATAGGTAAAAAATTTTACATATAGTTAAAATATTTTTACATACAAGTCATCATGATAATAAACAATAGGCTATGGCTGCCTTTCTGGACATAGAAGGCGCTTTTAACAATGTCACGACTATGGCGATACAGAGAGCTCTGCACGAACTTGGAGTTGAGGACTATATCACCAACTGGCTGGTGTCAATGCTAGAGACAAGAATCGTCATTGCGAATTTAGGCAACAGTGTTAAGACCAAACAAGTTATGCGTGGAACTCAACAAGGAAGTGTGATTTCTCCGCTGTTGTGGCCTATTGTCATTAATAATATCCTGTGAAAGTCGTGGCATATGCGGACGATGTGGTGATACTAGTATCAGGACTGTTTCTGAACGTGATAAGCGATATCATGTCAACTGCTCTGACTACACTCAGCGACTGGGCCAAAGAATGTGGACTAGGAGTGAATCCGGGCAAGACAGAGCTGGTACTTTTCACCACAAAGACCAAGATTCCGAGCTTCAGACTACCACGGTTAGAAAACTGTGAACTCACCTTGTCGGACAATGAAAAGTACTTGGGCATTATTTTGAACTCCAAGCTGTCATGGAAGCTAAACCTTCAACATAGGGTTAGTAAAGCTACCATAGCATACCACACCTGTAGAAAGATGTTCAGTGTGAAATGCGATTTGAGTCCAAAATTGACAAAATGGCTATACACTGCAATAGTAAGGCTCATTCTTGTATATGGATCTCTTTTTTGGTGGACCGCTACTAATAAAAAAAATACGTGGTGGATCAACTCTACAGAATACAAAGATCCGCTTCCATTGGCATTTAAGGTGCATTACGTACTAGTTCATCAGAAGCTCTGAACACTATATTGCACCTAACACTTATAGACCTACACGTTATTAAATCAGCAGAAAATAGTGCGATAAGATTATCTGCAACGGAAAGCTGAAGATCAAGAACGCATGGGCACGCGAGAATATTAAGTTTAATACCCCTGCAATTCAATCAACCTACTGACTTTATGGTTCCCCAGATGGACTTCGGAAATACTATAAAAACCCTATTCCCCACCAGGAGTGAATGGAGAAGGGGAAATCTTCTTGAACAATATGGAACGAGGATATACACTGACGGCTCGAAGATAAACTGCGGTGTCGGCTCTGGTGTCTTCTTAACGATCTTGGAATTAGACACTCATATAGACTCCATGACGAGGCAAGCGTATTCCAAATGGAAATACTAGCGGTCAGGGAAGCGTGTAAAGCAATTCGCGATAGAAATATTCAAGGGAATATTGGTTTATTTGTCGACAGCCAAGTGCCAATTCTATCGCTAAAATCACCGAAAACTACCTCTATTCTAGTCAGACAATGTAAAGAGGAACTGCTAGGACTAAGTCGACTGTATGAGATTACCATAGTCTGGGTTCCTACGCATAGGGATTACTTTGGTAATGAACAGGCAGACGAATTAGCACGAGCAGGTTCTGCTATGAATGCCTCCTTATCGTTTTCTGTCGCAATCCCGTTAGGAACAGTCAAAAGCAGAATCCAAAAACCCTTTCTAAAAAAGGTGAAAATAGATGGCGAAATCTGGATAAATGTAGAGTCGCGAAAGAAACGTGGCCTACCTACAACGAAAAGCGCTCAATGCGACTCATTGGCTACAAGCGTAAAGACATCTCGAAACTAATAGCATTGCTTATAGGTCACTGGACGATCGGGAAACATGCAAGCAGATTTGGTCTCCCTTACAATTAATATTGTCGTAGTTGTGGCAATCGCGGGAAGGTGGAGACAGTATATCATCTTCTATGTGAATACCCAACCTTGAACACAATCAGACATAAATTTCTGGGAAGGTACCAATTAGATAACCTCTGTGAGATATCTGACACTAGACTCAGTGACATTATTAAATATCTCAATGCTACTGGCTGAATCTAATTAATTTATGTTCTTATTTTTCTTCCCTACACTTCTATTTCATTTCAGACTCAGTACAACTCATTCACCTGGCGAGTAGTGTGGTCCCATCAAAACGGATTCTAACGAGTCCGTAAGGTTACGGGCTACCACGTAAACCAACCAACCATCATAGTAATAGTCAAGATCCACAACAAGGGTGATAAAAGTCCACTTTATCGAGTAATACTACTCGCATATTTGTATATGTCAGCCCTTTCTAAAGTTTATCTTATGATATTATATTTTGGTAGAGCACTTTTTCATACTATTCAATATTCAAAAGTACCGAGGTAATTTGACGCTCTCTATAATTTTATTAAAAATAAACCTTTTTAATAAAGACATTCGACTCTGTTTTACACTTGATGTTCACAAATAATTATGAAATAGTAATGAACACTAACCTCGTTTCCAAAATATTACATATGTAATTAAGACAATTTATATATGTAAGTTTATAGGGCAAATAAATTAAATTATAAAAATATTTGTGATGTATAAAGGTCGAAGGTTTAATTTATACCCGTATTACGAACTTTGTGACAAGGACAAAAAGGTAGCAAAAATAATCTTTTTGAAATTTTTTCATGAAAATTATTTTTTTATTTGTCATTTGTTACAGTTTTGTTGTTAGTCATTAAGTTCAGAATACGGGGGTTAGACTAAATATAACTAAATATAACTAATTTGTAAACCAAAATCACTTTAAAATAATCACTTCTAAAAGTTTCAAGTTTCTATGTTCGTAAATCAACGTTCAGAGAAAGTAGATATGTACCGAATTTTAAGAGCATTACTTTTAATGTATTATTTTTTTTTTACAAAACTAAAATTAAAGTAATTGTTTATTAGAAATGGAAATTTTATGATTTCTTTTTCTTTCATTTTGTTTCTATTTTATTATAATAATCACGCTGAATAAAATCATTTAATGATTAAACCATGATATTCAAGCCTTCATTTTGGATATACAAATTACTTTCTTTGAGTTTGGGAAATACAAAAAAATAAATACCTTTAAAAAATTAGAATTTTGGTACTCTGAGGGTGAAATAAGTAACATTTAAAAATATATTTGATACTGAAAAATGCTAGAGATATAAGCCATTGTATTAAGAATATGAACATATAAATGTGTACATCTCCTCCCTAAGAGTGTCACGATGATATAATTTCCCTTTTGGAACATAGACAACTAAGTAGTTTTTTTTTTAATTTTTACCAGAGGATTAATAAAATTTTCACAAAAACCAAAAGGAAATTACCCCTATTTAGTATTTCTATTAACAAATAGAAGGAGAAAGAAAAACCAATTAAAATAACTTTATATCGATACCATTTTTACATTTATATTCGTTAACAAATGTCCATCTAAATCACATTTTAATACCAAAAATATTCCTTCTAAACCACTTTTAACCATTAAATAAAAACCCTTTTAACAATGGTCACTAAAATCCCACATATAACTTATAAATAATTTATAGCCCTCATTTTTTAACAATCAATTTATATGGTCAATAAGTATTATTTTTAAGACCTTGTAATTTGCATATTCTCATTTCAGTTAAATTACAATATACATAGAAACAAAAAAGAAACCCATCAACAGATAAATCCTTTTTATCGTGAGTTTCATATCAGATATATAGATAAATATTTATTTTCTATAGCCAAATAGTTCTATTACAATTTACATAAAACGTAATAAATGTTACTGAAAAGAAGAAAAGAAAGCTAAATAAATCTAACCCTCATAACTTTTATACTAATGTTTACTTACAGCGATATTACGAGTATGAAAGTATTTCTTGGGTAATATCATATACGAATAAACATTTAATGCGATACTTGGCTGTTTTTTTTTTTTTTTTCTACACATATGAGAGTGCATATAGTAAATATTACTTAAACATAGATATAAATAGTACTGAAACTCAGGCATACGCCAACCCAAATAATCTACATCCTTTTATGTACGCATCGGTATGAGTGGTGAAAGGAGTAAAAGTATTTTATTCTTTAAACTTATAGTCCTGATGCGTGTTACATGTGCACATGCTTCAGCAGTTTTTTTTTCTCTCTTCATTTATTGCAATGTTTTTCTTCTATTTAATAAGATGAAGAAGTTAGAAGAGCGATTGTGGGAGTACCCTACTTAAGGTAATTACACTTTAGTTCAAAAGATTGTAAGACTCCTTGTTCTTTGATCCTCCACTATTTGATATCATTCTAGGAATGTACATATGAGGAATTCCTGATTTCATTTACCTTTAAGTAGGAGCGGACGAAATTAAAATGTTTGTGGGGGGTGGGGGTTGTTTTGTTTTTCATTTAATTAAAAGAACTTAAATTATAATCACTATTTTCACAGAAAAAAATAAAAATTAATTTCATTTAAAAAATTGGTAATATTAATTAAAATGTTTAATTGAATTTACTTCAATCATCAAAATAATAACATTAATTAAGAGAAAATAATGACTTTTTTAAAAATTTCAATTATTTTTTTAATTATATAAATTAAACTTATTATTAAAATTTTCAATAAAATTAAAATTAAATTAAAATTAAAAAATTAAATTAAAATTTTTATTGAAACGATTAAAAAATTAACTGAATGCATACCTTTTCGCTAAAAAGTTCTCCCACAATAAAAATACAAAAGTTTCATACGAATTATTTATTTAACTCTTAATTATAAACAGATACATATTATTTAGTAAAATGTGTGAAATATTTTGCAATAATGTTTGTAAATAAAAATTTCTAAGGAAATAGAATGCGCTTCTTAAACCTAGTTCTCGGGCAAACTAGTCCTCGTTGTATGCTGTTATACATATCGTTTCGGCTTTAAAGCAAATGGTTTAAAAAATCACCTAGAGACATGATACAATAGTAAAGTTGTGAATATAAGGGCATATAATAAGTTATTTAAAAAATGTTTAAATGTATTCAATGCGTACTTATGCCTTCTAAAGTTTTTTTTCCAAACTGCGTACAATATAAACTCAGACCTCTAATAGCTTCCGTAATAATCCGAAATGTTTAACCATCTTATAAAAAATTAAAAAAAATAATAATTACCGAATAATAAGAAAAATCATAGAAATCAACTACGTAAATTTGTACAATCTGCGCTTTTGCAAGACAATGCAAGGTAAAATTGTAAACATTAAAAAAATATATAAAATTTGTTGCTTAAGGTACGTTCATACTAGTCAAATATTTGACCAAAATGACGTAAACACTTTTTGACCAAAATGACGTAACCACTATATAAAATATTTCTTAATTTTTCTTTTTTAATGGAAAAACATTTTTTACTTACCATTAATCATAGCGATTTTTGTTTGACACTGTTTTTCCTTACAAAATATTTGCAAGATCAAACAGCGGCAAATAATATTTTTGTAACTAGCACCTAGTGGTCATGTAATTTTATTCAAATATTTGCCAAATGTGAACATAGCTTTATAAAATAAAATTATTTTGATTATTTTCCAAATGTTTTTTGTTTTTTTTTTTTTTTAAATTTGAAATTTGAAATTTTTATGAAAACCAAAATTAAACTCAATTATAAACTTAATTAAATTTTAAAATGATATGAATTATAAAATTAATTGAAACATTTTATGGAATATTTTTTTCTGTGTTAATTCCTAAAAGTTTAAGTTAATCGTCACAGAAAAAATTATGTTTTATACATAATTTTTTAACTATAAAATTTTAATATTTTTATTCTATTTATTATTTGCTATTTTACTTTTTTTATTTTTTGAAAAACAAACTTCATTTCTAAAATTTTTCTTAAATTGTGATTATTTTAAGTCGGATATTTATAAATTTCGCAGAGAATTTTTTTACATAAACAAAATAAGTGTTTTTTTATTTACACACTCTTTTTCACTCGAAAAGGGAAATATTCTTGAATACATTACAAACCAATTTTAAAAAAATTCTAAATAGCCTCAATATTTCGAAAAAATTCTGCGAAGTGAATGTTTAATATTAAGCCTCAAAAAAATTTTGACTTAAAAAATTTTCTTCGTAATAGGACATAAATATATATATGGGATTTTTCTTTAAAACGAAGTTTAGTAGTTTGGTTGGTTTGTTTCAAATATTCTGATTTTTTAGTAGCATAATAATGACTCTGTGTAAGTTATTAAAAACTACTTATAAAAAAAGTGAAAATAATTAATAATTTCTTAAAAAATCAAAATTTCACTTATTTGAATATATTTACAATAACTTTTAAGGAAATTAGATAAATATATTTGTAAAAAAACATATAAATTTTTAAGTGAAAAGCATCCTACTAATGACAAATATGTATTAAAACCATTAATTCTGCAGCTCTTTTTCTGCTCTAAGTACGAAATTAAAAAATATGTTTGTAAAAATACATATAAATTTTTTTAAGAGAAGAAAGTGAAAAGCATTGAATAAGAATCGCAAAGAAGAACATTCTACTAATGACAACTCTGTGTTAAAACCACTAATTCTGCAGTTCCTTTTCTGCACTAAGTACTTCTTTCCAATGACAACATTATGTTCAAATCATTACCTTTTAAGCTCTTTTTTTTTTTTTTTTTTTTTTTGCAGGGACCTTATTCATCATTATTATTCAGAATAGAAAACATTACTATTATGAGTTTCTGAAGTAGTGCTAGACCTTTGCAAAAGTATTTTTTTAAACTTTTGGTACTGTATCCCATTTTTTGGAGCATAAATATTTAATTAAAAATAGTTTTGACTTTTTTAAAAGGGTATTTTCGAAGTGGTGAACAATTTCATATTTTGCAAGGATTTATTTGATCACAATCTATTTTATCATACGTCGTTTTGCTTGCACTAATTTTTAAATATTTTAAATTTTAACACATTTTGATAGGTTCTGGTAGTTTTTAGAGAAAATTTTGGTAGGAAAAATATTTTCTTTGTGGCAACGCTGATTATTACGTATTTTGATCCGTGCAGTAAAAACTTGTTGCTAAAAAGTTAACATTTTTAAAAGTGATGTCCTTTTTAACGATTTTTAAAATTATTGCGAGAATTTGGACGATATTATTTGATGATTCAAAAAAAACTAGAAAATGCATTCCATTCTGCCGAGTGTCCAACCAAACTATAATCAGCTGTTTAATGGTACCTTATATATAAATATTTGCACTGATTTTGGCGTTTCTTTTGCTAATGTAGACACTAGGTAAGGCTATGCTAAAAAGGATAACAAGTCATTTATGGCTGTTAAAATCGCAAATATTCTTTCAACTTCATTACCAAAACGTCTTAAACGAATTGTGAAAAGCATACCTACACCAATATCATCATCAGCTTTCACAAAAGAAGATACTATATCCCTGATACTACAACTGACACTTAGCTAATATAATCACGTAATTTTAAGAAGAGTACTACTAGAAAAAGGTATCGCCATTTTACCATCATATGGGGCATTACAGGAATGGAAAGCATTACACCATCTCGCATGGAAATTACCGATCTCAAAGCCAGAATTGGAATTCCTACATTACTCCAAAATATAATAAATATATATATAAAAGTAAATGGTTGTGATCTGCAAGTAATCTACAATTGGGGATGTGATTGCTTATCATCACTTCCAGAATATAAACAAACAAGCCAAGTATCTTCGCAACATAAAAATGTATTTATGGCATCATTGGTTCCTCTATGAATTAGGAAATATGCTAACAGCAATATCCCATCAACTAGTTTTGATGATGTTTGAATAAATTCAAAGTCTGGATCAAAATACTTTTGCAGACCAATTTCCTTTGAGTACACAAAAGAATCAATAAATAGAACACAATAATTAATAGATTGTATTGAAGCCGATATTAAAAGCTTGGATTTTATTTCGATTACAATAATGGAATATACATTTAACATATCGTTTGATATGAAACTTTTACAATGTATTCTTCTATAATTATTCAATGAACTTAAGCCGAAACACAAAAATTCTAAAAAAAAACTCAAACACCCCAGCCTGTTAGAACGATACATTATCGTTTTATATCTTATCCCCGCCTGCTACCCTTCTATGAGTAAGAGATACTAATCTATAGTCATTCTACTGACTAGACTATTAATTGCAGTAACTAATCCTACTATATTAATAAAACTAACTTTATTAAATTCAAAATTCACTTGTAAATCATTTAAAATACCCTGCTATGTTTTCAAGTGTAGGGTACTTGTAAAAATATTTGAATAAAATTCAAACAACATTTTAACTATTACATACCAATTTCAATTTACTTTGAAAAACGTATTCATCTTTATTTGTGTATTTTAAAATTTTTTATTTATTTATTATTTTTTTTTTCAATTTTATTTTAGTTGCAAAGTTATTCCTTTAACTTTTTCCTCTGATTTTATTTTTTTCTCTTTTAATATAGAAACAAAAAATTTTTTCAATTCGTTACATTCGTTCGTTTGCTTTTCATGCGTGTAAACAGCACATAGTTCAAATATTTTTTTAACCCGGTTTATTTTATCAATTTTTTTTTTACTATCAACATGGTGTATTTTCTATATTTGTAGCAACTAGATAAATTTGATAGAAAAACAAAAACATGCCAAGTGTATAAATAAAATACTTTAGGAGAGCAAAAAAAAAACTTAAACCAAAAAAAAAAACGTTCTAGAAGATAAAGACAAGATTCAATATTCCTTCAACCTTTTGTTTATTATTTGAAAATCATGCCAACCATATTAATGAGACTAACCGAAAAAGAAATTTTAAAGATTTTATTTGGCATAAAAAATCTTTAAAATTTTCTCCTGTTAATTGTTGTAAAAATAAAATAAAGTTTATTTTAAAAGGTTTTGAAGAAAAGAAAATCAAGTGCTTGTTAAAAAGAAAATTAAAAGCAATTTTTTTTATATCTTTTCAGTAAAAAAAAACATAAGAAATAAAATTTAAACAAACTCTATAAAAATCAAATTTTAAAAGGTCAGTTTTTCAAATTAAATCCCTTAAACAGTTTGAAATATTTCAAGCTCCTATTTTCCCTTTTTCTGTCCCCTACTGCTTTGTCCTTTTTTTCAAAGAAAATCAATTTCTCTTAATATTTTACAAATCTCTTATTAAATATTCACTTTAAATCTATTTCTATTTGTTACTACAAAATTCACTTCATAAATTTTTCACTTATTTATTGCTCATTTTTGAACTTTCAATTATTTTTTGATAAAATGTTTTCCAATAAAAAAAAAACAATAATAAATTATTCTTCGGTTTGTTTAATTTTTTTTTAAACCCCAAAATTCCCCTTGGTATAATACATTTGCATTTTATAGTTTTTCAATTTGTATTTTTGCTTCTTTTTTCTTCTTTGCTCCCAACAATCAACTGAAGCATAAATATTTGTTGCAAAAGTTCAAACTAGTCTTAGGAGACTTTTAGAAACATTTATTGAAAAATAAAATATTATAAGAAAAATTACCATTTTTCATATATGGCTACAATGACAACAATCACAAATATTCATATTGATGATTGTTTGTCAACATAAAAATAAGAAGAGATGAAAGGAATATATACAATAAAATCAAATATCTTTGTATTGGTCATATGAATAAATACGGCAGAAAACAGTTTTGTTCAAAATATTAGCCGACTGATGTTGGTTTTTAATCACAGAACAAATTAATTTTCAATTCATAGAGCTTAAGTCACATTCCAGTAGAAAACATTTCAAAATGTTGGACTATCCCAATCTAAAGAACCACAATATCCCAATGGATAACTGGACTGTCATTCGCAGTGAAGATCATACGTAAGCAGCACGTACTTAATCCATGCCTTCACAGAAATGGACTTGGTTGAGCTAGAGAAGGCGGGATTAAAGCTCTTTTTCATGCTAAGGCGAATACAGCCAAAAAAAATTTCACAAGATTCCTTTAATGACGAATAAAATTTCATAAAAGATATGTAGCACTTTAAATATAAGGCCTCTTAGGGTTCCTTATAGGAGGGAAAAATATAAATATCGGTCTTGTTCCAAAACCCTGAACAGTAAACTCCCACGTAAAAGGGAGTTTACCTTATAGCTAAGGTATCAAGAAGAGTTTTTTTTTAAATGCTTTTCTAACTTCCACTGGTGCATAATCCGCCAACAATAGCCGTAATTCACCGGACTGTGCTATAGTTTTTATCTCGTCTCAAACGTAAACAACAGACTTTATTTCCTCTTCAGTTATCCACCTTCAGTTAGTCCTAGGTCTACTGACTCTTCGTCTAGTCTACCAAATGTTCGATCCACCTTAACAATATCGTATTTGATAATACCCAGGGATAGAATACGCAAGCGTTGATTGACGTAGTTTGTAACTTTTCCATACAGTAGAACCAATTTAGTTTAAATACGTGCAGTTTGATTGTTGTTCTGGTAAATTACTGGCAACATCTCAAAAGCAGCTCAATGCTTTCAAGGTAGCGAAACTCGTCTACCAACACAAAACGTTGACAACCTACCACAATGACTTCAGTTATATTGCCTTGCATTGACATTCCTTTTGTGAAACCAAAATTTATTTTAAGACCTATACCAATCAAGTTTTCCTGGAAGTCAACAACGTAAGACTTAAGGCTATTTACACAATTTGCTAGTAAACTTATGCTATGTTCGTAGGTGTGGTAATTTTGAAACGTGTTATCTATGCGTCACTATATCCCCTTACACATGAACAGAGTTGATTATAGTACTTCTTTAATAACAAGCAGGAAAAGTAGCAGTGAAATCACATTCCCGCGACAGCCGGTTTTACGTACCGAAGGGCCCCATGATCCCCCAGCTAAAGATTGTCAACCCAGCTACAACTATCATATATTCAATATTTTTAACCCCGTGGCAACATACTCGGGCACCGTTGCTCTGAATTATTCTGGCCCGTGCCGGAATTACATCCACCTTCTGCACCTTGAATGACGATGCCATCATACGGTACTTGCGTTAGCTCGTTAGGGCCCACCTAACGATTTTATGTTCTCTGAACGCCCCACGTATATGAACCAAAAGGAAGCAGAGTGGGACGGCTTCAGAGAATTTGCAAACCACCGGCTCAATGATCTAGCTGCACACTCCAACGTACACATAGTCGAGAGGAAGTTCCGTGAAACCGTCATCACAACAGTCATCCACTTCGCTCCTATCAGACTAATATTCCCAGCGAGATTCTCAGATGAATATGATGACATCCGCAATACTAACCCCGATGATCCTAAGACCGCTCAGCTGAACCGTGATATCAGCAAGTTGGTAAATACGGACAAGTGGAATAAATGGTTAGATGATTTCAACAATTGCAACTTTAGTACAGTTGTAGGAGCAGGTTCTGGTCAACAGTTTGGTCTCTCTGCAACCCAAAGAGGAAGGATGATAGGGTCGCGATTAAGTTTACAGGCTATCATAAGGAATGCTAGCGTGCGTTTTGCCGACAATTTATTGAGTATCCAGAGAAAGAGGCAAGGCGAAACGAAGTGTTGACTGCAAACTGCACAACCTTCTAACCACGGACATACCATAACTTTTCACGCTAACTGAAGTTGCAGAGACAGACTAACCGTTGATGGAATTTCCATGCAGATGCTGAAGAATCTTGGCGAGTGGCAAGTCGAGCATCTGACAATAGATTTTGCCTATAAATGAGGAGTCTGGTAATACCCAATAGATGAGATATTAAAATCCAGGGAAGCAACGAACGAAGGAAATGAAACTAATCCGAAAATCCCGGTAGTCACATTCGATAGACTTTTTACCAACTTATGTCACAGCAATCACGCACAAATTGCGAATTAGAAACAACGTCCTTAAAGCGCTAGCAGTCAGCACTTAGATTATGGACAAAGAAACCTTGTTAGCTACATACAAAACGATTGGTCATCCGTAGTTAATTACGCTGCTCCAGTGTGAACTCTTGCGTTGAGTGATACCCATTAAAGAAATATTCAAAGCTGTCAAAACGCCACGGTTTAAGATGATTTTTGATATTATCTTTAATTTTGTAGAGAGTATAAAAATACTCCATCAATTGTCTTTGCAATTTTGACGATACATTCATTCGGAATGTTTCATATTTCCATACATCGGAAATCAATGGTAAAAAAAAGCTTTCAAAATAAAGAGATCGGATTAATCTTTATTAAGATTTAATCCTCATCCACATCATTTTAAAGTTTAATATAAATTCTTGCCATTGGTTATCTTAGAATTGTTCTTAACGCTCAATAACTGTATTCAGCAGCTCGACGAAATGTTGTATTCATTTCTCCAATTGAAAATTAAACCAATGAACGATTTGAAGAAATGGTTATTTTTTGTGGAAATAAAATCAATTAGCCTCAAACCCTATAATCCATTTTAATCAATGAAGTGGAAATATGCATATGCTGAAGTAATTTTTTCAGCAATTATCATTCACATCAAACACTATATAATGCTTAAAAACCTCTTTAAAAGAATAAAAAAATTTTACCACTTCCAAGATAGAAGATTCATGCCGAAAGATTTTCTTAAACACCTATACTTAGCATAATCTACAAAGTTTTGAAAAGACTTATATTTGAAAGAGAGGACCATCTGCAGGCGGAATTATACCTATAGAAAAGGTAGGATTTATAGCTGAACCAAATGATACGAAGTTTTGTTGAGTTTATCAGCGTATAATAACTGGAACTATATCCTCAATACCAATAATATTTTTTATGTATTAAGCTTTTAACCTTACAATGAGCAGGAAAAATACTATAATGCCTGAAACTTTTGAAGGACATATCACAAATAAAAGGAGAGTAAATTAGAATAGATGTCGTTATTATGTTATGTGTTTTTAAGCAGTTGCAATATTACATCGATACTAATTTTTCACCCCCATCTATATCCATTCAGCCACTGCATTTCTTTCTTAATGTGGTTTGTCCCTACATTTTCAACATAGTAATGTTACTTATATCTGAACAATATTACTGTCGTATTTTTTTTTTTTTTTTTGCATATTTTGACCCTCATTTTGCATAATAAATTCATACAAGAATTTTCGTTTTCTTCTCTCACTCTATTACTTTTGCTTAAGGAGATACATATTGCTTTATGCGAATATAAAAAGAATACTTGTGGTAAGAATACAAAAAAAAAAAAAAAAAAATATCGAAAACAATTTGTACAAAAATCCCTTTGTGTATTTTATTTAAGAATTTATAAGAAACATAAAGAAATAAATAAAAGAAAAACCCAAAGCAAAATAAAATATGAAGAAAGGCTTAAAAAATTAAATATTAAAAAGTTGGAAAATTTTAGAACCTGGGGGGATATTTTAAACTTATCTGAGGCTAACAAGGGGCAGGCTTTTAAAAAGTTACTCAAATTGAGTAAAATAAATAAACGGTTTTTGTGTGAGATAGGAATTAATCCCTAAGTTGTTATATGAATAAAATTAAACACACATAGAACATTTGGTCCTTCGAGCCATAGAGTGATTTGTTTAAGATATTGTGAAATATGCACAAAATACTACAGTTGCTTGTACGACATGGGATTTATTTTTGATAAGAAAATATCCTAGGGTTTATTTGTTATTATTTATTATGTATTATATTTTTTATTTATTATTTATTTTTTCATTATTAATTTTTCGTTATTTATTTTTTATTATTTACTATATCCCAGCAAAAATTTTGCTTTCCTGGTAAGCTAGCAGGTATAATTGGAAACAAAAATAAAATACTTATTTTTTGCCTGAATAACTAGTTATTTTTGTTCGAGTTGTCCACAAATTCATGTAGTTATTTTTTGACTCTAGGGGTACTCAAAAATATGTACCTAAACGAAAACAAAAATAAAAAAAAAACAAAACAAATTTGCCGTCAGTGAGACTCGAACTTGGACACAGTCTAACCATTCGTTTTTACTGACTAACGTTTTACTCAGTACACCATCTCGCACATAGCAGCCTAAGTGACAAAAACTCTATATAGTTTAAAATATCTTTTTAGACATTTTTTTATAAAAAAAAATAACAGCTTTAGAATGGGGTTGAACCAACAACCTTCTGGTTGTTAATCCGGCGCTCTAGCCAACTCATCCACGTGATTGCAGTATTACTATGCTATTATACTATTGAGTACTTATTAATGTAATATAGAGTAGGCAAATAATAATGACACCTCATTATCGAGAAACTACTTTAATAAGTAGTTGTTATTACCGAAAACCAAAAAGTTTTTGCTGGGATAATATCTATTATATATTATTTATTATTTGTTATTATTTTTTCCATTATTTATTATACTTTATTTATTATTAATTATTTAATATATATTATTTATTATTTCTTATTTATTTTTTTTATTATTCATTATATATTATTTTTTATACATTATTTTTTTATTTAATATTTATTACATATTATTTGTTATTTATTATTTATTTTTTATTATTTATTATTAATTATTTATTATATATTATTTTTTATTACTTATTATTAATTATTTATTATACATTATTTTTTATTTGTTATTTATTTTTTATTATTCATTATATATTATTTGTTATACATTATTTGTTATTTATTATTTATTTTTTATTATTAATTATTAATTATATATTATTCATTATTTGTTATATATTTTTTTAATAATTATATATTATACATTATTTATTTATTTTTTTATTATATTTAATTCATCTTTTATTACATATTATTTATTATTTGTTACATATTTTTTATTATTTATTATATCTTATTTATTATTAATTATTTATCATATATATTATATATATTTATTATATATATAATATATATTTATTTATCATATATATAATATTATTTATTATATATATTATTATTTATTATTTATTTTTTATTATTAATTATTTATTATATATTATTTAATATTTCTTATCTATTTTTTATAATATATGCTTTTTATTATTTATTACTCTTTATTATTTTTTTATTATATATATTTTTATTATTTATAATTAACTATTTATTATTTATTATTTGTTATATATTTTTTATTATTCATTATATATTATTTTTTATACATTATTTTTTTATTTAATATTTATTACATATTATTTGTTATTTATTATTTATTTTTTATTATTTATTATTAATTATTTATTATATATTATTTTTTATTTATTATTTATTATTTATTACTTATTATTAATTATTTATTATATATTATTTTTTATTTGTTATTTATTTTTTATTGTTCTTTATATATTATTTGTTATACATTATTTGTTATTTATTATTTATTTTTTATTATTAATTATTAATTATTAATTATATATTATTCATTATTTGTTATTTATTTTTTTAATAATTATATATTATACATTATTTATTTATTTTTTTATTATATTTAATTCATTTTTTATTACATATTATTTATTATTTGTTATATATTTTTTATTATTTATTATATCTTATTTATTATTATTTATTTATCATATATATAATATTATTTATTATATATATTATTATTTATTATTAATTATTTATTATATATTATTTAATATTTCTTATTTATTTTTTATAATATATGCTTTTTATTATTTATTACTCTTTATTACTTTTTTATTATATATATTTTTATTATTTATAATTAATTATTTATTATTTATTATATTATTTGTTATTTATTATTTATTTTTTATTATACATCTTTTATTATTTATTATTTATTATTTATTATATATTATTTATTAATTGTTACCTTCTATTTGTTATTTATTTTTTATTATTCATTATATATTATTTATTATATATTATTTTTTATTACTTATTATTAATTATTTATTATACATTATTTTTTATTTGTTATTTATTTTTTATTATTAATTATTAATTATATATTATTCATTATTTGTTATTTATTTTTTATTATTCATTATATATTATTTGTTATACATTATTTGTTATTTATTATTTATTTTTTATTATTAATTATTAATTATATATTATTCATTATTTGTTAGTTATTTTTTTAATAATTATATATTATACATTATTTATTTATTTTTTTATTATATTTAATTCATTTTTTATTACATATTATTTATTATTAGTTATATATTTTTTATTATTTATTATATCTTATTTATTATTTATTTTTTATAATATATGCTTTTTATTATTTATTACTCTTTATTATTTTTTTATTATATATATTTTTATTATTTATAATTAATTATTTATTATTTATTATATTATTTGTTATTTATTATTTATTTTGTATTATACATCTTTTATTATTTATTATTTATTAAATATTATTTATTAATTGTTATTTTCTATTTGTTACATATTTTTTATTATTCATTATATATTATTTTTTATACATTATTTTTTATTTATTGTTTATTTTTTAGTATTTATTTTTAATTATTTATTATATATTATTTATTATTTGTTATCTATTTATTTTTTTATTAATTTTATTTTATTTATTATATATTATTTGTTATTTCTTATTTATTATATTTGATTTAGTACATATTATTTACTATTTGTTATTTATATTTTATTATTCATTATTTATTATTTGTTATTTTTTATTTATTTTTTATCACTTATTATTTTTTATTTATTATTTATTATTAGCATTGTCAACTATTTGTAACCAAATGAATTAAAAAACGCTAAACTGTATCAAATCCTGTAATTTTGGTTAAATTTAACGCTTTTGAGCCAATTTTTTAAATTAAAGTCTTATTTTTATTAAGACTAACAAATTTAACATTATAAGGCTCATGTTTATTTTTTTATTTTTTTTTAATTTGAACTTCAATAGAAATAGTGAATTATATTTCAAATCAAATTTAAAATTTAAATTTTTATTACAGAAGTAAGCGCTAAAAATTTTTGTACATTTAAAATTCCAGATTCATAAGATTTTTCCCAAAAATTTAAATTTATAAAACTGTTATTTTTGTGCAAAACTTTTTATTTAATCAGTACAACTCCTAAAATAAATAGGAACGCTTTTGAAAGAATCTGGATAATTGCTAATAAATTCTTCATGCGATGGGATTTGGAAAAAGGATAAACACCTTAAATGACCACTGTAAACAAAAGAATTCTGAAGGTATATTTTATATGTTTCGAAATAAAAAAATCGTTGTTGAACTCGAAAATTAACAATAATAATAATAATAATAATCAATAGCAAAAAATGTTTTTACACTGGTGTGAAAAATTCTTATTTCTAAATTGGAAAATTAAAACTTAACGAAATATTGACATAATAAAACTTTACTAATAAAAAATCAAAAACTTACAAACAAGAACAACAAGAGATACGAATGAAGAAATTTTAAATGTTTTGAATGGATTTTAAATTCATTCATAAAACTACATTTCTTTTCGGAATAGACAATTAATAAATAATATTTAATGTAGATAATATTTAGAATATATTTTACAATATTGATTTTTTTCTATAAATTTTAAAACGTCGAAAATTTTTATACTTTTTTTCAAAATTCTACTAGCCTTATGAGCTAGTAAAATTTTTTTCAGCTCAATTTTTACTAAAAAGAATAATTTTCTACCATTTCACACAGGCCTTAAGATACTATTTTTTATTACTTAATAGGGAAGTAAAAAAAATTTTCCTGATTGACATATCACTAAAGTAAAACGCACCAATTTAGCGCCTTTTTCGAAAAAACCATTAACAGAAAAAGTGCGACTTGTGGGTTATTAAAAGGCGCTAATTCTACCGCGAAAATCGCTATATTGGTAACGCTGTTTATTATATATTATTTAACTTCTTGCAAAAGTTATACTTTTTTCTCTCAGGTTTATTTCAATGCTCTTTTAGTTCACTTTTCAAATCTATTGTAGTTAAATTTTACTTTAATATTTATTTCATTTGATTAAATATTTAAAACAGGGATGGAGAAGCTGATATTATAGTACTTTTTTTGATAATAGTTAATATTCTAAAGTACAGGAATACTCCCTAGAGTCATTTGATACTGTCACACGACTAGCTTGATATTGCATAATTCGAATTAAAAATTTTTAAATTGAAATATATCGAGGGCCTATATTCAAAATCCTCTATCTCAGAATTTCACGAAAGTGCATTTTTGATGCCATTATATTCCCTATAACAACACTCATCTATAATATAAATTTCAAATGAAAATTAATATTTTTTTTTAATGTTATCAACGATTTTGTATCCCCATATCTTACAACATAAATATTTTATTTATTTTTTTTTTTTGTGCGAAACCCTCATTCTCTCGGTACAGAAAAAATATGGTCTATTAAACGATAAAAAAGTTAAAAATTATTCCAGTTAAGTTTTTAATTGTATCAATTATTCTATTAATCAAAATTCAACTTTTCTAATATTTTTTACTAAAACTAAAACAATTTATCGGCTTTCAGTTATTTTCCTTTTTGTATCAATTAATAAATTAATCAAATATAAATAAAAGTAAGTGACAATTTGAATAATTTAGTATATTTTTTTTCATAGATTGAATTTCAATTAATAAAATAATTGAATATGTATTATTCGTAATCGAAATTTGATTTTAGATTTCTCTATATATAATTTGATTTTAATTTGTTACAATACCTTGATTTTAGGTAATTTTTCTAAATATAAAAGTCATTTTAAAATTTCGATTAATAATTAAATTGATTTTTTTTTTTTTTTTTTTTTTTTGTTCGAAAATATTCTCTTCTGTGTAGTTGTTTTATTTTTTGATAATTTAAATACAAAACATACTAATTCTCATTAATTTATATATGGTGAATATGAATCTGGCCAAAAAAATTAAAGCGGTTGAAAAGTTCTTTAGATATACTATAATATTCACTTTGTATGGCGGCTACTACTCCCGTTAATGCTATTGTGTCTATAGCTTAGGTTTGTTTAAAAAAGGTGGCGTCTATGCGCCTCCACCCAGGGACCAGTCGGTCCATTGTGATCCCTTTATAAAGGCCAAGAAAGAAAAAGAGGAACGAGACAGAGAAAAGGAGAGAGAGACTTTCTTATATAAGGCAATAGAAGAGGAATATGAAACCTATAACCTAGCAATCAAAAGCGACTACCCTTAAGCCACTTTATCGCCATTACAAAACCTATAAGGTTGCTAAATCCTTTGCCCGCAACCTCCTCTAGTTCGTGCAGTACGTGGCTTCTAAACCACTTCAGTCTACTGCGCTGAAGTCCTACACAATGACAGAGTATATGCTCTACTGCCTCTAGTTCTTCCATATTATTGCACGTAATGCAGAAGACTGACGTGCTATTGTGACCTACTGTTTAGTGACTATTGTGGAGTGATACCCGCAATAACCCTTAGATTCCCACGACTCCATGCCCAGAAGATGTTTCGAATCTGCTAATTTAAGACTCGGCCATAACGTTCAAGATACCTAGCAGCCCATTCTATTCCTTCAAGCATGATTCGTTCTTACTAAAGGTCTATTCCCTTATGGTCATAAAATATGACCCAATTAGAATCCTAACAAATACCTCCACAAAAGACCTGTACAGCTCTGAGCTTTTGCGAGCTAGCTCATCGGCTATTTCACTGCGGAGAATGTCGCAGTGACCAGGTACCCAACAGAGTCTTATCCTGTAGGCATCCATTAGCCTAATAAATTCTTTTCTGTACTCAAGCACTAATCTGGACCTAACACAATGACTTGTCATTGCGCATTATCTATGTGCTGCCTAACTATCCACATAGATAGTCACCTCAGTATTCTACCTATTTTCATATCAATTTTGGAATAGAACAATAAAATTATTCATACAAAATCTTATTCTAATAGTTCCATAGATATTCGATAATAAAAATTTATCTTGTATGAGGGCTACCACTAACCCTAGAGCTGCCCACCCTATTTTCATATCAGTTATGATTTCTGATAAGGAAATTATTCCCGCACGATTTTTAAAACTTTTGCTCTAAAAGTTTTTAAATTAGGCTACAAATAGTTTTTTCCCCAATAATTATAATAATTATTTTATTTGTATGGCGGAGGGGGGTACAATTCCATCTGCTTCGATCCGAAAATAAGATAGGCTATTTGAATCATGGTATTTTTTCTTAAATTACTAAGTAGTTTAAATACTTTAAGAATCATTAGACAATAATTAACTGTATTTTTACAATGCAGAACTCTCGAACAGTTTTATGCTCTCCTGAAAAGTTGTGTTATTCAAGATAGAGGGTTCTGATTATAGGCCCTAGATATGTATTTTGGAGATACATAATTTTCGAATAGAAACCTATGTTTTTCTTAACAGCTTTGATTTAGATTTACAAGTGGTATTCAAAAGTAATAATTAAATTTCAATGAACACTATATCTTCGTCTTCAAGTCGGGTAAGTAGGACAATTCAAATAAGTTTATAGAGCAAACAATCTACATTGTAGAAACATTTGAGTTGTAGGTTTAATTTATAAAATTGTAAACACTAAGATATATCTATGTACAACCATTAATAAAGACTACAAGCTTCTATGCTCTGTAAATCAAATTGAAGTGAATATTTTCCGAATTTCAAAGACATCAGATAATGAATTAAATACTAGCAAAACTAAAACTGTAGCTGAAGTGCTCGATTTTAAGGAATTGATATTGAACGATTTTTTCTTCATAAGCTTATTTCAATAACAGCGCCACATTCACGCAGAGAAAAAATATAGTTATAGTGACCATAATCTAAGAGCAACACGTTATGATTGGAATATATGATCACAGCGAAAAATATAAATGATTATAAGTAATAATTCTTTGTGATATTGTATCCGATTTTATGGTTTGTTTTTTCATGTTATGATTATAGTTTTACATTTAATTGAACAATATTTGTATATTAAGCTAAAATTTAAAACGGCTGAATAATTAAACCACATTATTATATTATTATTCCATTTTATCATATTATTACCTCATGTTATCATATAGTTATTCAATCTTATCATATTATTATTTCACTTTGTCATATTATTATTCCATCATATCATATATTAATCATATATTAATAAAAGTTATTATTATTTTCATAAAATTTTTATTTTAAAAAAATTTTAGTTAGAAAACAAATGTTAAAAAAAATATATATAATTAAAAACACACAAGTATTGAAGTTTTCCACAAAGTTTGTGAAAAGGATAAGTATTATATTTATTTGTAACATTCTATTATTAAAGGAACAATACTATTAATATGGCTTAAAAACAGAATATGGTTTAAGAACAAGGAAAAAGACTGCAAATATTTTATGGTTGCAAAAGTAATGATATGTTTCATATTTCGTTTCTGGTAAAAATATTGGAAAACATATAATATTTGCAGTCAATCATATTAAAATTCCTATTGAGTGTAAACACTAAATGACAAAATTGAATCAAA
Organism: Protocalliphora azurea; assembly: GCA_932274085.1. Taxonomy (NCBI): domain Eukaryota; kingdom Metazoa; phylum Arthropoda; class Insecta; order Diptera; family Calliphoridae; genus Protocalliphora; species Protocalliphora azurea. The sequence goes on from OW026523.1 coordinate 16,164,502, forward strand.
ATCAGTGTTATCATGAACACGGAGTTATTAAAGTTCAATAAAATTAACAGTGAGAACATAATATTGTTGTAGTGATAATGCTCTAACCATGTTTTTTCTCTGTTTTTTCTTCATATTTTATTGTACTATAATATTTAACCTAAATAAAGTCATTTATTGAATTGGTATCGTATTTAATCCTTTTTAGATAAACAAATTACATTTCTTGAGTTTTGCACTAAATAAAAAATAAACAATTGTCAAAAATTTTGAATTTTAGCACTCTGAGGGTCAGAAAAGTACTATTTTAAATTTATTTTAATACCGAAAGATATTTTAATTTTCCAACCCTGATTTAAGACAACAACTCCTTCATTAAAAAGTACTATTTTAAATTTATTTTAATACCAAAAGATATTTTAATTTTCCAACCCTGATATAAGACAACAACTCCTTCATTATTTTTTCAAATTTATTGAATAGTTTTATGCCTCTTTCCTAATATGTATAAACCTTCCTTCTACCTTGTCTTATATTTCACTTTTTCATAAGTTCTCCTCCCTCTATCGAAAATGTTTAACTTCCAAAACCAATTAAACTTATTTTTTATTATAACCCATTTTAACTTTTAATTATTATTAAAAAGAAAATTAAAACACGCGCATAATAATAATTTTCCATTTTGCTTAAAATTTGCAAATAAATTGAAAAATGCTTTATATTTTTTTATTATTCAACATTCTTTAAATCATACTTTACTTTCGACTTCATTGCAACATCAACAATTAAAAACGCTATAAAAAACTTTTCAAGTAGCCTCGACCCTTTTTCGCTGTGTTTCACTGGTAATGAGTGCATAATGAAATGAATTTAATGGCAAAGCGGCCAAAGGAAAATATTTTCATTGAAATTCCCGATTAAAATGTGCAAAGCAAAAGAAGAAGAAGAAAAAAAATGAGCACATCAATTAAAATTCAATTGAATTTCATTGCTGTTAACTAAAATTCTAAAAAAGCAATTTTATAAAATAGAGGGGTATTCCATAGGAAAGGAAGTTAACTGAGTAATTATTTTTCACTCGAAGTCTGTGAAAAATATGTGTATTCCGTATGGATACAAAATTTTCTGTAAATTAAAAAAAAATCTATTTCACATTTTATCTGAAATATCCCATATTCTTAAGTGCAAACAAAAAAAAACATTTTAAAAAAGGAAAGGATTCTATATAAGGACGAAAATAAGATGAATAATGAAAAAGTGTTTTATTTATTCTAAACTACATAAAAAAGAGCAGGTAAAACAATTTGCACTTAAGAATAATTGGAAAATTTTATGGATTATGCCAAGTGCGATTAAAGACTTTTAGACTAAAATATAATAAAAAGAACACCAGGTTAGGGTGTAATAAATAAATTGAAAAATATTTACCATGCACTTACAAAATACTAGCATTTAACACGCTAACACGTTAGTGGATAGCAAATCCATTAAATAACATAGGTTATCAATAAGAATATCAAAGTACATTGGTGCATATTCCTATAAACGCACATCAATTTTTTTAATCAACTAAGCAAAAAAGGCGCTAAAAATATTTAAAGTGCTACAAAATAAATTTTAAATTATTTATTGACTTCACCTAAAAAATTAATATCAAAAAACTTAAAATGTACATTAAACTTTTTTCATTGTAATTTTAGTAGTTTAGTACCATTTTTATGACATTTTCCTATATACGCACTTAAACTAATGAACGAATTCAGCATTATTAACAATGTGCTGATGAACCTTTGTTTTAGATAACTTTAAAAATTGGTCTAGCTTTGATTCGACTAATTTTTTGAAGAAAATCACTGTCAATGTTTTCCCTGGTTTGCTTAATTTTTTTAACGTTATTGTCATTATGATTTCATTCTGTTCAGTTCTTGCGTAAACTTTAATGGCTATGTACCATCACAGAGTCTCCATTGGACTTAAAATGAGACTACAATCCGGCCGGTCCAATAGTGGAATACTATGTTCATTAAAACATGATTTAGATTGGTTCGGGACATGGATTGCAGCATTATCCTGTTGGAGTATACAATCTTCATCTATTTTTCCATCCATAAATGAGAGACGAGCATCTTTCAGCAGTTGATTATAAATTGCACTGTTCATTTTAGTTGGAACAGAACATATTTCTGATTTTCCTGCGGCAGATAAGGCTGCCCAAACCATAACACTACCTCCATCGAAATTGCATTTCTGCATACGAATTTCGTTCGACCTCAAATTATGCCAATATCAATAATAAGAATCCGGACCGTCCACATTGAATTTCTTTTCATTAGAAAAGAATACCTTTTTCCACTCTTCTCTCCATTTCATATATTTAAACGCAAAGTAAATGACGTCACTTGCTCAAAATTTGACAGTAGTCTATTAACCGGTGGTACTTGATGGAAATAGTGTTGCATTTCATATAACTACGAGGGAAGTTCAAAAAGTCACAGACTTATTGATCCGCCATCGTTTTATCATATTGGTGCACCATTTCATCGTCAGTAACAATTCAATGCTTTTGTAAGCATTTCTTGCATTAGGCATAAATCATGATCGAGCAAAGTCTTAAATTGTTTATTTTCAAACTTTTTTTCGCTTATCGATATCGTCACTTTTAAATCACCTAAATCAGACATAACAAATTGTTTCAATTAAAGCGACAAAAAATAATGGCTTTCCGCAGCGCAATTCTTGAAAACAAGTCAATAATAAAGTAAAACTTCTTAGTCAGGCTTCTAATCTTCAGGAAACACTCATGAGTAATAGTAAATATTTTAACACCTTAATTGATTCTTTGATCCGCTTCTATATCTTATTCTTCCTCTTATTTCCCCCATCCCTTTGCCCCTCTTTTTACGCTCAAATCATTGTACGCTTCATTTGTCCTTTGCATTTTAGAATTGGTGTCATTTTATAAAAAGAATCGGATTGTTTAAAGCGCATTCAAAACTATGTAAAGCATGCGGCTCATTTAGATATTGAAGAGGATGTATTAAATTAGGTCAAAAAGCAGTTATTAAACAAAATATACAGAAATTTCGTTATTGTGTAATGTAAGCAGGATAGATTATATGTTTTTGAAATCTTATTCAAACAAGATTTACAGTGCAAGTAAATTGAGTATTAGGAAAATGTTTGATATTTAATAATTTTCAACCACATATTCCAATGCACAGTGGGACAGAATCGAACATTTCTGGTAATAAATCTGTAACTTCTAATCGGCTGATTAGAGTTACATAAAATTCCACGCAGCCATAGCAAAGGAGTGTACAATTTTATATTTGAAAGGTGTTTCATGTAACACTCAGGAGCGCAGATATCTATGGTGGCTCAAAGCACTTTTAACGTAGAAAACTTTTCATTCTTTATCTGATTTTGAATATTTTTACATCTTCTTAAATTCCTATAAAACACATACTCACTTGTGCTATTTATCACTTTTTTCGTCCTATTTGCATCCGGAGTTTTAACTACCTCAATTTTGCAAGTACTTGCTACAGCTTTTTTCATATATATCCCAGTATTTCTTAACTAATTAAAGAACAAAATTAACTATTGAATAAATAAAATTTGAAATCGATATCCAAAAATAAAATATTTTGAATTTGAAAATTGCAAAATTTACGATTTTTTGTGTTTTTTATGCGAAAAAGTGTATACAGTCTTTTTTCTCTAAAATGTATTTTCTTGAACAACATATAATAATTTTATGCTTTTATGAAAAGTATCTACAGACGAATGATTATAAAGTGAATACTAGGTGAATAACCCTACACACTCTCCCAAATTTGACTTATTTTATATGAAAGTTTTGACTTTCATATAAAATAGGTTTGAAATTCTAAAGCATGAATCTGCGAACAGAATGCATTTTCGAAATCTATAATGTGTTCTTAAAAGTTTGCAATCGTGAGTTCTGGGACATTGGAAAAATGTGGAATTTATGGGCGAAAATGTAAATTCCACAAAATACCCAAAAAATCCGAAAATCCTAAAATTTGTATACATTTTCCAGCATAACGCCTATTTTTCCCGATGTCCCAGAAATCACGATTGCAAATTTTTGGATGTAAATCCAACCAGCCGTGCAGAAGTTATAGATTTAATTAAAAACATTTTCGATTCTGCCCGGACGACCTAGGCTGACGAAATTTGGCTCAAATAATTCTCTTATATAAGGTTTGTTTAGTAAAATAGTTTCATAAGCAAAAAAAAGTTATGGTCAAATACTAGAAAAATGTAGAGTCCGTCGTAACCCTATTTCATATTTTTCTGCCGATATCTATTAAATAAAGCATGTGCGCCATCAAAATTTTGAACAAATAGTTCAAGGATAACTAGGAATATAAAAGCGAGTATGATCGGCCCACTTTACCAAGCACCTTCCATATAATATGACATTTTAAATTAGGGTGGCACAAAAAGTTACAGATGGTGGATATAATAGATTCAGCTAAGTCGAATATAACATTCTCACTAGTTTTTTAATTTATTTTATTATAGTTTTGTCATTGGTCATAAAGTACAGAATACGGGAGTAATTTCCCACTTAAATATACACTAATGTTAACATGTCCACAGAAAGTTATGATCGTAGACCACGTGACTATTAATATCCTTTTGATTATTAAGCCTTTGCACATAAAGGAATTTCTCTAAATATATTATTCCATCAATTACCTACATTCTAATTCTTTTCTCTTTAAAACTAACTTTCAATATTTTACAATAACGGCGTCTTTTGTTTCTTACGTAAAATCTAATTAATAATATATCAAAACGTTTGAAATGCTATCCCCCTTTACATACTCAAAGAAAATTACCAAAATTATCTCGGTTGAAAGATACAACAAAATGAGCATGTTATGTGAGTGGGTACAGTTAAAGGTTTACATACATATGCAAATACATCTCCATATATATAATACATAAACATGAGTGTGTGTGTATTACTATTTATGTATTGTCAATCATTGGATTGTAACTCAAAATGTTTAGTTAAATACACAGCCATACAATACTTGCACAAATATTTAGGAGGCTAAAATGAAAATTTCTTAGAAATTAACGATATAAAATTTAAAGATTTTTGAGGAATTTAAAAATGTTATTTTTGGATTTAAAAAGGACTTTTCATCCGGTCCTCATACATTATTGTTTATACACACATAAGTGTCTGGCAGGCAAAATGGCAAATATACACCGACTTAAATACAAAAACCCTTAAACACACACACACACATAAAAGGGATTATTTCGTTTACACATACGCAATAGCAACTTAAAACAACGCACAGTGGTTCCTAAACGTTTTTTTTTTTCAAGTAATTCTGTAACTTGTGTACCGTTGGGAATATCTCGCATCAATAGCCAGAGACGAGGTGTTTTTGAGTTGATTTGAAGGAGCTGGTCACGGCGGAGTGGATAGATCTCCAAAGTTGGTCATCTCGGATATGCAACATTTTTCAATCGTCAAAAATTTATTTATTATTTAACATAAAAAAAGATTTACATATAAATAGTCCTTGCAAATATCTAGTAAAAATACGCTTACATGTGTATGTTATCTGTTTTAGTTTAAGAGATTTTCACTCATTTTTTGGCATCGTTTTTTAGGTTTTCGTTTTTAATTGGTAAGCTCAGTATAGGCCCTAAATTTAAATTCATCAGATTCCTTACAAAAGTCTAAATATTACTGCTGCAAGAATCATACGTGAATAAGTTCATAGATTAGATAAAAATTTATAGTAATCTGAAGTTGAAACTTTAAAAAAAGTTCATATTTTCGGGATTTTTTTCTCAAAAAAGGTGGCAGTATTTTTTACCTATAAAATTTGCTTTTTGTTCTCGTCCATATATATTTATTAATATTTTCAAAAGAAATTTTAATGTAGATGCGTGCAAAATAACCCCAAAGGACCTTGGGGCGACGGTCTCCTCAAAAGCCCTATCCAAACTTTGTCAATTTAAAAAAAAAAATTAATTTGTTTGTAAAATTCTCAAATCGCAAAGCTGGTATCAAACAAAAATTACATTAGTGAAATACCTCCATATTTTGGATAAACACACAAAAACTATTTTCTGCTGGACGCCTCTTATAACGACAGTGTGATCATTTGAATGGTAAAAGACAATTTTTAAAAACAGTTTTATCTGGGTTGGGATTTTGGGTATTTCGGTACAAAACATTGGGTATATTTTTAATTTCCTAATTATAAGACAAGTCTGTCTATATTGTGTCAAAATTTCGTTTAAATATATCTCTTAGTTTAAATTTTATTTAGGTCCAAATATTAACATTATTTCTAAAAAATATACTTAAGATTTGAATTTGAAGTTTTTCAGGTCATGATTTGAAGAAATTTTAACCGCAAGCGTACTTTTGTAGGGATTTACAAGCACTATATGTGAGTTTTTTTTTTTTGTCAAATTATAAATGAATTTTTTGCAATTTTTTTAAAAAAATTGCATATCCTAGATGGCCAATTTTGATGGTCTATCCACTCCTCCCTGTCCCGCTAGATACCCACGCTCCTTCAAATCAACTCGAAAACACCTCGTCTCTGGCCAGGTGAAATTTTATAGAGATATTTCCAACGGTTCACAAGTTACAGAATTATTTCCAAAAAAAGGCGTTTTGGAACCACTGTGCAACGCCTGTGTCAGTATGTGTGAGTAAATGAGTGTTAGTGTATTGGTGGTATAGAGCAATTGTGGCTTGAGATTACTTTATGGTTGGTTAGTTTAACCTATGTTGACATCGTCTCGATGGTATTTGACGCCTGAATAGTTTAAACATTCTATTTCACTACAGCAACAGCAGTAACAACAGGAATTACAACGACATCAGCAGCAGCACCAGTAGTAGCAATAGCAGCAACAACAATAATAGCCAAAAACTGGCTACAACATTAAGTATAACAACTACTACAACTTACCAGCAACAATATAATTTCCACCACAATCTCTAATATAGAGTTATACACACTCACACACGACAACAGCAACAACAATTACTCGTATATAGAAAATAAACTATAACATTGAATAGATTAGTCCTTTTTTGCAGTTCCTTACTGCGGCAAGGGTATAAATGAAAATGGCAAGTAGAATATTTAAATCCATTATAACCTCTAGTGTAGTGGTAGTGGTCTTTGGTATTTTTTACATCCGCTTTAGATGTGACTTAGAGGAGTTTAGACTCAGAGAAATTAGTAAGTACAAGAAAAGATTTCCAATTAACAAAATGCAAAATTATTAAAACGTTTTCTTAATAAAGATCACCGGAACTTAATTTTCTCTCAAACTCTTAGGTTTTATCTAAAACTCTTACTTCAAATATTTCCTTAAAATATGTTAAATATCTCCCACAAACATTTCTCTTGGTGTTTTCATACAACTCTTTTGTATTTGTATTTTATATTTTGCATTTAACATGTTATTGTCCTTTTTACAATAAAACCCAAATGAAATTAAATTTGAGAAATAAAAAATATTACTTTAAAAAGGAAAGTGAACAGAACATGTTTGAAATAAATAATTTATGCTTAAAATTTTCCACTATCCAACCAATATGCCCAGAAAAAACTAAAAGAGAATTGTTCTGCTGCATAATGAAATTTTCCCTTGAGTGAAAATGTGTGAATGAATCTCTAAAGGACAACACTTTCGATTCAAATGCAGTTACAATCGAAGCATAAAGCAAGAAAATCGTTAATAATTGTCTTAAAATTGTTTACGATTCTCAACGTTATTCGTTACGTATCAATAAATGTCGCAATGTTGGACAGAAAATTTTGTGTGTTCAAACAATTTTGACACTTCAGTGCACAGAAAAAATAATGCATTTCAAAGAAGTTTAGTTGGCATTGGCATGAGGATTTGCTTTCGTTTAGTTTTTTAGATTTTGATTTTTTTTTGTGCTTGAATAGACATATAGTGTTGAGAGGGAAAGTTTGTGAGATGGCTGGTAATCGGTTTTAGGAATTGAAGAGAAAATTAGCTATTTTCAGGATACTTGTGATTTATTTTATAATTCCAATGCTTTTGCTTAGAGGTCAATGTCTGAAAATTGATCTAATTTGTAATATATATTGAACTAGCATTTATTCCGCTACTGCGTTAAGAAAATCTGCGATCCCATACATGATAAGAAATATAAGTGATAACCGATATTAATCCTTAAAGATTTGCGCCTCTAGTTACCTTATAAAATCAGATTTTAAATTTTATATAAAAAATTGAGTTTTGGGTCTTTAGGCTTTAGATTTTCATATAAAAAAGCGCCTTTCCTAGCACCTCACTTTCCCTTTAAAATGAGATTTTAGATTTTCATATAAAAGAATATTAATGAGGAATATAAGTGCTCACAGATTTCATCCTTTTGGCTCTAACGCCTGTAGTTTCCTTATAAAATAAGAAAAATATAGAAAATTTGATTTTTTAGTCAAAAACAAAAGTGGTCACAAATTTTCATCCTTTTTGCTCCAAATCTTCATCATTTGCCTCTAGCGCCTCTAGTTTCCTTACAAAATTAATTTTTTAGATTTTTGTATAAAAAAATATATTTTTGGTGAAAAATATAAGTTATTGCAGATTACCATACTCTAGAATCCTTATAAAATAAAATTTTAAATTTTCATATAAAAAGTCGGGTTTTAGTGGAAAATATAAGCGATCATAGATTTTTATCCTTTTTGCTCTAGCGCCTGTAGTTTCCTTATAAAATTAAATTTTCGATGTAAAGATGGCTCGAAACCAAGAAAGCGTAATTTTATAATGTTTTATGATCACCATACTCATCCGTGAAGGCTCTGACTTTTATTAATTCGTCTGGTCATTATTTTTCATAAATTAAAGATAAATCGCCTTTTGAAGTTGTAAAATCGAACAACACATGCAAATTATAAAATTTGTAATGCAATTTTTGTTTCCAACTGGGGTATACTCAGTTTGTCCAGTTTTTTCAAAAGTCTGCTTCCTTTGAATGTTACCACAGAGCTTCCTTGTTCTTTTCTGACACGAAGTGCGCCGAAGAGATACTTAACTACGATAGAAAATGACAGTATTGACAAAGTTAATTCTCAGCTAGAATGTGTTAGTTAACGACAATAAATCCTCTGGACCGGATGGGATGTAATCCGCTGAGATAAATTCTTTGGATCTCAGTCGGATAATTATAGGCTTCTGACAACAAAATATAATTCGATAAGTTATTTACTTCAACTCTCAATCGGCTAACTAGGATCGTATGGGCTACGCTAATACTAAATACTATCCGGTGAGATAAATGCTTCGGTTCTCATTCGGTTAGCTACAGGTTTTTTTTTATCTCAAAATAAAATTCGACGATATAAATTATTCGGCTCTCGGTCGGCTAACTAGGGGTTTCAACCTCAAAATACTACGCTAACTACGACTATATTGCTACGATCCGACGAGATAAATTCTTCTTCGGCTCTCGGTCGGCTAACTACGGGTTCAGCTACGGTTCGGGAGAAAGAACTTCGGTCGTATCTTGTGATACCTTGATCCCTAAGAGCAAAGTATAACAATATCGGTACTTCGGTTCTTGCTTAAATGTATCGTCCCAATCTCGATTATTTATATTTAAATTTATATAAACTAAATGAGAATTATAAATTCTCTTATTATATTGTAACTTCCAAAATTGTTACATTACGTTAATACATCGGTGCTGTAATATTTGTAATTACACGTCACAAATTATCTTTTTATTTTTCAATTTACATGGTTTTATTTTAGTCTGCTCAAATTATTTTCGACTATTCCACTGACCAACTGTGATGTGATTTGAAAATTTTTATTTAGTGCCAAATTGGAAACAAAAATGTGACAAGAATTATTCAAAAGTATAACATAGTTTTTATAGAATTAAATCAAATTAGGAGCCAAAGAAAGTATATGATTCCTTTGTAATCGATCAAAAATAAAAGTAAATATCTTTAAAGCCATCAAGATTAGACAAAACGACATTATAACTCGAAATAAACGATAGTAAATTGACTTTGCATATACTTAGTACAATTTCCCCTTAGTATTCTATTTAAGATTTCAAAAGCAAGCGAAAATCTATTGTTGGTTTTTTTATATTCATTTATCTTCTTCTACGTTGCAATGGCATTATTTTCAGTTCTACGTTTGTAAAACTTGGTCTTATAATGAAGTCCTTTGGATTTTAATATTTTGATCGTGCTATTATAGTATATATTACATACTATTTTTAGTACCTTTTATTGATTTATTTCATTGTAATAATTGCCGCAGATTCGCTCAGAGTAATCTTTAATCACTTTAGTGGAAATTGGTTTAACTTTAAGTTAAAAATAAACTATATTTTTTTATTAATACAAAAAAAGTTCCAAAATGGATTCCAAAGTGTCATGGTACCAAAAATAGCCCAATTGTACCATTAATCCCATCACTGCTAACTAATCAGCCAACATCCTTGCTATACCGAAACGCAAAGTTTATCGAAAATCTCACTGCTGTCCATGAGAGTCGGTACTTCCACACAGCTGAAGTAAAACGATCATAGATAACGCCGTGTGTTTGCTAACTGGGCACGATGCACAGAGGGATCCCCTTTAATAAAACTTGGCAAAAAGTCAAAATTGAAAATTATTATTTTTTTTTTCCAAAAAAATTAATATGACTGGAAATCTAAGACTTATCTCTCTATAACTCCATGATTACTTTTTTAGTTTATGTTTTACTGACCCCTGTGCGACATGTGAAATTTAAGAATTTTTGTATTATATTTTGTTTTTATTTAATATCATTATTTTTTAAGTTAAAAGTTCCTATATTTAACTTACGACTATTTTAAATGCAATGGCATTATTTTCAGTCAAGATTACTTATCAAAGTTTTACTAATTAGCGAAAACGCATTGTTTTTTAAAAAGTTTCAAAAATTTTATTCGACTTTGAAAGGAAAAAAAATATTTTGGCCTCTGTTGACCCCTTAGCGCTCATAAGAATTTGATGCACCGACATTTTCTGAGTCTAAGCGCATTTATATGTTTCTCCTCTTTTTTCCCCATGAAAAGAAAGGAAATATATGAAAAAAATTACGTTATCACTATATAAAATATTTCTTAATTTCTCTTTTTTAATGGGAAAGGATTTTTTGCTTATCATTAACCACAGCTGACAATTTATAGAATTTCCTTTGATGCTTTTTTCTCTTACAAAACACTTGCAAGAACAAACAATGGCAAACAATATTTTTATAAAACTAGTGGTCACGCAATTTTGATCAAATATTTGCTAGATGTGAATATAGCTTTATACTCTATTTAATAATATAAAATTTGTTACTATTTGTTGTGAATTTTTTAAATTAGTTTATAAAATATTATCATGATATAACATTTATATAACATATATATAAATACATAACATTTATATATTTATTGTGTTATTGTGACTCTCAGATGAGAGCTATTACATGAAGGCTCTAGTCAGTTAGAAATCGATCATCATTAAATTTGCTAATATGCTTTTGACTTTCTTTAAAGTTAAATTAATTTTCAGAAGTGAGCTTATATAGAAGCTATGCTAAATTATATACGTTTATAAAATAATTTAGTTTTGCTTATTATTTTTTTTTTTTTTTTAAATCATGACTAATTTAAGACTTTTAGAGGTTAAAATCACATTTCGGAAGAACATTTGTATGGTGGATAGGAGAAATAATGCACCGATCCTAACAAATTTCAGCACACTTCGTTCCTTTACCAAAGTAAATAAATGAACCAAATTTTATTACGATATCTAAAACGCTTGGACCTATACAAGGTTTATATTGACAGCCAGCCAGACGGACGGACGGATATCGTCATCTCGACTCAGGAAGTGATTTTAGTGACTTTAAGTTAACCGTTGCACTTTGAGTTGAGTGTGGCACCAATTTATTTATGCGTTACATAAATTAGCATAAATACATATTAGCCCAACATCCTATGGTGTAGTAAGTTTTAAAAATTCCCATTGCATTTTAAAATTAAAAAAAAATGTATTAAGCGCAAACTCCTTTTTCTTAATTTGACATCTAAAAGGCTTCTTTTTTCAATGGTAAAAAAAAAAACTAATACTAAAACTTGTCAGTTTAGTTAATGCAAAGTTTTGTCAAGCGTGACCCTAATGTGCGAAGCCAATCCACACTAGAACGAATCAAGTTGAAATTAATCCATGAAATGCCACAAATTGGTGGCATCACCGGTTCGGATAGCTTCAAAAACATTGTTGATATTGCTACCACACAGCTGATATAAGAAATTGTATCTATACAAAGGACCGTGAAGTCTATTGGAAAAGTAATTGATACCACATTGGAAATTCTGCACGAGCGATTTGAAAGCTTGGCTGTCTTATGGATAGGCAAAGTTTTGTGACAATCTTTTTGCATATGGCGCGTTGTAAAGTGTTAGATTTGATCTAGCAGACCCCTTGGTACAGAAAGACATTGGAAGGGCTATTGTAATATAGATCCAAACTCACTTGAGACTTTCTTCACTTTCTCTACGTTGCTAAGGTTAACTTACTAACCAAAATGATACCTCGGGATTTGGACCTGTTGATAGGAATTGTCATTATGGTATTTACTATGATTTAGTGCAAATATAAGAATTTTTTCTCTGGTCTATATCTTAACTGTCAGTTAGTATTTTAATACTTCTGAATAATTAGTTTTAAGCACAAATTTTCTCATAAAAAACATTATTTTACCAGACTCATTGCCCATATTAGACCCCTTTAAAGATTTTAAAGAAGAATGTGTATATTTCTAGCGATCCTGAGATAGAGCCTGAGATCATTTATACATGTTTAGAAAATATTTTATAAAACCCGATTATCCGATTAAAATCTCAACTACGTTATCTATTTTATAATACCTTTAACTTTGTTTTATAAATTTCTTTATTCTTCTTTAGCAGCACTGTCCTTTGAACTTAAACTGTCATCTGTTTTTGGTAAAAGTCATAAATTCTTATTGAACATACACTTTTGTACATACATTTTATTCTTTTATATATATGTATATTTTTGTCCTTTTTGGCATTATTTTTTAAAGGCAAAAACATGCAAAATTGATGCCTTTTTGAAAGGCCTGGCATTACAAGCAATAGGTCTTTTGAAACAATTATAAATATATTAATTTTTTTTTTAGAAGACGTATGGAAGGCTTTAACCATAAACTTAAGATTACAGAATTTGTTATAGAAGAACATCTGAAAATGCTTAAAATAACTTGTTAAAAATAATGGAAGTAAGAAAATTTAAGGCCTAAGAAAAGTTGAAAATTTTCTTAAGGCCTTTGTTCTAAAAGCCTTTAGCCTTTTTCCGTTTGCTTCCTACAAAGCGCATTTGTTTGTAAGTAAACTGTGGAAAAAAATACTCAAGAAATCCCTTAAAATAACGCTTGAAATATTTAACTATTATATTCATGACTACAAAAGAAAAAAAAATGAAGAAAAATCATGAAATTACGTACATTTTCTCTATGAACAATTTTTCCTATTTTATTGTGACAAATCTATAAGATCCTTGGCGAAAAAACTGTATGTATGACTGCTCTCTAAACTAAAATGTGATAAAAAATAAAATGTATAAAAATAGAATAAAAAGTTTGAAATTTGTATAAATTATGGGGACATAGAAAAGTTATAAAAAAAAAAAATGCTAAAAAAATTTATGTGAGAAAAAACTGACTTCAGCTTAAATGATGCAAAAAATTGTTGCATGATAGATGTGATTTGAGTTTTAATGTTAAAGCTAAACATTCATATAATTTGGAAATTATAAAGAAATTTTTTTAAATTTTGTATGTAACACAATATTTATATTTTTGTTTAATTTTTTTTTTTTTTTTTTTCTATAGTTTTATGTCTCCAATATTGCCAGATAAGGGGATTTGTTCACAAATTAGGGATTTAAACTTTCATTTGAGTACAGATTTTAGTGGGGAGGAATTTGGAATTTTCGTAAATAATACATTTATTCCATTTCGATAAGTTTTAATTTTTAAAGAAAATGCGATGAATTTAATATGTAAACATTTTTCGTTAAATATTCTATTTATAAAAATTTGTTGCTAGTTTCCTTTTTAAAGGAAAATTTCAATGAATTTTCTATTTACATATATAAAGTCGAATTATTTTTTATTTAGTGAAAATATTGTATTGATTTTTAGGCATAGAAAATATTAAATTATTATTTGTTGTTTATATGCCGTTTACACCAAACGAAAACTAGTAGCTTTTGGCTTCATTCATTTTTTTAATGAAAAACTACGTTAATTTCGTTGGTTTTTCCTTATAAATCAAAACAAATTTCAATAGATTTTTTTTTTCGAAAACCATATAAAAACTACCAAAATAATTATCTCTGAAACAGTCTATTTAACTCATTTCTTAACACTAAGCTCTCATGGCTTTCGGTTAGTTTTTAATTTATAGAAAAACTCAATATATTTTCTTTTTATGCGAAATTTTGGATACATTTACTTTTATGGAAAAATGTTTTTAACATTTTCCTTTTATAGAAAATTTTTGAAACATTATCTTTTTTTCAGGAGAATTTCGATAAATGTATTTATTAAAATTTTATTTTTTAATGAAATTATTGATAAATTTTATTTCATTGGGAAAATTGAAAAATTTTGTTTCTATAGGAAAAATATCTAATATTTTATGTTAGGAAATTTTTATGAGAAATTTATTTCCAAGATAATGTTTATTATTATTATTATTATTATTATTATTATTATTATTATTATTATTATTATTATTATTATTATTATTATCATTATTATTATTATTATTATTATTATTATTATTATTATTATTATTGTTATTGTTATTATTATTATTTTTATTATTATTATTATTATTATTATTATTTTTATTATTATTGTTATTATTATTATCAGCTATTATTATTATTAGATATTCATAGATATGTTGACAAAATTAGGGACATGAGGCAAAATTTATCTAACAACACTGTATGTCTCAAAAGTATTTTTTTTTTTTTAATCAAAACGACAGTTTTTTCAATTGCGATAATTATTATATAAGGATAGTCCAAGTAACTCGTTAATATTGTCAAAAAACTACTATATGACTTTTCAATTACGATTTATAGGTAGGTAGTACATTTAGTGCTTTTTTCATTAAATATATCTAAGAATTTTGGCTAAGGCATTGCTACAAAAATTTAAAACAGATCCCGCTCTAGCTAACTCATCCGCCCACCCCGCTTTATCATAGTAAGGTGTGTTTCCATGGATACACACTAATGTCGGCCGATCCTGTTAAGTTCCTCCTTTTACAGGTATAAGAAAGTTGGGTATATGAATCAGACACCGGCAGCCATAGCATTCCGGAGCCGAAAGTTTTCGGCATTTTCACATACACAATACTTTTGATTTTGTCTTAGCTTTCAACAAGGTTGGCTCATGTCGCATACAGTGCATGATATTAATACCTTATCTTTGAACATTTTTAAAAGGGGATATTTTTTAAACTACTTTAACACCAAAAAAATCTTTAGTTTTTTCTTTGATAAAAACTGAAAAGGAAAAACTACCGAATTTAATGTTATATTAATAATAGCAAATAATTTTATTTGTAATATTAATTTTTATTATTATTGCAAACATAAATATTTATTTGTAACAACTAACTTGTTTATAAAATAAGTAAGAAAGATATAATCTGTCAAGTCCGGCCATATGATTGATACTAACATATGGCTGATACTAACATTTATTTGAATTTAAGCACTTTAGGGTGATTCCACGAAAGTAAGCTTTATATTTGAACTATGGTAGATTATGGACCAATCCTCATAGAATTTATAACTGCAATTTCTATTTCAATAAAACTGATTTTTGTTAAATATTATCCTGATACTACATATCATTTGTATGGGATTTATGCCCGTTAAAGTGATTTTCTGAAGATCAGTTTATAAGGCAACTATGTTTATTTATGGACCGATCCATTTCATTATTGATACATTTAAGGAATTTTTGGTTGTTGACCATCTATTCTCGGGACTAGGTAAAATAATGGCCTGGTCAAAACCAATTTTATATAAAAACCAAAAACAACCGAATTTCATTTAATTATTTTCGAAATTGCGACTTGTAGATTGATTATAAGGTTATGTGAACATCGTTAAATTGACTCAAAAAGTTATTCTAAGCCAATTGGTATAAATTGAAGTTGGTTAACACCAATATTTTAGGTGTTATAAACATCGACACAAATGCACCCCACCCCTCACCTATGATGGTGTAGGGTATAATGAGCAGTACTTCAAGTAATATCTTTTAGTGGACAAATATCAAATTTTGAACAAGCTCAAGTAATAACATTGAGTTTGGAAGCCATTCTAAATTTTATATCTGATATATTTTTGTAAGAATAGAAAAACTTAATTTTTTAGTTCTAATAAAACATTGCGTTGTTCGACTACAAAGTGGATAACTTTCTGCACCATTAAAATATACCTGAGTTAAAAGATGTGTTTTAAACAAAATGTTTCTCTAGACAGATCGGCACCGAACATGGTTATGGTTGTTTTATACTATCCGTTTATTTCGAAAATAGCCTAAGTCCCTTTATCAAAAAAAAATTAAGTTAGTCATTAAAATAGTTAAATTTTTATACAATAGTTTTGTCTTAATTTAAGTTTTCTTCTTTATTCATTCGGGAATCCTAACAAGTTTTAGTATAAAAGAAAAAAGTATATATAAAAACCAAATAATTAAGTTATTTATATTTGTGTATGAACATAGGCCCCTTTCAAAATATATTACAAGATCATAACAACAGTTTTGTGAAATTCACGCGTCGTAATCCCAATTACTTACATTCAAAAGGGATGAAAAATAAATGGTGGTAACTTATTAGAACGTTGTGTCGATAATTTGAAAAAGAAACAACGGCTGAATCCTGTTTTTTTTTTTTTTTTTTTTTTTTTTGATAATGAAATTGTCATAAGTTGTTGTTATATGGGTGAACAAGGGATAAACATTTTCTCAAACTATGACATTAAGAACTTAAAATTTAGATATGAGTATGTTAATATCTGGACCTAAATAAAATTTAAACAAGCAGATATATTCCAATGAAATTTGGCACAATATAAAGAAACCTGTTTTAAAGTAAGGGAATTAAAAGAGCTCTTACTTTTTTGTACCAAAACGCAAAGTTTGTACAAGGCTTAAGGGAATCCGTTGCCTAACGCGACTCCAATTTAACTTTACACGTATTTACGGCAAAATTCCTTTTGAAGTCTTAAAAAAAAACATAAAACATAAAAAAATATTTTAGAAGTAAAAGAATATTATCAACTTTTTGGAAAATAACCCCAAAAAAGTAAAATTTGTTTACAGTTTCAAATTTAGATTAATATAACTTTTTTATCGGATTTATATATTTATATGATTATTGTTGTAATATTATTTAGAATTTTTTGTTGGAAATCTAGCGAATATTTTCAAAGAATTTTAGGATCCAAATTAAACCAGTCAAGTTTAAAACACTTAAAAAAACGTGGCCAAAAATGGGAGAAAAACTTAATTCGATCTAAATACTTCTCACACTAAAAGAGATAACCTACACATATAAACATAATTTTTGTACAGATTTACAATCTTAAATGAATTTTTGGCGTATTTTGATAAATTTACATGCCGAGGTGACCAACATTATGGTTCCAGCCCCTGACAATTCAGGTATCTGTGATCCTCCATATTGACTAAAAAACAGTTCAGCTCCAGACAAAATATGATAAGATTGGATAAATATATGATAACATGGAAGAATAATATCATAAAAAGGAATCATAATATGATGATATGATACAATGGTGTAATAAGATAGAATAATAACATAATAACATCAAATCATAATCTGATAGAATGGGATAATGATGTAGTAGGTAGGTAGATAGGAGTGCTTGTGCATCCACTCGGAGACCTAGAGGTCCATTGTGATTCCCTTCGTGGAGAATATAGAAAGAATTTGTAGAAGAAAAATAGAAAAGACCTGGAGAGGAAAATAATAGAGAAAAACTGAGACCAAGAGAAGTATAGAAAAGAATAGAAAAATCTGGAAAGGAAAAGTGCTACCGCCCTAAATCATTCGCTCTAAGCCAACGACCCTCTCTTAGCCAGCCTATTCCCATGACGAATCCTATTAATCTATCGAGATATATTCTCGATATACTATCCACATCGTCAACGAATCGACTGCCTAACCATTTCTGCCTACTTAGTTGTAGACATGGACAGTGACATATGATATGTTCCGCCGTCTCTAGCTCCTCATTATCTTCGCACATTCTGCAAAGACCGGAGGAACCTCTATCCCAATTCCCTATCATTCCCCCTATGAGACAATGACCTGTCAGAATACCTAACATAGTCTCCAGGTTTTCCCTTTTCATGCCTAAAAGTGATCATATGTTCAAATCATAACATGCTGCTCCTATATTATGACCACCGCAACTATATTTTGTTCTCTACATGTGCATTGGGAATTTTTTCCATTAACTTTGAAACTTATGTTTATTATGATGAAACTCCAAAATATTAAGAATTATTGCATTTTCTCTTTTGGAAATTATTATTTCTTTTTTAAGTTGGGAGTGTTTGTTTTTTTTTTTTTTTTTTTTTTTGCAAGGACTTATTTCATTGGAAGTTACTTCATTGGGACTTATTTCATTTGTGAGTTCTTTCACGGTCCTTATTAAGCTTCATATGTTGTTTTTATCATGAGAATATTTATAAATTCTTGGAAATATCAATTTATGACTTAAAATTTCCTTTGTAAAATAATTACCCATAGCTTTATTAATAAATTATCTTATTTTCAATGTAAGCACACTTCTTTCATACAATTCATTACCTTGAAACTTCCCTTAACATTTACAATAAATAAATTTGCATTAAAACCAACACCCACATTTATTTTGTTGTTTATTGAAATGCATGTTGTTTGTACTTTTTTCAGTTGCATTTATCTACCGTTGTCAATTATTTCATTTCATTTTCAGCTTCTGTTTAAGTTTTGACCAAGAGGATGCTTTACCAAGATGCATTGGTTGTTACTACACAAAACCAAATAAGGTTGACCAGATTTCAATATTATTTTAAATTGCAGGTATTTAAAGAGTAAACCCACATCATAAACAGATTATTTTCAGTTTAATATAAAGTCATGTCGAGTAGTGATAATAATGTAAAGAAATTTAAATATTTAAAAGATAGAATAACAATGACAAATGTGGCATACTATGGACGAGATGAGCTACTACAGATTAAATATCTTTCTAGAGTAGACTTTGGAAAAAAAGCAAATTCTAGTAGCTTTTTATTCGAATATGTTATTCTTAAAGATCATTCAAGACAATTAGAAGAGAATCAGTGTTAACATCATCGTATTGGAAGCTCTAAACAAGTACGAAATAACTACTTGTTCCTCGATGCCAAATGAAAGTGAGCGAAAAAAAAATTATGAGAAACACTCAGTTTTAAAAATATTTTCAAATCATATCCATAAAAATTTGTTTTCGTTTCATTTATATTCGATATCGAGGAATAGGCAAATAAAGAAAATTCCCTAAAATCGGCTTTAAAATAGTTTAATCTCTCTTTACCATTGATCGCAATTATTTATAACGTGTTACTAATTTATATGTATATACAGTGTCTCACATAAATTAGTGATTTTTTTAAATAAAAAAAAATTAGTTATTTTAAATTATAATAAATAAAGAAATTAATTCTTTATGAATGGGATTTTTTGTCTGATATGTCTTCTACCAAAAGCTATCAAAAGTAGCACAAAATGTTGAATCGTTTCCAAGAAATTGAGAAAAGTAACACTTGCAGTTATTTCAAATACCTCAAAAAAGTATTGGAACTTTTTATTTTTTTTTTGTATTTGAGGATACTCAAAAAAGTACAAAAGATATATATATTTTATATTAATTGGTACTATGTATCCCTGTTAAGCATTTATTAATTCTTTTTATAAATTTGGGGGTTATAATTTTGGGGATATTAAGCAAAGCTTATTTGCATATATCTTGTAGAAAAGAAATTTGGAATAATCGGGACACTTTTCCTATATGATTTCCTAAACATAAAACTTTTTTAGTTGAAAATATAAATGGAGTTTGTAATGTCTTCGAAAAAAAGAATTTTTTTTTTTTTTTTGCTATAAAAGTTCCAAATTTTGACATCCCAATTGGTGCACTTTGGTTCATTATTTTGTTAAAAATGAAAAATCTAAACTAAGCCTATTTTACTGAAGTATTGGTACCCATATTCCATTCAAAAATTTTACATTGAATTTCTGGGGATATTAGCCGTTATAAAATTGGAGACTTGGATACCAGCTACAAAAGTACAAGTCCAATTGGTGTCACAGTATAAAAACTGACACAAGCTATCGGGGTACTATAATAAGGTAAAAATAGCCGAAAAAGTTAACTTTCCTGTTAATATTACTTGTGTTGATCAAAATAAAATTAAAAATTTTTCGCTCTAACAAGTTGTTAATCCAAAATAATATGGCTATATAATTAGAGAAATAAAACTAAGCACAATTATGTCGTGGAATATTTTGAAGCCAAAATTTATCAATTACTATATATCGGAAAGATATTTCTCAACATTTTTAAATAAATTTTTGATACCAACGGTAATGAAATGGTTGTAATATTTAAAATATTTTATTTTTAATGGTGCATAGGCTCATAATAAATGACTAAGACTTTTTAATAAAAAAAAGTCATTGTAACCAAATAAATATGTATTAGTTTTTACTATAATGATAAAAAAATTTATCATATTTATCATTCAAAGAAGAAAAATAGACGTGTTGTTCCAACATCAATCTCCTAAGACCAATAAATATACAATTGGATTTAATATCCCCCAAACTTTAATTCAAAATTGTGAAAATAAATCCGTGAATATTTAAAAATGAAATATCACTGAGCTATAATTAATAAAAATTACAATAATGTTATCTCTTTTATATTGTTTGACATCTTCAAATATAAAAGTGATAAAAATTCAAATAATTTTGCAAGGTAAATTCGGTGGCTTTTCGTACTATTTCTGGAATTTCTTTGCAACAAGGTAATATTTTTGATTTTAGAGTTTTGGATTATGAAACTAACATATAAGCAAACAAAATTTAATTAATAAAGCTATTTTTTTTTTTTAATTTATTAAAACCGTTTTTATAAAAAATTAAAAAAAATCAAATACTTTAGTGGGACCTGTATGTATACTAAAAAAATTACGTACCAAAACATATGACAAAATATACATCAAACAAACTCATTTAAACACTCTAATATTCAATGTTATAGTTCTCATCCTGTTTTATTATTATTCTTCTTACCCCAGGTCTACAACTGGGATTAAAGCTGATATAATATGTGAGATAAAGCCGACAGAAGAGAGTAACCATTTTGTTTATATTATGTTAAATCTTAAAAAATCCTATAAGATATCATTTTTAGCACAATTTTTATAAAAATATTTTTTAAAGTGTAAAACACACATTAAAAGGAAACAATTTTACATAAAACATTGTTTTTTCTAGTAATTTCCAAAATACACATGCACACACACAAACAAACTTTCGTATGTACATGTGTATTTTTTTGACAGTTCATCTTATAAGATAATTGTGTAGAGAAATCTCATCACAAGAGTCTCATAATACTTCTTATAATAATAATATGATAGAGAGCGAATTTGACACTCTCTGAGAGAAAAATTTTATATATTATATAACGTCTAGATGGGTTGTTAACTAAGCAATTTAAATAAACACATTATAATTCTCAATTAGTTTACTTTACTTATTTTCTCATATAGTCACAGCTTAGCTACAAAAGAGGGCTGACATTGTGGTTCGAGCAGCACTTTTGCATGAATGCGAAGTACCGTCTAAATATAATCCGATATCCTTGGCAAATTCCTTTTAATTCAAAGACTGGCGTCCATAGCACTCTGCGGCCTTCTGTTTTTGATATTTTCACATACACAACACGAAGGTTAATGAAGTTAAACAATTGAGAGCTAATAAAAAACAAAAAATCAGTTAGTTTTGTTCCAGCCTTTAACGAGGCAGGTTCATATCGCATAGTTAAGCAAAACCAGAAACAAAACACATAAGAAAGAGCGTCAAAAATAAAATTTTTTTGTATGCTGGACATAATAAACACATTCGCAATAAACAAATCAAATACACTAACACATTCAAATTGTTACATCCTCTCTTTGTCTTAATCTATCGCTGTCTTAATTTCTTTATAAACTATTTAATATTGCCGATTGTAGAAAACTTCCGAATTCGTACTATTGATAGTTGTTCAGAAAATTAGAGCTTCGTTTACAAGTAGAATCATCAGTTGCTTAAACAGACCGGAATATCTTCTTTTTAATTAACCAGGATTCCGATTATTTTTTTTTTTTTTTCGTTTATTACCAGCTACTATTTCACCATTTTACCCATCGTATTACCAGAATCTCGCCATCCTACCTGTTAGCCATACCAGTATTTTCACCAGTTCATCTTGAATCCCTTTGCCATTTCATCGTTTCAACATGTCATCGTATCATCTCGCTAAAATATCCTAACAACTGAGTAACTTTAAGTATCTTAATGTTTCAAAACAAAGTTTTGAATTTCCCTTACCGTCTAAGAAAATATTCCTATTTTATTTCAAAAAAGTAGACCTTCGAATCGAATTTAGACAGACTGTGTCATATCTCTGCTGGAAAACTAATCTGCATTACATGTTATAATTTCTATAAATTAAATTTCATTTTTAAGGTTAAATAAACATTTCTCTCATATATCACTTGCAACTTAAACTCTCTGTATCAAATTGTAGAGTGTCTTTTAAATACTTGGTAAAATACAATACTTTGAGAAAACTGTTTAGAATTTATAGCTTTTAAAATAAAAACCTCAGAGTATTTGACTTATTTTCTCTAGCAATTGTTGAGACAAGCAAACAAAGCAAAGTGTGAATACGAGGGTTGTGAGTTGAGTGATTAGCAAAATATATAAAATTAATACTTCTTAACATTTGTATAGGTGTTTTTTTTTCATGAGCGAAAATCTAGTGTAATTATTTCATTCTCTTCGCTCTATAGTTTATTGAGTCTTGCCTTTCAATTGTTAAACTCAAAATCATTTTGGTAATTTAAGAAGATCAACTCAGTAGACAAAAATCGCTTGCTCACACTTTACGATTGATCACTATTAATTTATCTTATTTATAAGTTCTAAGTCCACGTAACATATTTCAATAATTATGGTCTTTTCGTAACAAGCCTTTTCTCTCACCCTGCCCTCGCATTTATTATTTACCTTAGTTATTTTGTTGCCATGCAATTGTCCCTGGGGTTCAGTGCAACGTAGATGCTAGTAAAACAAAAGGCAGATAAGAACTAAAATTTTTAGTTGCAAGAAAAAAAGTCTTAAGGTTTTTGTTTCCACTTCTTGTAAATGTTTTTATTCTTGATTTTAAACGTTTTTTTTTTTTTTGGTCTTACTTAAAGCCAATTATATAATTTGTTATTTTTTTTTTTTTTTTTTTTTTTGTATATAAAATATTTCTGACGTTTACTTTCAATTATCTTTAGGAGTTTCTCTTTATTTGATTATACCACAACGTTTCATGTACTTAAGTAAATATTTAAAGCAGAGGTGGACAGATTTTTGAAATTAATATCGTACTAGGAGTTTAATATTATTGAAGCTGCTAAAATTTTTATTTTCTAATTTTGTTTAAAATATTTAGTTTTATTTAATATTTTTTTATAAATCATTTTCTTTACAGTAATGATTTACATTTTAAACTTTGTTATATCTTACCTCTTGATTAAGAGCAAATCACGTGGTAAAATAAATAACCCCAGAATGACTCAAAACCAAAAAGTGAATACGATTTCATAGTTTCCTAGAATATTTTGAAATTTTTTTAAGTAAAAATATTCTGATATATTGTCCCCCTTATAATTAAAGTTTTCTCACCTCTCTCTCTTTACATCAACTTTAATTTTTTATACGTACGTATATGTCATTAGCCAATATTGGCATATCAATCTTTATGGCGGTGTGGAATGTACAACATAAATATTGGCATGGGACACTAAATGTTAAGTAACACAAACGTGACTAGATGCAATACAGAAACAGAAATAAGAAAAAGTCTTAGAAAAAAAAAAAAACAATTGTTTGGAAATGGAACGAAATTTACAAGGCGCTCATAAATTCAAACGCAAGCTAGTGCTGTGTAAGTATTGAGTATTAGATGTCGAATAATGAGTATTTGACCCCTTTTTTGGGTATTCAATACTGTAGAGTAGAGTATTTTCAGATTGTAATGTTTTATGATATTCTATTAAAAATATAACGGCTAAAATATAACTTTGCATGAAGTTACAAATTAATTTGTAAATACAAAAAAATAATTTCATTTGTTTTTGTTAATTTTGAATTTAAATAAATTTATAAAATTTAATGCTAATCTATTAAATATATTTGTTTTATTTTTAAATAAAAGAATCTTAATTAGAAATTATATTTCAAATTAAAAATCCGTTAAGTATCGAATATCCAAATGAAAAGTATTGAGTAGTATCGAGTTTTCAAAAGTAGTAAAATTTGTCAGCACTAATGCCAACAAAGGAGATAGAATTCGATGCACTGACAAGATTTGAAGAGGAGTGTAGTTTAAGTTTAATATTAAAAAATGTTTTGTAAAATAGGCTGATATAGCTAAAGAACCAATTACAAGATTTTTTATGTAGTTCATAATTTTGCAGCTTACTTTTTCATATGAACTAAATATTCTATTTCATTTTATGTTGTGTATCATTGAATTTTGAAAATTAACATTTCGTTATAAAAATGAGTATCGAATAAAAATAGACAAAATTATGTACCAAAAGCATTTAAAATCAGTGGTCTAGGATACTTTTTTTTAGTAAAAAAAAAAAAAACAAAAAAAAAACATTTTTAGGTGTACTTAGAAAAAAAAGTTTATTAAAATGGAACAAACAACTTAAGATGCTTATCACTTCACTCTTGAAATAAGCGTAAACGTCGAAACAAAGATATCACTACAATTCAATGTGAACGATGAGATGGTTTTTCATTTTAGCAAAGCTGATTATTCCAAATTAAATCACCTACTTTTTTCTGAAAACTGGTTTGAATATATTCCTTACAATAAAGTATGCAATCGTAATATAGACATCATTTTGAATAAATTCTATGATGGCTTATTTAAATGTTTTAAGAAATCAATACCAATGACGAGAAAAAAATTGCACATGGACTACAAAGCAGCTCAATGGCTTGAAAAATTAGAAAAACAAACATTTCTTCTCATCCGCTTATTCTGATAAATATTTACATGAACTTTACAATTATCCATATCCAATTCCTGCTGCAACCCTAATAAATTGTCCAACATTAGATAAATCGATGGCAATGAGAGCTGTACAGAATCTAAAATATTCTGATAAATGTGGACCTGACGGTGTTTCAAGCTGTGTTCTTATAAAATGTTTACAATATCTTATATCTCAAATAACCTACTTATTCAACATATCAATATTTAGTGGTTACTTTCCTGAAGTTTGGAGGAAATCTTATATTACACCTTTGTTTAAATCCGGAAGCAGATCCAACATTTCTAACTATAGAGGTATTGCTAAATTAAGTGTTATTCCAAAACTTTCCGAAAAGATAGTGACTGAAATCCTTTCGCATCAAGTTGTATGTTATCTTTCGCCATTTCAGCAGGGATTTAAAAAAGAATGTTCCACTACTACTAAACTTTTGGAGTTCGCAACCTCAGTTATAGCTACATTTGATTCCGGTTTACAGACAGACACCATATATACAGATTTCAGTAAAGCTTTCGATAAAGTAAATCACGATCTCCTATTGTTCAAATTGGATAAACTCGGATTTTATCCTGGTTTCCTTAAATGGATTTCCACATATCTTAAAAATAGATGCCAATATGTATTGTTCAGAGAATGTACATCAAAAACCATTCCCGTTTTATCTGGTATTTCACAAGGTAGTTATCTCGGCCCCTTATTATTCCAGCTTGCATTAAGAATTCTAGAATATTAATGTATGCTGATGATGTAAAGCTGTTCCATAACTTTAAATATTCCTATCAATGTTCAGATCTTGACAATCTTTATGATTGGTGTATGATGAATCTAATGGATCTGAATTTAAGAAAACACATGATGTTCTACAAAAGAAGTCCAGTACTCTGTAGATACACAATAAATGAATACCAACTTGATCTAGTCGAAGAATTTCTTGATCTGGGTATGTTGCTTGATTTTAAACTATCTTTTAATTCCCACGTTTAGCAAATCGTTAATAAGGCAAAAGGAGTTCTAGGTTTCCTCAAGCTCTGAAGAAGAGAGTTTAATGATCCTTACGTTTCCAAGCAATTATTCATATCTATTGTAAGATCAATCCTGGAATATACTTCCGTGGTCTGGTATCCTCAATACGAAGTTCATATAAAGAAAATTGAATCGGTCCAGAAACAATTTCTCTTATTTTGTCTTCGTTATCTTCCATGGAATCCTAATATTAATTTACCATCATATAAAAGTCGATTACAGCTTATTGATCTCCCTACTAGTGAAAGTAGGAGAAAATATATGAATATTTCATTTGTAATTAATTTAGTAAACGGTTCAATTAATTCTGAGTTCCTGCTTCGTAAAATCGAATTCGTAATCCCAAATCGTCCAATTAGAAATTATACTCCTTTAAAAATAAAATATTTTCGAACGAATTATGCCAACTTTGATCCCATGAGACGTATATGCAATCAATTCAACAGTTTCTATCCATATATTGATTTCTCATTAAATCCAATCCGCATTAAGAGGAGTATTTTTAACTGAGTTAAATAATAAGTTTTTTTTATTGAATGATTATGAAAAACATTTTATTGTAAATAGCTTTAAGAATAATATATATGCTAGAAGGAAAGAAATTGTAAATTCATTGGCTATTAAATAAATAATTAAAAAGGTATTATGGTATGTTTTTCCTTAAGTATTTAAGAATATAGTTTTTTCCAAATATTTTTATTTTGTTGTTATTATTATTATTTGAAAATTGTCCTAAAATATATTAATTTTTGAACTTTAGCGGAATGGAACTTAAAATTTTACAGGTTGTTTGTTCCCATATTTTTTCGAAAAATATGTAGTATATATCGCAGGCGTATCTCGATTTTTGAGAATTTTAATTTGCTGTAAGTTTGCTTTCGAGTGAGCTATAGCAATTATCAAATTTATAGTTCTTTAGAATAGCACTATATAATTCTTTTAATGCGTTTTGTAGATCTTATAACTTTATTTGTTTCAACAACTAATTCATTTGAAATTTTAAGTTACGCTTTTCCATATTAAGGCATCGACATTTTTGTGAAAAAACTCCAGTTGCTCTAATGCAAAAAAAAAACTTTAAAGGCAGATTTTTTCTATATTGCTTTACCAAGCATTTCACAGTGGAACAGAATCGAACATTTTTGAAAATAAATCCGAACTTCTAGTCGGCTAGTTGTATTTACATAAGCGTAGCAAAGGAGATTTAAATTTTATGTTTGGAAGGAGGACCCTACATATATTTCAGGAGCAGAGATATGGAGGCTGAAAATAGAGTACCTCTGACATAGAAAATGCTTAACCAGTAGCCCAATTTTGGTTCCTTACCCGATCTCAGAGATTTTTATATCAGCTTAAAGTTCTTGATAAGACCTTTGAAAAACATGATCGCAGTAATATTTATCTCTTTTATTTTTCGAGTTATGTAAGTTTGAATTTTTAACGATCTCAATTTTGCAAGATCTTAATCAAGATTTTCCATATATACCCAGCAAAAATAAATAGAAGTAATTTTTAAGGAAGTAGTTTTGCATTGCTTCCAAAGTTTCAGTAAGTGTACGGTTTCTTGTGCTTAATAAGTTATATAAACATCATGTAAAGATATTACTAAGAAGCGAAACAGATAAAATTTTCTGATACAAAATGTTGAGAATTTACAAATACTTCTTACTTAATAATAACTCTTTTTAACTTTTTTTTTTAATTTTTGGTTTATATAAAAATCAATTTTACATAAAATCTTGAACATGATTTCCTACTCAGTGAATAGGTATAAAAAAAAGAAGACATCTTCTAATGACAAGCCTATGTTATATTTATTAAAAATGATCCGAATTTGCACTTATTGACTTTTATGGATGTTCTTTTTTTGCTGAGTAGCCTAAAATTTTCGACCGATTTTGGACTAGTTCAAGTCATGGAATACTAATTAGAAAATTATTATTTCAATTTAACTTGGGGTCATCTGCCTACAAACAAATCTGGTCATTTCTGAATGAGAGATGCCAATATGTGTGTTAGGTCCTTGAATTAGAAAACCATAAGAGAAGTTCCCTAGGACTCTATTTTAGGCCCTCTTCTATTTATGATTTATTTGAACAATTTATTCCAGCAAAAGCAATTTTGTAAATGTTATACATATGCTGATGATGTTCAGTTGCTTGTGGATGACAAAGGGTTAGGTCCCAACTTTTGTATTACAATGTTAATAAAGATATGAGACTTATTTTGAAGTGCTCTATGTGGTTCTCGCAAATTTGTACAGGACCCAAGTTGTTAGTATACTCCTAGGAAATATAATTTGTATCATATTAAAAAATTTTAGGATTTTATATAGATAACAAATTAACCTATGAGTTTCAGGTAGATTATGTTATTTCAATAATAAATTTTATTCCAAGGCGGTTGTATAAAGTAGGATTTTACTTACCTAGTAAGACGAAGAGGAGTGTTGCCATGGCATTATGTCTTCTAATATTATTGTATGGCTTAGAAGTATATTCTGGTATATCAGTAAATGGTAATACTAAACTGAAATAAACTTTTAATGGAATAGCTTGATATATGTTTGATCTAAAATATAGATCTCACGCACATATAGCATCTTATCTTCTCCAATGTGACTTTGATTATGTTATTTCAATAATAAATTTTATTCCAAGGCGGTTGTATAAAGTAGGATTTTACTTACCTAGTAAGACGAAGAGGAGTGTTGCCATGGCATTATGTCTTCTAATATTATTGTATGGCTTAGAAGTATATTCTGGTATATCAGTAAATGGTAATACTAAACTGAAATAAACTTTTAATGGAATAGCTTGATATATGTTTGATCTAAAATATAGATCTCACGCACATATAGCATCTTATCTTCTCCAATGTGACTTTGAGATCTTTATAAACTTAAGACTATTATTATATCTAATAATTAAGTTTAACTTTTGTACCTCAAATAGAACTAATTCTTTGGTTATGCCAAGTTATTATTTTCAAATTATGAATAGATTATTTATTGCCTGAGTATCTATATTATGGAATAAAATTGTACCATACAGAGATAGAAATTTTTCGAATTCAATATCTGAATTTAGAGCAAATGTACTAGAGAATTTGTTAAATGTGCTGTTATACATTACCACAATCAAAATTTTTTTATTTTGCAAAACTATGTTCACATTTAGCAAATATTTGATCAGAATTGCGTGACCACTAGTTTTACAAAAATATTGTTAGACTTTGTTTGATCTTGCAAATATTTTGTATGAGAAAACTGCGTCAAACAGAATTCGATAAAATGTCAGCTATGATTAGTGATAAATAAAAATGTTTTCCCATTAAAAAAGAAAAATTAGGAAATATTTTATATAGTGGTTACGTCATTTTGGTCGAATATTTAACTAGTGTGAACGTACCTTAAGTTTTATATTCATGAAATTTCAACATTTGTACATAGGAGTATTTTTAATAACAAAATAATACTTATATAAATGAATGTATTTAAATTTAGTAATAAGAAACAAAATTTGTAATTGTCGTATAAATAATCTTGATTCATTTGGCCCTATGAGCTTACAATCTATAATAAATGTAATAAATAAATAAATAAATAGATAAGTAAGGAGTAATTTTATTAGATATCAATCGGAAAGTCATTAGCTGTGTCGACAGTGATAGTGAAGAGATCTAAATGGTATGGAAAAATTAAGTAAAATAAAGTGCTACAGACAATTAAAAAATTAAATAATTTAAAATTAAATGATTATGAATACATATAGTTCCTGACCATAATGAGAAGCCCATAGAAAGCATGAAAAACTAAAATTTAAAATTGTGATAACATAAATTCATATCATAAATTCATATCATCAAAGTGGAGCTCAACGAAAATTTATCTGAAGTTGAACTTCTAGAAATGAATCAATCAAAAGACAAAACAAGAAATGCACTCACTGTCTAACTCAGTATAATTAATGAAGTAAATATCAAACTAAGAAACACAATAGATAAATGATCTCATCAAAAAATTTTAACAAAAGTTGGTCACAGTGATAACCGTAAATGGCGAAAAATTAACTCCAGATGAAAATAAAAGTGAAAAAAAAGCGGAAGAGAAACAAATCATTCAAATCTTCAAAGAAAAGAAAATAAAAAGAACCAAGCAAAAGCCGTAGCTGGTTCAAGCGTAATTAGTAGCGCTGCTGATGATGTAACAACTGATGCTGAAAATGGTGATATAGTGGCCGATTGCATTGCATATGATGCTGAAAATGATCCTGATAAGAATGCAGAGATGAATTATGAAAGACGAGTGCCTAGTTGCAGCAAAGCTAAGCTAAATGAATCTGAGAGAATGAATAAATGTAAGTCTATACCTATAATTACTGTGTATAATATTAATTTTAAAGAAATAACTGATATTATTTATATTACTTTAGGCCATATAATATCAAAATAATGAATAGGAATGTGATCAAAATAGTGGTTTGTACTCTTGGTGGCTTTGAGAAACTGAAGGATTTGCTCCAAAATTAAGTGGTGAATTTTTCTTATACATAATGACCAAAGGGCCTGAAGCCTTTTACGGTTATAGTGTAGGATCTGTCGGATATATTAAGTGCCAACGATATTATTGCTTATTTGGTTGGAATCCATATCAAATTAGAGGTTATTGATACTCGGTGGCAATAGATGGTTCTTACAGCTGTCGAAGCAATTCAGTATATCGGCGATATAGGAGAAATACCGTGCCGCAGTGTCATACAGATGCGTCAAGTGAAGTTTATCACATGGTCTGGTAGGATTCAGTATTCCTACCAGGAATGCGAACACTGGGAAACTTTGGTCACAGACCCTGTCACCGGTCAAGCCATTAGAAAGGTCAGGACTCCTGTGAAGAGTGGGAACTGTAAGGTCAAGGATTACATTGCCAGTTCGAAGGAATGTTCGCGCTTCATCGAACTCTTGAGGAAAATTGAGAACAAAAAGGTATTTAGGGGAAAACGGAATACAATTCGCCGACTTATTGGCAATGAATTAAGGGAAGGATTGTCATATGCTGAAACATTGGCAGTTAATTCGCCAAAGCAACACTCTGATCGGATTGCAGTGACTTCACCTGGCACTGGTGTAACTTTAGAATACTTCAATGTGATTGCTGGGTATGGCAGGCGTTTCTTTGGTGAAGGCCGGCTTAGCTTTATAGTTAGTATTGGTGGTTTTGCCCTTAGATATGACCAGTTGAGGGGCAACGAACCGAGATCGCAGGCATTGTTGGAAATTATTATGACGTTACGTTACGATGGCTAGGTTTTATTATTTTATATTGAAATGGCGTACATCTTAGATTTTTTTAGATATCTATTTAATCTTAAGCAGCAGATCTGGACATTTTGTGAAATTAATTTCAATAGAAGGGTACAGACTTCCTATTGTATAATAGGCTGCATTATAGTGAACATCACTAATTAATTGGCCACATGCTGCATCTTTTGTATATGTTTTTTTCTTTTATCCATTCTTTAAGTTTTAAGTTTAGTTTTGAGTTAAAAAATTAAAAGTACCTTCTTTTTTTTGCTTCCTTTTTTTTGGGGGGGGAGGGGGATATATTTTTGAAAGATAAGAATAATTTTTTCTATTATTTTATATGAAACCCTATCCTTTTATAAATTTGTTTCAAATTTACATTATGTAATGAAACCTTTTTATAAATTTCTTTATTCCGTCAAATCGTAAAAAATCGTTTTTTTTTCTTATCCTTAACTTCAGATTTTAAGGGTATAACTGAATTATAAAAATGACATAATGGTCTACTCAATGTGGTCTACAATGTTTGCTAAGCCATTTCAAAAATATAATTTTTACTGTCTAATAGTTATTAATTAAATATAAATGTTATTAATTAAATATAAATGTTTGTTTATGAATAAGTTATAAATGTATAACTGAAAATTATTTAAAGAGTCCTTGGAGTATACTCGCAGTGTGTAAGGAATAATTATATTTTGAGTGTAGTTAAAAAAAGAACAGTCTGAAAAAACGACTGATTTTGTAATATTTTTTATAATTAATTAAAGAACAAAATTATAATTATCTATAGAGGAAATTCAAAGTCGATATCTTTTTTGAGCCCAAAAATAAACGATTTTGAATTTGTAAATTGCAAAAATTAATAAACAGATGAACGGACATCAGAATTCTCACAAAACGAAAGAAAAAATTGTAAAATTCCAAAAATGCATTTTTTACATGAAATACTATAAATATGCTCTAAAAAAAAGTGTTTTATGCGCAGTAAGTATGCTATAAAAAACAAAGAATGTTTCCTATTTTAAACAAGAATTAATTTTTTCATTAAAAAAGCAAAGTTTTTTTTATTAATATTTAGATGTTGTGAATGAAATAAGAAAAACAAAAATTTATATATTAACTATGTTGAAAATCTCTATTTTCAATACCCGATTTGTTTATTTTATCACATGAAAACTAATTCTAAATATTAGTCTAGATATAAATTATATTAAAAATAATTTTACATGTGTTTATTAAAAAAACAATAGCTTTTACAATATTAACTGATGAAGTTTAGTCAACAAAAGCACCAGTTAATATATTAATTGGTTATAATGTAGATCAATTAATCTGTTTTTAAATCTTCATAATTTGTTGCTACAAGACAATTTTTAGTTGCGGCTTTTAACGACCACCAATTTATTTATAAAATTTATTTTCAATACTAAATATTTTTGGATCTATTACTTCCCAGAAAAAACTTTTCGGCTTTCGGTAATGACAACTACTTATTAAAGTAGTTTCTTGGTAATGAGGCGTCATTATTATTTGCCTACTCTGCATTACATTATAAAGTACTCAATAGTATAATAGCGCAGTAATACTGCAATCACGTGGACGAGTTGGCTAGAGCGCCGGATTAACAACCAGAAGGTTGTTGGTTCAACCCCATTCTGAAGCTGTTAGTTTCTTATAACAAAATGTCTAAAAAGATATTTTAAACTAAATAGAGTTTTTGTCGCTTAGAATGCTATGTGCGAGATGGTGTACTGAGTAAGACGTTAGTCGGTAAAAACGAATGGTTAGTATGTGTCCAAGTTCGAGTCTCACTGATGGCAAAATATTATTGTTTTTTGTTTTATTTTTGTTTTCGTTTAGGTACATATTTTTGAGTACCCCTAGAGTCAAAAAATAACTACATGAATTTGTTGACAACTCGAACAAAAATAACTAGTTATTCAGGCAAAAAATAAGTAGTTTATTTTTGTTTTCAATTATACCTGCTAGCTTACCAGGAAAGCAAAGTTTTTGCTGGGTTCTTTTAAAGAACAAAATTTGAAAAACATTTCATTAGGTATAAAAAATTGCTTCAAAATGTCAAAATATGCTCTAAAAGTGTTAATTATGCTCTAAAAATGACAACATATGCTTTAAATATGCTGCAAAAAGCACTATATGCAAAAATATGCTGTTGAGGCTGCAATATGCAATAATATGCACTTACAAGTTGATGTCAAATTGCTTTATTTGTTCTGAAATGGATAAATATTTTATCAATAGCTTCATTCAACGTGTACGAAAAAACATGCAATTCTATATTTGTGGTTTCCTTGCTGATCAATATAAAAATAAAATTTAAACATTAAAATATTGATATCACATTTTACCCCAATGTACCTTTTGTAATCATTTTAAACAACTTGTTTTATTTCTTCCAAAAATTTTATCATTAAAATTCAATTTTCAATACATTGATTTAAATTAAAAAAAATCATATATTTCCTAATTCCAAAATATTTATTTGGCAGAATTTTTCTTCCAAAAAAAAGCCACTTAGAAAACAATATTGAATTTGGTCAGTAATACCAGCAGATTAAAATTTATTGCCTAAAGCAACAAAAAAGGCAAAAGAAAAACCTGTTGCAAACTCTTTTAAAATATAAAATGATGTGGTAAAGCCAATGAAGATGTTCAAAGTTGAAAGACTAACACATAAAAAAAAAAACACTCATTACGGCCATATACAACAGGTTATTGCATGCCACAAAACCATGAAGAGGCTTTTCAGCAGGCTATTTCATAAATACTTATTTTTTTCTTTTGGTTTCTCTTCTCGTCTATATTATTTAACTAAAGCCATCAAAAAAAAAAAAAAAACATAATAAATACTTTGATATCCTAGTATTACAAACAATTTATTACCAGTTTTGTAAATATTAAATTAAGGAGTGCTGAGTTTTTCCCTCTACAATATAAAGGAGTGTAACATATTTACTACTTACCTAGAGTTAAAAAAGAAAAAAACTAAATTTTTCTTAAATTGAAACTTTCAATTATGTGTTATAAAAGAGGGTATGTAATACTATACTGCAACGGCAGAAACAATATATATTTGGTCAAATGATGTAATAAGTTACCAGTAACAAAGGTAATAAACCCACACAGAAAATACTGGCTTGAAAAAAGATTCATTTATTTCAAGTTGGCACTAAACAACAACAATATAAGGAATAAATAATAGACCATATTGTCTAATAAAAGTAAGTAATTGGGTAGAAAAAAAAAAAACAATAAATATTTATTTAAATATATAAAATGTTTAATAAATATAAACAATATAAAAAAGTAAGTAAATTTGTAGGCATTAACATGTGTTAAACTAAATTTAAATAGATCAAAACACAATTAAGTAGGGATTTACATTGCCATAATTACAAAAAGATTTTATCCATAAATGAAATGTTTAAATTGTAAAAATAAAGAATCAACATAACTGTTGCACAGTTGCATAGAAAAAATTATGACTAGAATTTTTTTTAATAAATCATTATTTGGCTTTAAATAAAATTTTATAAAAAAAGTTATTTGATTTTAATATACTATTTTATTAGATGTAAATTACTTATAAACTAGTACAAAAACAAAAAAATGTTTCTAAACCAACATAAAAAAGTAAGAAAGATATAGTCAGTCAAGCCCGACCATATGATACTCCACACCATTGTGTATGTCCATCAAAATTCGTGGAGGGGTCTTATATTAGACATGTGGACATTTGTGGACCGATACTTTTAATAAGTGTGAAGTAAAATATACGAATACAGAATATTATGTTAATGAAATTATGCACTGTAGGGTGACTCCTAAAAGTGGGTTTATATGGGAGCTCTGTTAAATTATGGTGCGATCCTTATAAAATTTACCACTGTGATTTCTACTTACATAAAATTTATTTGTGTCA
Organism: Protocalliphora azurea; assembly: GCA_932274085.1. Lineage (NCBI taxonomy): Eukaryota > Metazoa > Arthropoda > Insecta > Diptera > Calliphoridae > Protocalliphora > Protocalliphora azurea. The sequence continues at coordinate 16,200,293 of OW026523.1, forward strand.
AATATAAACTTGATACCAAAATGTGTATGAATGCACATTAAAGTGATTTCCGGAAGAGAATTTTATGTAGGAGCTATGGTCAATTATGGACTAATCTTCATGAAATTTGACACAAAATTTGAAACTTATACAAAACTTCCCTGCACTGAATTTCATTAAAATATGGCGTTTATGATCGTTAAATCCCTATTCCGGGAGGACATTTCTATGGGGCTTGATGAAATAATGGACCGATTATAATTTTAGTAGGCTTCATCCTTGTGTCATGAAAGTCCTACGTGCCAAATTTCATTGAATTAACCCCAAAATTGCGACCTGTACTTTGTGCACAGGGTTTGCATTGACAGCCAGCCAGCTAGCCAGACGGACGGACATCGTTAGATCGACTCAAAAAGTGATTCTGAGTTAATTGGTATACACTAAGGTGGGTGTAGGATAATTTTTTCTGTGCGTTACAAACATCAGCACAAACGCATAATACCCCAACCACCTATTGTGGTGTGGGGTATAAAAACAAAAACAATTTCTTGTATTTTGATAAAAAAAAAAAAATTATAAAATAAAATTTTAAAAATGCCGATACAAAAAAGAAATAAACAAAAAATAAATGAAAAAATATCCAATATTTGGAGAATTCCAGGGGTAAGTTATCTTAATTTTTATACAGATTTCATAATGTAATGATTTTTTGCGTACATATCTTCTAAATAATTTAAAGTCATATGAAATATGTACGTATGAAGCAATACATCGCGCAAAATATGTAAGAGATGTAAGGAAACAATTTTAAAGTACGAGGACTGATCAATAAGTCCGTGACTTTTCGAACTTCCCTTGTAGTTATATGAAATGCAACACTATTCCCATCAAGTGCCACCTGTTAGTAGACTACTGTCATTTACTTTGCGTAAAAAATAGGATTTTTCGAGGTGCTTAAAATAGGAATTTTTTGGTCAATAATTTCATCGTTGGAGCTGAATCTCTTTCCACCGAGCCATTTCTTTAGGTTTGGAAATAGGAAGTAGTCACTAAGGGCTAAATCCGGAGAATATGGTGGATCAGGTACCAACTCGTAGCCCAATTCATAGAGTTTTGCCATTGAGACTGCACACCTGTGCACCCGTGCATTATCTTGATGAAAAAGAACTTTTTTCTTGGCCGTATAGGGTCGTTTTCTTTTTAAATCCTCATTAAATCGGTCTAATAAGTTAGCATAATATTCGCCGTTTATTGTTTTTCCCTTTTGAAGGTAATCGATGTGAATTATCCCGTATGCATCCCAAAAAACTGTTGCCATCACCTTATTGGCCGACAAACTTACCTTGGCCTTTTTCTTAGCAGGTTTACCCGGAGAAACCTATTTTTTAGACTGCTGCTTGGTCTCTGGAGTACATTAATGGATCCATGTTTTATCCACAGTTACAAAACGCTGCAAAAACTCATTTGGATTGCGGTTAAACAACTCCAAATAATCCTTTGAAGTTGTCACACGTTTACGTTTACGGTCAATTGAGAGCTAACGCGGCACCCATCTTGCAGACAGCTTTCTTAAACCCAGCTGATCATTTAAAATCGAAACCGCACTTCCATATGAAATACCTATGGCATCAACAATCTTACGCACTTTTACTCTTCGGTAGGCCAACACAATATCGTGGATTTTTTCAACATTTTCGGGTGTACTGACTGACCTCAATTGGCCGTCCAGAACGTTCAGCGTCATTTGTACCTGTGCCACCACAACGAAAGTCAGCAAACCACTTTTTTACCATTGAAATCGATGGTGCAGGGTCCCCGTAGTATTTATCGAGCTTTTCCGTCGTGTGCTTGACGGTTTTTTTGCGCAAAAAATAATGTTTAATGAGCACTCGAAATTCACTTTTTTCCATTTTTAGAAAAATACACGAGGTTGTATGTTTTGAACAGCTGTTAAGCGCAAAGTAAGTGACGACACTTGCTTAAAATTTGACAGTAGTCTATTAACAGGTGGTACTTGATGGGAATAGTGATGCATTTCATATAACTACGAAGGAATTTCGAAAAGTCACGGACTTAATGATCCACCCTCGTATTTTATAGAAGTGGGTTTTAGCGCTGGGTAATTCAAATCTAAATATTTAACCCCGTTTAACTTTAAATGGTAAGTAGAATTCATTTAGAAAATTTTTCAACTAATAACGATTGGATTTCTATTTTAGGTCGATTCGGTCACTAATGGAATTTGGAAGTAGTGTCGAAAAAATTGCATTCCTGATTGTTTTATCTTTATTCATACATATTTTATATACCCACCATGCACACAACGTAGCATTGTTTTTCACCAGAATAATTACACATTTCATTTGATCTACATACTATACACTATGTATTACCTTAGCGCTACATTTCATCCCAAAAAGGTTTCATTAATTAGTTAGTATTATGTTATATAAACATATCGTTTTTCAACGCAAAATTTTTATATTAAAATTAAACACTAAAATTCAATCTGAATTATTATATTATAGAAAATGTAAAAAATCTTATTAAAAGTTTTATTTAATCAAAAATAAAAATTGTTTGAAAATCTACTAAAAATTAAATATTATTTTAATTTTTTTAACAAATAATGTTATTGATTTTCATGAGAATTTTCAAATACTCAATTTATAAATAGTAAAAGTATTTTAATAAAAAGAGAAAAAAAAAATTCAATAAAATATTTACGAATATGAATATTTGATTTTACTGATTCCGTGATAGATCCGATTTCAGTACAAAATATAATTGGTTTTATGAATTTAGTTATTGAAAACGAAATTTATTTTATTCTGTGTGGAGGGAATCTAAATATAACCGAGAATAAATAAAAAAATCATCCGATTGGCATAAAATTTTATAAAAACATTTTAGAGTATAACTTGTGTTCAAATTTTGAAGAAACATAAAATATGCCATTCACTAACGTATTTATGGGGTCTTAAATTAAGGCGCCTCTAACATACATCTTTTATTTCATGCTATAGCAACGGTTCTCAAATGGGGGTCCGTACGGACAATGTAGGATGGTCACGAGGACCTTTTATTTAAATATAAAATTTAATGTATTTAGTGTTTATTGCGAATACTCCAGATTATTGAGGTTTATGTTTGTGCTTTTATTATCCTATTAACTTTTTTCAAAAGTTTTAATATCAAAAACACACCGAATCATAATAATTTTTCATTAAATATTCTTCTCAATATCAAGAGCTTTAATAAATTTTTTTTAATCTATTTTAAACACGAATGTTTTATCTAAAATTGATAATTATTTGAAAACAAATGCCAAACGTTTGGAAAAAATTTGAAAATAATTAGAGAATAAAACCTTTCTTAACACATGCATTTATTATAAAATTATTTCGAAATGATTCTTATATGAATTTCAAAACTTTTATTGTGGAATCAAAATCATGAAATATTTATAGCTGATATTTCTTAATGAAGCTTCAATAAATCTTAAACGAAATAAATTTTTTGTTTACCATTTTCTTTCTTGCATAGAAAGAGCTTGTGAGAACCCCTGTGCTAGAGTGTACTATTCATCTTCCATAGTTAGGGTTTTATTAAAATTTTGGTCGAGTTTTTTCAACGCATCAAACATAACATTTCCTTTTTATTTTAATTTTTTTTATTGTCAAACCATTAAATAATATTTGGTACAAAATTACACTTTTTACTTTCACTCGAAAAACGACTTAATGAGAGCTGAAACACCAGTTAGCGGATAACTTTTTTATATATAGATTTGACAATTTTTTTTTCAACAATTAAAACCGAACATCGAATCCGCCCAACATTAAAATCTACTTTATTTTCATAACGGTTGCTCGATGTTGCAAAATAAATCACATATGTTTACATTAAATTTATATAAGATGGAAAGAAAAAGAAAGCTTTGCTTTATAATTTTTATGTATGAAGTTTAAGAGAGAGAGAGAAAATAATTTTTTACACATGTAGTTTTGTTGCTGTCATGAGTTTTTATGTTGAATAAACAAAAACGAAATGCATGTAAAAATCCGTCTTTGCCTCCGCCTTCATTCAACTAGGACTTGTCTCTGGGAACTGGAAACAACCACAGCCACCGCCGCCGCTTGCTTGTGTTTGGCTCTGTAGATTGCAGATCTTCTTGATTACATAACAATTTAAAAAAATTTCAAAACACCCTATAAATCTTGAGATATGTACATTAAGATGGCCCGTTTGTATGGAGAAAAAATAAGATATCGAAAATCTCAGCTCAAATAAAAATCTATTTCATTCTAAGATACCATTTCTCATAATTTTCGTCCTGGTTTATCGGATTTTTTTTTTAATATTTCTGCCCAAAGAACAATATAAAAATTTGGTATGGTAAGAAAGGCCGCGTATTTAATGACATAACAAAAGTTTTAGTCCAGGTCCAAATGAGTGCAAAATTTTGCAATTTTTCACAAAAAATTTGGATGTTTAAATCTTTTAAACATAAATATTTTGAAAAAATAAGACCAAAATAATACAATGTAATCTTCTATCAATTATATCGAAACGGTTTTTTCGTTTTTTTTTTTTTAAATTCGGTCTTGTTTGAATTTTATTCGATTGTTTTAAAATATATTTCACGTATAATTGTAAACAAATACCCTTATTAGCATAAATTTTGTGGTTATTTTACTTAAATTTAATTTATTTCGTTGTTTGTATATAGGAGTATATCATTAGAAAGCTTATAAAAATGTGCATATTTTGATACTAAATTCATTTAATTTCTTCTCATATTGAAACATTAGTACATGTAGAAAAATATGTTTTGAAAAAATTGAATAAATTTCAAAAAAGGTATTTTAAAAGTACTTTAAACTTGAAATACGATTGAAAAAAGTAAAAAGTTTCATGTAAAATAAATTTGACTTGCATTTAAAATTCCTTTTTACTGGAGAACGCTATCGAATTAAAATGTAATGCAATTAAATTCAATGCTTGACACTGGATTCAAGGCTTGAAATACATTCACTTTCAGAAAAAATGGTTTTTGGGTCAACAAAATGATCCAATTAAAAATGGTCCATAGATTTCCATTACAAATATGGGTTACATTTCGTTAAAAAAAATTACCTAGTGTTTTCAATTGCATTGATTTTTTTTTTTTTTTTGTTAGAATCATAATTTCTTTTCGATTCATTATTTCCAAATTTTTGGCCGATTCTTCGCTTTTGTAAGAATTTTTTAGTTATATTTATAAAGAGTTTCTGTGGTTAATGAAGTCTATTAAAAAATAATTATAATAATTTATTAACTAAGTTATAAAATAAGTTAAGTTATATTTGATTTGGAGAATGAGGAGCCGCAGTTGAAAATTTTTGTAAAATATAATTATAATATAAATAAATTAATATACAAAAATGCTTAAATGGATGATTTTGTAAAGGTAAAATTAGTAAAATCATATAGGAAATTATATTTCTCTTTATTGAAATATTAAAATTTTAGCCTTTTCTTTTTATCAATTTTAAGAATCAAAAAAGGCTAAAAAAGCTAGAAACTAAAATGAAAATTTTGCTTCTAAAAGCAAAATAAAAAAGGCTAGATTTAGCCTTAAAAAAGCTAAACTGGCAACACTGGTATGTATATACAATCAACAACTATTGCTTGCTTATACAAAAACAACAACACTGAAAGTCATACATACAATGCTTTTTATATATGTTTGTTTGTGTACATTTTTAATAATTTTTTTTTTTAGATTTTTGCCTATAACTCGGTTGTTTATGGTCCGATATGGTTAATTCAAAAAACCGAAATTTCGAAAAATATTTACAACAGATTTGTACAAAAACGAATTCTTAAGCTTGTAGAGAAGCTTCACAAAATCCAAAAATTCTTTTAGACCGATATCTCAGTTACTAATGAACCGATTTCGTTTATTTCTTCCGCAAAAACATTCCAAAAAGATATTCCAAACTTTTTTGTGTAAAAACGAAGGCTTATTATATAGAGGCTTAGAAAAGTCGAAAAAAATACGCTTTTGGAGGCCTTTTTGGTTTTTTGGCGATATATCGCCCATTAATGGATCGATTTTGTTGATATTTACTAGTGTCATTCTAAGGAATATTCCCAGTAATTTGATATATAAAATATATATATCCGATAAAAACAGATAGACGGACTGATGGACGGACGGGAATCGTTATATCGACTCCACTATCAATATACTTTTTTGGGCCGTAAATGAATATTGTAGAAATTACAAAGGCATTGACAAACTTATATATAACCTTTACACCTATGGTGAACTTTTTAAATGAACATATATTTTGAAGGTATTTAGTTTTTGAATAGAAGCCTATAATATTTTTTATGTGTTTTTTTTTTTTTGGGCGGGAGGGGGAGGTCGAGTTTCAAAAAAATACACATGTTATTATGACAATTCAAATAGGTTTATAGGGCAAATAAACTATATTAAAGAAGGGTTTCTGTTTGTATATCGATTGTTTAATTTATAACATTCTCAATGAGAATCACTCTAAAATATGTAATCACTGCTACTAATTACAAGTTTATATGTTCTGTAAATCGATTTCCAGTGAAAGTGAAAATGATAATAATATCAAAAATTTAAATAAAGTATCATATTTTAACAAAACTTTTGCTGAAATGTTCCCTTTTAAGGAATATATCCTGTTTAGTTTTATTTAGGCTATAAAACTAAAGTATTTAATCCTCCATTTTAGATATGCAAATTCAATTTTTTGAGTTTCGCACTAAATAAAAAATAAGTAACTATCGAAAATTTTAATTTTAGTACATGAGGATGAAAAAAGTACTATTTAAAAATTTTTCTTTTTTTAATACCGAAAAATATTTTTATTTTTCATCTCTGGTTCCATCATTTTTAGATAGCTTGCAGAGCATCGAGCTTAAAACTATACTAAAAAGATATAAACGGACAACATAATTCAAAAGTCCTATAAAAGTCGAGTTTTGTTATATCAAAATTTTTATAAGTCAAATTAAATAATTGTTATGACTTTTGATCCTTATATGATCCTTAGATCCTTATATGAAGCTGCACGTCTCCTAATAGATAACCTTTTACTAAAAATCATATAATATTAAACAATATATTCAACAAAACTTAAAAAGAAAAATATTTATAACTAAATTTAGTTTAAAAACCTTGCAGTAAAACAAGTCTCTATCTCTCTATTTGTTAGAAATACATGTCCAACACATTCATAAATGTTAAATGAAAAACTGCAATGTTGTTGCATCTTCTTCTACATAAAACCAAGTGCCTTTTGCTTTACATTCAAACAAATGTAGATGTTTAAAGTACATGTTGTAAAGCAGATGCATGCTTCTCCAACAAAACAAAACAGACAAATTGACTTGGATTAAGATGTTGAACGAGGACAGAATTGAACAGGAAATGTATTTTGAACAATATTTTTTATTTGTTGTCTGTCTCTACATGAAATGAATCATGTAAACTTACAACAAAACAAGTCGAAAGAATTACTTACAACAATTGAAACATTAGATATACATTTGTAGAAGAAAAAGGAGTATAAGCAATTGTAAAAAGGCAATATTAACTATTTTGAATTGTTACTAATTGCAGAAAAAGAATAAATGCTATTTAATATCAGTGAAGAAAATTATTTATTTAAATTTTAAAAATGCTGCAACCAGGTAGTTACAGCATTTTCTTAAACTGCAATTTACAATATGAGTAAAGATTTTAGGGCAAAATTTCCCACAGTGTATTTATCTACCGCTTATTTTTTATATTCCTCTCTAATCTTAAAATAATTCATAATACGATCAATTTCATTTCAGTCAAGGAAACCGGTTTCCTCTATTCTTTTCCACTTTAATGGCCAAAGTAAGTAGTTGTATTTTCAAAATACATGGACAGTGGGATGGACTCACTTGCGTTTAAATGGATTGAATACGTGGCTGTATAAGTTGCACGCACATATGAGCAAAATAACAATTACAAGTATTTGGTTGCAAGCAGCAGCTGATGAAATACTATATTTTATTTTCAGTGTTTTCTTTTAAAATGTATTTCAGCTTGTAGGTCGATTGTCTTATGAAGTAGTATGGGAAAAAAATAATAATACTCTTAAGAACTCATTACAAGAAGAATAGAAAAACACAAAGCAGATGATGGCGAGGATTTTAATTTCCTCATTTACAGTTTTCATTTAAAACCAGAAATCACAAATAAATAAAGAATAAATGAAATAGAACTTTCATTAAAAACTTAATAAAATTAAAAGTAATTTAATATAGAAAATCTGTAACACTTGACCGATAACAATTGTCCATAAAAAATTCGTTTAGTTTAACTTTTCTACAGAAAATTCTACATAAAGTTTTTTTTTATAAAAAATTAAGTTATTGATAAAAAAAAGTGTAACCGATAACTCTTAAATCTATTATCTATAGAAAATTTAGTTATTGGTAAAAAAAAATTATAAAAAATTTGGTTGTCGATAGAAAATTTTTACAGAAATTTTAGTAATCAAAGATAAATTTTCTATAAAAAATTTTGTAAAGGAATAATCGATGACAATTTTCTAAAGAAAAATTTTCAACGTATAATCGATGACAATTTTTATAGAAGATTTATAACGATTAATTAGAAAATTTGGGAATGATATTAATTTTCTATAGAAAATTTGTAACGATTATATTTATTATTAAATTTTTTTAGAAAGTTCAGTTTTCTGTACAAAATTTAGATATATAGGTAAAAAAATTTTATATTAAGTATAGTTATCAGTAACAGATTTTCTGTAAAATATTTTTTAATTTATAACAACTTTCTATAAAAAATTTTTAACGATTAATTGATGACAATTTTCTACAGAAAAATTTATAACGATTAATCGGTGACAATTTTCTATAGAAAATTTGTTAACGATTAACCGATGATAATTTTATATAAAATAACATAGATAAAAAATTTTCTGTAGAGGATTTTGTTCTCGGTAAAAAATTTTCTATAGAAAATTTTTTTATTACCGATAGCAAACTTTCTATGTGAAATCTATTACCGATAATAAATTTTCTATAAAAAATCTATTACCGATAATAAATTTTCTATAAAAAATCTATTACCGATAATAAATTTTCTATAAAAAATCTATTCCCGATAATAAATTTTCTATAGAAAATCTATTACCGATAATAAATTGTCTATAGAAAATCTATTACCGATAATAAATTGTCTATAGAAAATCTATTACCGATAATAAATTTTCTATAGAAAATCTATTACCGATAATAAATTTTCTATAGAAAATCTATTACCGATAATAAATTTTCTATAGAAAATCTATTACCGATAATAAATTTTCTATAGAAAATCTATTACCGATAATAAATTTTCTATAGAAAATCTATTACCAATAATAAATTTTCTATAGAAAATCTATTACCAATAATAAATTTTCTATAGAAAATCTATTACTGATAACAAATTTTCTTTAAAAAATCTATTACCGATAACAAATGTTCTATAGAAAATCTATTACCGATATCGAATTTTCTATAGAAAAACTATTACCGATAATAAATTTTCTATAGAAAATCTATTACCGATAACAAATTTTCTATAAAAAATCTATTACCGATAACAAATGTTCTATAGAAAATCTATTACCGATAATAAATTTTCTATAGAAAATCTATTACCGATAATAAATTTTCTATAGAAAATCTATTACTGATAATAAATTTTCTATAGAAAATCTAACAAATTTTCTATAGAAAATTTATTATCGGTTGAGTCTATAGAAAATTTAGTTTACAATAACAAATTTTATGTTATCGATAAAAAATTTTCTATACTAAATTTAGTTGTCGATAAAAATATCCTATATAAAAGTTGATTATTGATTAAAAATTTTCTATAGAAAAATAGTTATGGGTAAAAAATTTTCTATAGAAAAATTTGTTATCGATAGGAAGATTTCTTATAGAAAATTTAGTTATAGATAAAAAAGATTTCCTATTGAAAATCTCTTATCGATAAAAACAAAAGATTTTCAATATTTCTCAAGGCTTTGTTTATCTACTAAGACCAAACAACCTTTAACACATGAAATCTTGTCAAACAGGTGGAAATAAATCCCATACGCAAATACAAGGAAAATTACGTTTAAAACGTATTATATTTCATGCGCTCCCTAAGTGTTTATGCCACAAAAGCCGGCATTTAACTAACAGTGCCACCTAACTAACAAAATGAATATTAACATCTGAACCTAAATTCTCTCTGTTAATAGAAAACATAAATTCCACAAACTGTTTTCATATCATACGGTATTTTTTTAACATTTTAATTTTCCATTTATCAGAATTTTCTCATGTTAATTTAACATAACAGTGAAAATAAAGTGAGTATTTTTAACAGGCTTTGTGGGTTTTCCAAAGCAAATACAGCTGATTTTTCTATAAAAAAAAAACAAACATCTCTCACACTTATAAATAACCACCCCTTCTCACTCTTCTTTCTTTTTTAAGCATAAACTATTTACAGTTGTCTCTTTATACTTGCATATATATTTATTTTTTTTCTTTTTGTGTTGTTATTCTTTAAATTTTATCTGTGGCATGAGTTTCCAATTTTCAACGACAGCCATCCATAACCTGCCTCAACCTCTATTAAGTGGAGGCTTAACATTTATATATTTGTTTGCCTGGGTGTGTAGTTACGAGAATGTATGAGTATTTGAAAAAGGAAATTGAAATTTAAGTAAAACTTCTATTAAATTCTTTAAAGATTTAAGGATTTTTTTTTTAGTAAATGTATGTGAAATAAGAGAGTTGTGATATTTTAAAGATAAAGGACAATTTTAAAGTGATGACATAAATTGTCAACAAAAACTTATGATAAAATAAATCTAGGTAGAGATTATTTAAAAAAAAAGTTTTTATAAGAATTTCAAATGTAATGACAATTAAGTCATATGACAAGTTAAAAATTCATAGTTGTTATTTGTTTTAGGACATGGTAAATGACAAGGTACAATTATTAGAGAGGACGTTCTCAGATTTATTTTCCCTGAAATTACATATAAAGCAAAAGAAAATGAAAAAAATCGAAGCAAAACTTCAAAAAATAAAGAAAAAAGTAAAAAAATATTTCCAAATTAAAAATGTAAATTTTTGTGAACAATTTTAAAATACTTGAGCCATAGACTAATAACTAGATGTTTATGCGAGAGAAAAAAAAAACTGATTCAATTGTCAAAAACCTAATTCATGCAACAATCAAATATTCGTGTTCACTCTCAGCTACGGCCGCTATATTTTCTTCACACCGTGCTGGACATGGTCTGTTCGGTCGAATATTATCCAATAATGAATGCTGACTTTGTGAAGTCTTTTACGTCCAATTGTAATAAAAGCTGAGGCCTGTGTATATTATCAATCCCTATTGTTGACTAAATAAAACCAGGCCAGTACCTAGATCCCAAATGACTTTTTAGTACCAGTCATTCATACAAGTACTCATAATACTTGTATGGATGAGAAAGGGAGGCGAGCGGTAAAGTGGGCGAACTATGCCCATTTTTGGTTTCCTAGTTTACATTGGTCCTTCAAGTATCTGTACAAAATTTCGTTTATTTTTCACCTTATATGGGATATGGGCGATAAAGTCTGTGGAACATGCTCATTTTTGGTTTCCGAGCTTACAATGGTTTTTAAACTATTTGTGCAAAATTTCGTTGATGTACACACATTTTTGTAAAATATATCGACTAAGGACGCAATTAGGATACATGAATTATATTCTACCAAGGATTATGTTTAAGTGGTTTCTAAGGCAAAGGAGATATATTTATTTGGTGTACACCGTAAAAATGTCGCGAAGTTTAAAGAATTCATGTCCTCCGCATTAAGTTGAAAATTAAAGTACACATTACCCCGTGTACTGCTCAACTTTCTATGGCATCGGTAAAAAGGATAATTAGGCAGTAGTTTGAAATAATTTGTGTCCTATACTAGTCAAACGCTACCTAATAAGCAACAAATTAAGTAAGATGTCATCCCTCATACTATTTATTTATAAGAGTTAAATGAATTCGAAACAAGCTGACTTAGAAAAAATTGTTTTATATGTTTGTAAAAAAATGGCCATTTCACATATTAATTTCAGAGTGCTGACCAGTGTCGCCAATATAGCCTTTTCAAGGCTAAATATAGCCTTTTTATTTTGTTTTTAACCTCAAAATTATGCTTTTAGCTTCTAGCTTTTTTCTAGCCTTTTTTGATTTTTAAACAACAACAAAGAATATAATTTCTTATTTATTAAGTTTTTTGTTTTTTATTTAAACATTTTTTTTTTGTACTTATTTGCAGAAAAAAATCGAGATTATTTGTATTAAATAATAAAATTTTGCCTGCGGCGCTTCACTCTTCAAATAAAAGTGGCTTAAACAAATTTTGTGAGGTTACTAAATCGATAATTAATTTTTTTAATATACTTCATCAAAAATAAAATATATTTATGAAAATAAAAAAAATCACCCAAAAATTTGGAAATGCTTAATAAAAAAGGAATTATAGTTCAAAAAAAGTCACTTCAAAACATAAGAGTTTTTTGAGCGATTTTTCATTAAATCATTTTGCTTGATGTTATTTATAAATTGATTACAATTTCTTTAGAAAAATTTCAAAATCTATTGAGAACGAGAAAAAATAAATTTTTAAATTAAAAAAAAAATGTTAACTTATTTCTAGCCCTATTAGCTTTTTGACCTTTTTTAAAGCACTTATCTCTCATCTCCGGCAACACCGGTGCTGACTTTGAACATTATTCATGGCTAGACGAATTGAGATGATCAAAACTTTTTACAGTATATTATTTAGAAATATACGAGAAGTTCCAGAATATTTTTGAAAAAATTTCAATCATATACCTCGGGATTTAGTTCCGAAAAACAAAATAAAGTCGAGACAAAAAGCCAAATATTCAAACGTAAATATACTATTAACTGTAAGAGATAACTTAGATGAGTGAACTTATATATCTTAAGAGGAATATAAAAAGCTTTGAAATCGGATTTCATTTGAGGAAGTTACGAAGCCTAAGTCCTACTCTAGAACTCACCCATATTTTTCAATTCGATCAAACCAGTAGTTTAGCAGATATAGATTTTTTACCAAAATATTTGCGATCGGTCCCACACAGGCAACACAGAAAATGAAAAAGCCTTAGACAAACCTCAGTGGATTTCAGGAGGGCGTGGCTCAAATACTATGTTAGGAGAATTTCTTAGACATTTACAGATGAGAGCACTGTATTCTAGGATAAATTTGGTTACTAAACCAACAGGTTTAGTAACCAAGTATATTGCAAGGGATGAAATGGGAAACCTTTACAGAGAAAAAAACTATTCCAAATAATTTTTTAATAAAATAATTATTTAACTTTACATTGCAATTTAATTACATTATTAATTAGTGTAATAACTTTATCATTGGTGTACAATTAGAATGTTAAAAAATATAAAAAATAATCTCTATAAAAATATAGAAATAGAATAACTTTAGATCAATTCTCAACCATTTTCAACTATTTGCGCTCATCATAGCTATTTATAAAATAGTAATATGAAACATGTACATAATTTCTCAGTGTTCGGACACGTGTTTTGTATAAACGAATTTACAATATTCGATGAGATTAGTAATCGTTTCAATATTTTTGTAGATATTTTTGTTATTGATATCGGGGGTTAAACTCAATTTCAAAATTAATTCTTGTTTCAAAGCTGTTCTATGGAAGATTATTTATATAAAAAAGGTCAGCTCATATTGATTATTTTTGACGATTTGTTCAGATATCTGTCATATTATTTAATGTTTTTATTGGCCATAAAGGTCATAAAGGCATTCAGATATTATAATATGAAAATCTTTATTATGACGTCCCGCAGAAATGAAGGCTTCTATTATATGTTAATTAAATATAAGTATACTATATAATTAAAGTTAAAATAATTAAAATTTTTATAGAAAGGACTACTATGAAAGCATTACACATATATATAATCACATGTGAGTTACTTGAGAAATTCGTGGCCAAAGGTTACATTAATTGGATTTATATTTGATTATTGGTGATTTAACAGGGAATATATAACTCTAAAATGAAACTATGTACATGTTTAGGTTTCAACGAAACCAAAATGGATAAGACACCACGAATGCTGATAAAGTGTGTAGCGGCACAGGAAATACCTATTCCATTCTGCTAGTGTCTAATTATAGTCCACAAACTCTGTTTTGGTACTGCCAAACAGAGACAACAAGACAGTTTACTATTGCAAACTTGTTTATAGCCCTTCGAACCAGATACTGGAACCATATCTATAACAGCGTTTACGTTGTATTGAATCTCTCTTTTACTTCCCCAAACGCCTGGCGCTGCTAATTGAGTCCCTGAAAATTGCACCCAGTACAAGGCGAGTGCCATGTTTAGGTTTCAACGAAACCAAAATGGATAAGACACCACGAATGCTGATGAAGTGTGTAGCGGCTTTCATTTATCCCAATCAAATTTGGAGTTTTCATTTTTTTCGTCTAATTTTACTTGTATTATATTATTTAAACATTTTTAATAATAAAATAAGAATATTAAAATTTTTGCGTTTTTATTGAAGCAAGGATTTAATTAATGGCAGAATTGAATTAATACAAATCTTAATTAATTTTAGGCAAACATTCAATCATAATTTTAATTCATTTATCAAAAATTTAGTTGAAATTGAAATCAAAATTAATTATTCTAGTTAATTAATATTATCATTTTGGTGATTGGTACAAAATTAAACAAACATTTAATTAATATAAGGAATTTCGTAACTGAAGTCCATTTTTTATTTTTTCTGGGCATGTGAAGTTTCTTATTGCTAATGTAATTGAAGGTTGATTTGCATAAAAGATTTAATGAATATTTCCCCTTGATAAATTTTAAATATCATAGAAAAAACTAAAAAATGATTTTAATTACGAAATTTATTACTACAATAAGAATTATAATTGATTTTGCTCCAATAATCAAAATAATAATATTAATTAAATAAAATTCATTGATTTTTTCTATAATTTCAAGCAAAATTTTTATTAAATTAATTTCTATTATGATTTTTTACCTAAAATCAATTAAAATATTTATTGTCCTGATTCTCATATTAACTGAATCCGCAAATTGCCAAATATTTTTACCCGATATAAAAACACAATTTATAATTGTTTTAATAATTAATTTTTATTTATAATTGCAAAATTTATAATAACAAATATATATATTTCAAACTTATGGATTCATTGTGGCAGGATGTTTCAAAGGGTTTACAAATTCTACAAGATTCCTTTACATCCTGTAAGATTATTTCCAATTGGGTTAAAACACTCGAATAAAGTAGTAGGAAGTCGGAATTGGTTAAAATTTAATACAAATATGATTACATTCAATTTTTCTCTCAAAACATTTCTGTTTTATTTTATTTTTTTTTTTTTAATTGAATTTTTCAGAGGCTTGTCAAATTTTTATTTTTCAATTTTGAACTTATAAGGTCAAAAAAATAGTAATTATATTAATTAACAATTTTATTAAATTAAAATTTGAAACTAAATAACAAATTTATTAAAAAAATATATTTAATAATTTTTTCTATGATTTACAACCTTCACCACCATAGGTGGTTGGGGTTTTATAGGTTTGTTCTGATGTTTGTAGCACACAAAAATGTTGCTCATATTAAGTATATCGATTCAACATCACTTGTCTGGCTAGCTGTCTGGCTGTCTGTCCATATAAACCTACCATTTACAGAAAAACAATGGTTTTCAATTACGAAATTGTTTATATCAATTAAAAGATTTGTTTGTATTGCTCTATTCATCAAAATGATAATATTAATTAAGAGAATTTACTTGATTTTTTTTTTTTTATAAATTTCAATTCATTTTTAATAAAATAAATCATATTTGTAATTGGAATTTTGCTTAAGGTGCAGTAAAACATTAATTAATACAATTAAGGAAATATTTAAATCTATACATTTGCGCAAAAATACTTTCTTTAATAAAAAAAAATTAATATTGTATTCTAATTACTTATTTCATTTTTTTCTATTATTTAAGTAATATTTCACAAAACAAAAAAAAAATATGTAATTGTAATGTACGAGTATTATCCAAGTGGGTATTGAAATTAAATGCGGTCTTAAAAATTAATTCACTTATACTTATATCATTGGAAGTTGCGATAAAAGCGGTCATTTGTATATGATATTCCATGTAGGGAACCTAGGGGACGACATATAGACAAATACATATAAATACATATGTATTCTTGGTGGTTTAAAAAATCGCGAAAAATAATTGCCTCGTACGCACCGCTATACGAAAATTAGTAATCTATTGATTGATTGAAGTGGCCATACACACTATGATCCAAAGGATCTTTAGCATACTTATATAAAGCAATATATTTTTAATTTCAGCATCAAAGGCGGGAATATCTAAAGTAACACCGAAATACATATGAATAATATAAATCATAAAACACGTATACTTACCGAATAATTAATAAAATTTCTGTATCCTGACACAATAAAAATCTAAGGATTTCTGAAAAACAATGAAAATTTACAATAATAGATCAGAACTTATGGACAATTGGCTCAAAACTATATGTGAAAATTATTTCTAAAAAAGTTTTTATTTTTTGTATGCATTTTTTAAAAGCTGTCAAGTTTTGAAAAAATATTAATTACATGAATTAATTACATAATTAAATTTGTAGAAAAAATTAAACAACAAATTAGTTGAAAAATTTTATTGAATATTATTTTCTATGTAGGCAACATCATGTAAAAATATCTTTAGTTACTATTTAAAAAAATTTTGCTTTCAACTTATTATTTACACAAGATATATTCAACAATCATAAATTTAAATCTTTGTTAAATTTACAATTTTCTTAAACATGTACCACACATTTCCAACAATTATAGTGACATTAGTGTTAATAGATTCTTTAACAACAACCAACAGTAAAATCGGCTTAAACATTAGTTAAACAATAAAACTGATGAAATATTTTAACTTTAATTTATGACTGACTATAACAAACTCACAATATGTCAGTCATTCTTACATATGGCTGGCATCATATTAAGATGTTAACGTTATTTAATAAAATTTATGATTTTTTATTTCTTTTGTTTTTTTGTGTAATTTTGTGACAATTTATATGACTGGCACACGTTTAGGAGTTAAACTCATACTTTTAGCTATAGTTTAGTTTATTACATACAGATATAAATACTACATATGAGTGGTGACACTATGTCACGTACTTGTTAGAATTGTTCATTTAACATGTGTTTTATGAACGTTGTACGAGTATTCTTAGGCAAAGAAATAAGCTTCTTGTTATTTGCTTTTAAGGCAAGGGAATAATACTCATAGGTGACCTTTTGGATGGTCAGTTAAATTTGGTGAGTGGTAGGGCTGTTAAGAAAACAAACGTTATAGTCATAAAAATAGAAAATGTGTGAGTAATTTTTATTACTTGATAAATTACTTTTGTCTTGAATGGCAAAAAAATTAATAACTAGAAAAGTTTGAAACATTTGGTCAGCAAAAATAAAGTTTTAATATTTTTGAGAATTTTTAGAAGAAGGAGTCAAAATATGCTGACGACAGTAGAAATTATAAGTTAATGTTCAAGATTATTGAAGAAAATTTCAAGATTAATTTTTGTTGCAAGCTTAAATTTAATACGAGCCCTAAACACTATTAATTCGTATACCAAAAATTTTTTAGCTAGAAAAAAAACTAAACTAAGTTAACTACAAATACAAAGTTCTACTTTTCTGAATGGTGATTTTGTTTCCTTTAAATTTATTTGTAAACATCCTTGAATATTGTACGAAAATAATTAAAAAAAATGCATAAACTTTAAAATCATTATTATTCATTAAAATTAATTTGACCACTATTAATTCGTACAGTGTATAAACTAGGCTTAAGATGTCAAAGAAAATCAAAATGTAAACAAAAATTTAAAATGTACCGTTACAAAAAGAGGAGAAGAATGCAAGAGAGCAAAAGAATACTTTTTTACTTTCTTTTATTTTAACTTTTATTATTTCTGAAAAATGGCACGTGGTAAGCCCATTTGCGAAAAAAATTCGAATTTTAATTGTTCAAAAATTCATATCGGGAAAGACCTATGGGCAAATATCGAATGATCTTAAACTCCCAAGATCAACAATGAAGTTTTAAAAAGACGCCGGATCTCAAAAATTACGCTTCGAGATAAAAAAGCTTTAGCGAGCATTATTAAACAAAATCGTCGAAGCACTATTTGCGATATAACTCCGAAGCAAATGAAAAATATAGGTTATAATTTTTATAAAGTAAGTTAAAAGTATGTCAAGATCAGTTTAGAAAATCATCTAGTCCAGACCTTAATCCGATTGAAAATCTATGGGCCCCTAATGAAAAGAAAGCTTAGAAGTGACCCTCAACGGATTCTCAACGGGATAAAGTGCAAAATTCAAGAAATTTTGGACTCAATAAACCCCGAAGATTGTCAGAAACTGATCAGCACCATGCCAAAGCGAATCGACTCCGTATTAAAAAACAAAGGAGACGTAACACAGTTCTAAGGAGGAAAATATGCGACTATATGAATTAATAGTGATCAAGTTATTTTAATTAAAAATAATGAACTTTCGTTTATGTTTATCTTTTTAAAAGAATTTTTCTTATATGTTAGTTTTTTAATACAAATTTAAGGACAATAAAAGTATCTTTAAGAAAAAAATATAAACTTTCAGGTGTAATCAATATTATTGTTGAAAAATGCTCAGTGTACGAATTAATAGTGGTTAGGGCTCGTATATATACATATATATATATATTTTTTTTTTTTTTTTTCAATAAAAAGCAATGTATTATTCCTCTATTTCCTTAACATGTTTTTTTTTTTTAATATATTACTATTTTCGTTTCTCATATTTCCATAAAAAATAGGCCATCAAATAATATTGCTGCTGTTTGTGCTACTACAGTTGCTTTTTTTGCAAAGACTCAAAAAACAAACCATGTAAATTATTTTTCAATTTAGGTCAATAATTGCGGTTAATGGCATCTTATATATACGAATATTAGTTATTCATATGGCGTTATATCTCTTTAATATTTATTTATAAATATTTTATTATTTTTTTGCCATAAACTTGAATAAACAATTGAAAAAAAAAATGAAACAACTTTCGCCACACTTGCTGGTTGATTGGTTAACATGAGATGGGATAAATATATTGGTGAGTGCACTCCTCATCCGTATGTGTTGTTAGGCTATTGTAATTATACAGTGTGAACAATAATTACAGATCCATTAGAGTAAATTTTATTAGTGGGAAATTAAACAGGGGTTATTTTATTTTAAAATAATAGAGTTAGAGGTGATATTTTAAATATACAGGCGGACACACATATTACAATTATTCACACTAAGCAAAACATATTTACATATGTCAACTTTGATATCAAGTTAAAAACAAAACTGATTATCTATATATATATATATATATATATATATATATAAAAGAGTAACGTGACTGACTGATTCATCATCCCACAGTCCAAACGCCTGAAATTAGAAAAATGAAATTTGCATGAAATTAGGTTGGTCTTCCACCAAATAGATCCACTAAGAAGGGATTTTTGAAAGTTCCAATGTTTAGGGGGTAAAAAAGGGTAAAAACCGGTAACCTTATATCTCCTAAACTAAGATAGATACAATATTTATTATAATATATATTATATTTAATATAATATATATTATGCATTCTTATAAACAATAAGCAGACAAGTATCTGGTACTTTTTTGAAAGTCGGCCCTTTTAGGGAAAAAACGTATAAAAACTGCATGGTACATTCTTTAGCTTTTTTCACTTTTAGTATTGCATTATGATTTTTTCTAAATAAAAAAGGTACCAAGATTATATCTGTTCTATGTAGGAGTCCCACAAGTTCGCTAACGCAGTTGCGGGTTAATTGCTAGTACACATATAAAGAACTAAAATTAAATTTGAACACATACTATAAAAACAAAAACTAAAAAATAAAAACATACAAATAAAATTTATATCATACTCAAAACTACAGTATCGTATGAAAACTACAAAAATTTGTTACTTTTTTGAAATTCGAACGCTTAAGAGGTAAAAATTTTACCTATTTTTGGAATATTTTTCATAAAATATTTATAGTGACATATGCATATGCGTCTTTTAATATGGGTTCCCACTACAATTTAGAAATTTATTGGAGTAAAATTTTTGTTACATCATGGGACAGAAAAGTACCAAAAAAGGGTAAAAGCTAGAAATTACGTTTTATTCAAACTCAGTAATGAATTTTATATTATATTAAACCTAGAAACGTGAACGTAAGTATATGTATTTCCAAGTGAGTGAGAATTCACAAGAGGGGTATTTGTGGTACTTTTTCGTTCTTCTAACAGTACTTTTTGAATTTTCAATAATATTGAACCTAGAAACATGAAATTAAATATATGTAGTCTTAAGTTAGTGAGAATTCACATGTGGGCAAGAATTCTAATGGTACTTCTTAATTTTATGTGATATTGAGCCTAGAAATACAAAATTTAACATATATGTTCCTAGGTGAATAAAAATCTTTAAGAGGGTATTTTGTGGTACTTTTTCGTTCTTCTGATATTATTAATATCTAATCTTTTTTATAATAAAAATAATGAATTAAGGGTATATGTTTCTATGTGGATGAGAATTCATAAGCCTATTAGTCACTTTCTTCTTTGCTAAAAGATAATAGAAATAACTTGGTAATTTTTGAATCTTCGAAAGTTTAGGATATACAAAACTGATACTTTGCTGTTGCCTCAAGAATCTTCTGAACCAAAAGACATAGTAACAATTTTTAGATTGTGTTCTTTATTTATCACAAAAATGTAAAACATGACGTTGGTGCTTTTTGAAAATCCTTCTATTTATTTTACTTTTTGATACTTTTTAAACTAAAATAAGTTTTTAACAACTTTATTGTTGTTAAGGCTTATCCCACTCCTTGGATGTGCCTTATTTCAATATAAACCTTGATGCATGAAATTGGAATCATTAGAAGGTGCGATTGAGATCTATATATTCATTTTCTGAATACACCAATATTATAACTGCTCCCAATGGAGTTAGGAGACATATTTTAATTTTTCGGATTTTTTCACTTTAGGTGTTATATTATGTTTTTTCTGAATAAAAAAAGTATCAAGTTTATATCTGTTCTGTTCTGTTCTGTTCCACAAGTCCGCTAACGCAGTTGCAGGTTAATGGCTAGGTACATATATAAAGAACTAAAATTAAATTTGAAATTAAAAACGGATTATATATAAAGACCTGAGAATAAATACGAACGCATAATATAAAAGCAAAAACAAAAAAAAAAAAGAAAAATAGATTATATATAAAAACCTGAGATTAGGTTCGAACCAAACTTTAAAAACATCTATGATTGAAGCTAAAAAAACACAAACGGGATAAGATAATTTGTGACTGAATAAGTTCTTAAAAAAGTATTATCATTGATACTAATTTGGGATTATATAAAGAAACTTAATTGAAGTTGAATTTGGCTACTTTAAGACTACACAGTGGGGCAGAATGGAAGATTGTTGGAAATAAATATGTAATTTCTAATCGGATGGTTGAATTTACATAAAACGTCACCCAAGACCAAGCAAGATTGTAATTAAAGAACTTGATTTTAAAATTTTACTAAATAAAAACGATTGCCTTAAAAAGGCTAATATATTAGTATTTTAGCAACAAAGAAAATAATTTCTTATTTGCTATTACTAATTTTATTTCTACAGACTCATTTATTTAAGCATTTTTTTGTATTTAGAAAAATCGAGATTACATTTAATTTAAGTTAATTTTTAGCTAGAGTTATCATAGATTACGGTTCAAACTTTTTACGACCATATTTGGACCTAAGAGTGAAGTTAATTTGTGACCATATGAAGGGAACTGATTGTAGACATTTTGGAAATATATAATAAATTAAAATTGTTGCTAATATGAGCAAATAAATGACTTAATATTGTACTTAAGATTTGCAACAATGTAAAATCGTCACGTTTGTAGCCTAATGAAGACTATATACCGACCTATGATTAAAATCAAGTTGAGACTATTCTGAAACCCCCGATTGAAGATAAATTGTGGCTGTATATAGATCTTCGTTTAGAGCTCTAATGAGACTGTTGAAAGATTCTAAACTGAAGCTGTTTTGTGGCTACATAAAAACCTAATAACTAATCTTAATTTGGAATATACAAAATAATTTGGATTCATATAAGTGCAACTTATTGAAGCTAATTTTTTACTTAATAAAAAGAACCAGGATAGAAGCCAAATTTTAAGTGCTTGAACATTGACGAGTGAATCTAAATTAGGTTTACAGAGAGATCTGCATTTGGATATTGTATATAGATTCACGATTAACGCTATGTTGGGACTATTTTGAAACCTTTGATTGAACATAAATTGGGACTATATATCATCACCAAAAATGCAAAACAACGTAATATCATCTTCATTACGTCGCAGAAGGAACAAAAAAAAACCTTCTAAAATCAAAATTAATTGCCCCACAAAAAAAATTTTTTTTGAGATTTTACACTCTTAGATATCGTCTCTTTTGGAGGTATAATCTAGAATTTTGTTATTATATGTATTTTGGTAAAATAGATTACATTCTATCAAAAACTATACTTTAAAATTTTTTGAAGTTACGTTGGTTTGTATTTTCGGTGATGAGTATATGTATAAATAATCTTAATGCTCAATTGGGCTACTAAAAGATACAAAACGAAGGCTGAATTGCTACTACATATAGGCTTATAAGTTAATAAAATACCTACGATTAAATGGAATCACATTAAAACTTTGATTGATACTATGTGGAAAACTAATATTAAATCTACTTTCAGACTGTATTAGTATAATATAGAGACTAACATTTGAAATTCAGTGCTGACAATACGAAGAATCACGATTGCAGCTTAAGTGGCCCAAAGTATAGCCCAAAGTTTGAAGTATACTTAGGACTACAAAAAGACCAAGGACTATAGATGAACTGTGACTATATATATACGTGCTTCAAGCAGAATTGAGATTGTATAGAGAAACTTAATTTGGACAGAATATTCACTGAAAAAAGAAAAGAAAAACGTTGCAGAATTGATAACGATTGTGCTTACATTAAGTTATGGTATTACTTTTTCGATACCGATGGTTAACAGTTTTTGAATACTTGAATTCGAATACATAATATTATTTAATAAGTCGACGTAGATATAATGCCAAATTGATGCCAATAGGGTTTCAGTTGTTCGTTGCTGATTTGACCACAAAGTGTACAATTTGAGTACAAAAGGGGTTAATACACCATTGACATTGAGTGGTACAATTTTATGCTCGGAATGTTAAAATATTCTCTGGGTGTTGTAAATGATACAGTAGGAATATACATGACATTGAATGATATAATTTTGTATATTGATAAGGTCGATATTTTTTGGGTGTTGTAAATGTTACAGCAGGAATATATATAGACCTATGAATGAAGCTAAATTGTAGTAACGTTGATCCCTTTGATCGAGGATAAATTGAAGCGATATATACAACAAATAAAGCTGAATTCCACCAATATCCTAAAGTTAAAGCCTAATCGGCATCAGTCAATAGATATAAATAAGGTTTTGTTACAAGTCACACACTGAAGCTCAGTGGAAGCCAAAAAAGATACTAGAATCTGGTAATTGAGACCCACGATTATGAATGATTATAATTACACCTGTTAAAGCTAAGTAAAACCCGTGATTGTACCTAAGTTATGATATTCCATTTTTAGTCATCTTAGTGATGCTAAAGCTATTTCCCTTATGCATACATTTCAATTATTTAAATAAGTAATACTCGTAGCTCTGTTCTAGTACTTATCAAGCATACAGGTTTATGTCATAATTTACAGAAAAATGTTCCTGAACTCCGAAATTTTATGAATTTTGTTATTATTCTCACAATTTCGGACTAATTCTGACTAAAACCTGTAAATTTTACAAGTACCGGAACAGAACTAATGTGCTTCCATTTCAATTCAAACCATCCAATCACAAAAATTGTCAATATATTAAAATCATTTGTTTATTATTATGCTCAAATATTTACAAAATATTACTTGACATTGATTTCAAAAACATTAATTTCAATTTAATTCAATCGTTTTAGGATGATTAATTAAAACAGTTCAATATTGTTCAATATCAAACAGATTAAAGTTGCTATCGAAATAATAATATTTTTAATTCAAAATTAAATTGTTAAAAACCAATTTTTTTCTTCAAGTGAAGCACACTTATTGCGGTGTGTGTGGCAGATAAGTGGCAAAGGCTGGCTGTTCGGCAACATCACCATCATTATCATCATTTCAATATTATTGCATACGTAGTCTTGGAGAATATAAATATTTTTGTTGTTCTTCATGTATGTATATTTTTGTTGTTTTATTACCTCCGTTCCGTTTGTTGACTTTTCCACATTTGTGGAACTGACTCTCGTACACACTTGACATTCACATTGAAATTTGCTACTAGTAGTGAAGTGTAAGTTGAAGCTTTAAATGTTGGATATTTGAGATTTAATAAGAAAAGTGGTTTTGCAAAAGATACATATGATTATGAGGAATGGATTTACACTACAATGGGTAGAAAATTTGATTAAAAAATTTCCAAAACTTGTAATCACTTGTAATATTTTAAAGCATTCTTGATAATATTGCTGAATCTAAAATGTCATAAAAATGACTCCAAAGATCTGGGGTTTGTTTTAAATTTCCCGGAATATTTTATAAGGATTTTGACGTATTAATGCTATTTCGCATTTAAATATGTTCATTTGTTCTGGGCATTTATATTTAGTTAACTTAAAATAGCGTGCCTCTTAGTCGTCTCTACTTTTCTTTTTCAATTTCGTAACTTGTTTTTTTTTTTTTGTAACTTTTGTTTCAAATGCTTAAATCCCCATACTCTTGTGCATTTATAATTATGCCTTAATAGTATCTCTGTCTGTCCATTTATAAAGAATCTTCATTGAATATTTTTTTTTTTTTTTTGCAATTTGTTTAATGAATAATTATAATCTAAGGTCAATAAAGCCAAAAGCGGTTTTGTATTTATACCGTCAAAATTATTAACAAATATTTATTTTAATAATTTCTTAGAGAGTTGTTAATTAATTAGATTAGGCAACATATAATTTATTTAAATTGTTCACAGAAATAATTATAATTATATACATATTTGCAGTATTTTAATTGAATAACAAATTAAAGCAAAAGGTCATATAGTGTTAGAAATTAATTAAACTATTTTAGGGATAAAATAATAAAATAAAAATAACTGCTATTAAATCATAACATTATTAAAGTAAAAATTTATCAGCTATTATAGGTTATATAAGCATGCTATTCGAAAGCAGGTATAAGTACTACTCAAAGGCCAGTTGACAGATAATAATTCACGTAAATCTAAGAATACTATTCACCCTGCTTCTATATGATTTCCTAGAGTACTTGTTTCCTATGGCATTATATTGTAATCTGGAAGCTGAGGTTTGATATTTAAACATAGTTTTTTAACACTTGTTCTAACAACCGTATTTATCATCAAAAATTTTAACATTAACATGATGTTAGTGTTAATGCTAAATGTTTTATGTTAGGTGAGGACCACAAATTACAGCCGACCACCTTTGTAAACTTTCCACTTTTCGACAGTTCAACCAGAATTTGAATATTCATATATGTTCTCTATCACATATTTGTCAATTTATTTCCTTCATACTCGTCTGCCATTTCACTCCTACGTATATCCTCATGTCTGAAATTATGTCATCATTGTTGAAACAGAGATTAAGATATTACGACTTTAGGTTCTTAATCACGGACTGATAATCCACATCAAAATTCGATGTTTTCGAAACAAGATTTCTAATTAGTCTAGAGCAACGGTTCTCAAATGGGGGTCCGCGACCCATAAAGCGTCCGCAAGAATATTCGTGGCGGCTCGCGAAAAGATCCTGGAAAATATTCTTGAACACAAAATTTTTTAATGTAAATGTTATTTAGAAGTTTAAATAAAAATTCCAATAAAAACATGAAACTATTTAAAAATGGATATTGTCAATCATCACCAAATTAAGAACAATAGTAAAAATATATATATATATATTTTCTAAAACGAGTTCTTTTAGAAATCAACTGGCACTAGCTGCAAGAAAAGTCAATGCTATGCTTCGATTGAAAATATTAACCTTAACCGAAAACCCTAATTCTTAAATTACAACATAAACAAATACGTATCCATCGAATCAACATTCATGCAGACTACGTTGGACTACGTTGGACAAAAGATAAGTGAATCTCATATAATAGTATTTTTTTCTTTTAGTATAGTAAATTATTATTTTTTTAAACTTTTAATATATATAATAGTAAATGAAAAACATATGGAAATTTAAACATAACTAAAAGCACAGAATACAACTAGAAGTTTATGTGAGAGAAAAAAACCTAATTCAGTTGTCAAAAACGCAATTCATGCAGCAACAAAATACATGCACTCAAGATATTATGTATGTAAATTTAACAGAAAATTCATTATTAACAACGAAAATTACATTTAAAAAAAAGGACTGCTTACATTTCATTTAACAAATTTAACAAATGAATTTTACTTTTATTTTTTAATGTTGATTTTATAATTAATTAATTAATTAACAAAATATGTAAAAATAAATAATTTTTACTGTTATATTAATTCACAAAACAAAAAGTTGAAAACTACAGAATTTTCATAAATTTCAACAAACAAAACCAATTCAGTAGTAATTACTAAAAATCATTTATTTCTGCTATGAAAATATAACCAACGAAAATAGTATTAAATAAAGATTTTTCATTAATTTTAACTAAATTTTTTATTTAAATTTTAACTTATATTTTTTACAAAGCTTATGTCAGGAATAATCTTATTCTTATGAGATACATTTATATATAAAGGATGTGGAAATAAGTGAAATAACTTTACTATTCTACTTATTTTATACATACTTATATTTATTTGCATATGTATGTATAATAAATTAGGACTATATGGTACCATTCCTAATATTAATATGACTTAACTCTTGCCATTTTTTAAAAGCAAAACCTTTTGTCTCATTTTGATGAGAACCGAAATATTATTTTATTTATCAAATAAAGATATTTTGCAAGAATAAAAAACTTCCAAAATTTTATTAAATTTTATTTGTTAACAATTTTTATTTCTTTATTTATATTATTTTTTTCGGTCATAAAAACTTTTAGGGAAAAGAATTTTTTTTAAATTTTATTTGTTAATAATTTTTATTTATTTATTTATTAATTTTTTTTTTATTATTTTTTTTTTCACAATAAAAACTTTTAGGAACAATCTACAAATAAAACTGTAGCAAAATAATAACTGAAAATATTATCTGTACATAAATACTCCTTTTTTTTGGTAGTTTATTTTTTGAATAACATGCTTTATAAGTTACAAAAATATTTTTCTTTATTAAATAACTATATTTTCATTAGTTTTTAATTTAACTGAAAACTTTTTGAATAAACTTCA
Source organism: Protocalliphora azurea (assembly GCA_932274085.1). Lineage (NCBI taxonomy): Eukaryota > Metazoa > Arthropoda > Insecta > Diptera > Calliphoridae > Protocalliphora > Protocalliphora azurea. Next base: position 16,228,104 of record OW026523.1, read on the forward strand.
ATCAGTTAATTTAAAACTTTTTTGAGTGTTTCGTCACATATATTTTGTATTTGTGTTTTGAAAAAAGTTAGTAAATTTTTTAAAAATTTAGTTTGAACTGCCTCTCACATAAACTTCTAGTTGCATTCTATGAGTAATCAAAATAATGACTTAAAAGCTCAAAAAAATAATTTAAAAGCTGTAAAATGATAAAAGTTTCAATTTGCACTTAGTTTTCCATTTACCCATCTACACATATTTATGTACCTGTAATTTTCTTGTCGCATTCTGTTTTGTGTTTACCTAAAAGTAAATTATTGAGATCAATAATATTTTGGGGATCTTATACTTATCTTATTATTATTATTTTTTTTTATAAGGAAATAACCCCTTTTATTAACATTGTAATACATACACTCAGAAAAAAAACATGGTTACAGCATTATCTCCATAACAATATTATATTTTCGTTGTTAATTATATTGAACTTTAATAACTCTATGTTTATGATAACAAGTATTTTGATTCAATTTTGTCTTTTAATGTTTACACTCAATAAGAATTTTAATATGATTGACTGCAATAGTTATATGTTTTTAAATATTTTTACCAGAAACAAAATTTTGTTAATATGAATCATATTATTACTTTTACAACCATTAAATATTTGCAATAGTTTTCCTTGTTCTTAAACCATATTCTATTTTTAAACCATATTAATATTATTATTCCTATAACAATAAAATGTCACAAATAAATATAATATTTATCCTTTTCACAAAGTTAATGGAAAACTTCAATACTTATTTGTTTTTAGATATATATTTTTTATTAATATAATTCAATATAATTTGAACCATATACGGTGGTACAAATTATATATATATATATATATATATATATATATATATATATATATATATTTTAATAAAAATTTTATAAAATTAATAATTTTTATTAATATATGATAAGATGGAATAATAATATGACAAAATGAAATAATAATATGATAATATTGGATAACTATATGATAACATGACATAATAATATGATAAAATGGAATCATACTATGAAAATGTGGTATAATAATATAATAAGATTGTTCAATTATATGTTAAACTATAATCATAACATGCAAAAATAAAAATCGTATACAATACGACAAAGTGGAATCATAATAATTATTACTTATAATCATTTCTATTTTTTGCTGTGATCATATGTTTCAATCATAATATATTGCTCTTAGTTATGGTCACTACAACTATATTTTTTCTTTACGTGTAGACGTTAAAATCTGTATTTTTGTTATAATGCTATTATAATGCTATATGTCCTACGCCCACATCCCTGAGCTAAGTTCGTAACAAAGCTAGGTGTGCAGACCAGTGGTAACAGTAGTTTAGTGGAGATACGTTGCAGGATCTAAAAATTCAATAGCTGTAACCGATTTATGTGATAAGAAATTCGGCTTTTTTATTTCGGTGAGTTAATAACACTACATTGTCAAACGAAAAATTAAACAATAAATTCAGCTGATGCAACCGACCAAATTCGATTGAAAAAAATTTGGTTGCCACAATCAAACTGTGTTGGACAGTGTTAATGCTAACTGTTAAAGCCCTAATTACATAATAAGAAAATCTATAACTGAAGCGAAATAATATTTTTAAATCTTAATTTGCATCATATTATTACCTAAGTTTGAAACTTAAATGCTACATAACTTTCAAATACATATAATTTTCTTATATTTTGCTATATTAATAAATTATTCATAAAACCCACACTATACTGTAATATAATTTCTTATCTCTTATTACCTTGATTTTCCTTTAAAACACGCGTTCAAAATAAAAAAAAGCAACAGGAAATAATATTGTATTCCTTTTTCGCATGACATTTTATTTGTAGTTTAACTAAAAAAAAAAAAAAATACAAATAATGCTAAAACTTAAAAGAAAACTAACAAGACAAAATAAACAGAATAGAAATGATTTATAGAGTTTAAGATATAAAAAAGAAAATAATAAATAAATAATAGCATTTTCCTTGAATAAATAATTTATAATAAAAGAAAACATTTGAGTGTGAAAATTTTAAAAAATTTTATTAAAGCATAAAATTTTAAATATTTAATGAATATAAAATTAAAAGACTTCAACACTTGTTAGTATATACATATTAAAATACTTAATTTAGCTATTTAACTCTATTGGTTTGGGATATTCTTCATTATAGAAAAGGGTTAAAATTTAAAATTTTTTCTTTGCGTAGTTATAAAATATCGAACAAATAAATAAAAATTTATGGTCTGTCTATGAAATTAAAAAAATAGAGATAAAAGAAAATTTAATGAAAATTTATAACCATAATAAATTAAATACACATTGTAAATAAAATAAATGATCATTGATCATGCTATGGAAAGTCAACCCCTAATCACATCCATATTAAGGGTGTGACCACCTATAAACAAAAGCAAATAAGTTGGATATGATCATAAATTGTGCTATGCTCTCAATTATAAATTAACGAATAGGTAGTTATTGTACAGACAACAAATTAATTTGTTACAATTAAAATTTGATAAAAAAAAGGGGAACTATTAAAGTTAAAGAGGGCACAAGAAAACATTAGGGGTATTCAGTATTATAGTTCTAATAAAATTCCTGTAAAAAAAGAAAAAATTCTATCTTTCAAAATTTAATTTATAATTTACTTCATTTAAAATTTTAAAAGCTACTTAATAAGTTTTCTGTTTGTAGTATTATAGAAACACTCCTAATAAATTTAATATTCTATTTAATAAAAAGGTGTTCTTACTATTTTCATGCTTGACTTAGCAAAATTTAACTTAAACAAATACCAGAGAACCATTAGAAAAAAAAAAACTAAAATGCAAGTATTAGAAAAATATTTATTTTGATATAGAAACAAAAATTAAATTAACGTACCAAAGAAATTGTTTTCTTTACTTTTTTTTTCCTGGTGTTTTCCTTGAACGAGTATGTTGGAATATAAAAAGAGGTATTTTCATTTGCTTCCTTTTGCTATTTTATTTCATGGTATTTTTTTTTTCTTTTCTGGCAACAGCATAACAATTGTTTGAATAATTTTGTAAACAACATTTGCAACGATTTCCATGTTTTAACATTTTTTCTTTCTTCTGCTTTTTGTGTGTATGTATATTATTGTATAAAAATTCAGAAAATAATTCTTTTAAAAAAACAAAAACGAATTTTATTTGGGCTCTTTTTAAAGCAGCTATTAAAGGCAGGAGAGGTAACAAGGAAAGAACAATACGTTTGTTACTTAAATTACAGGAATCATTGTTCAGATAATTTAGGCCCAAACATTTCATTATATCAAGGTTCCTGCTATAAACACTTCAGAAAATTTAATCTAAATTTTCATTAAGAGTAAAATTCCAAAAAAAAAATAATAATAAGATTAATTGGAAAATTATTAAGTGTAATCAAATTTGATTTTTTTATTATTAAAAATTGATAAACTTAACACTATTACTATGTTTAGAATTATTAAAACATTATTATAATTGAACTGTGATTTAAGCAATTGTTAAATTAGCTGACTTGATTGATTTGTTTTTTGTACAAATTTATTTAGACAATTTAGCAAAAACTACTGAATCAAATTTATTTATTTACGTTTCTTTTCCATATGTTGGTCATTAAAACAATAAGATTTGATTGTAAGGTAAGAATCATAGAATAAAACTAGAAATTTATGTGAGAGGCAGTTTAAACTAAATTTTTAAAGAATTTACTAATTTTTTTCAAAATACAAAAACAAAATATATGTGACTACATGTATTTTGTTGTTTGAGAACTGAATTAGGTTTTTGTCTCTCACACAAACTTCTAGTTGTATTCTATGGTAAGAAGGCAAAATTCGATATTCTCAGCTAATCTAGTTTGCTTTTTGACACTCTTGAAAAAATTAGATAAATACACAAATTTTAAACACACATTTTTATTTCAAACGTTTGCAAATTTAAGATATTATTTTGTGTACTAAACATTTGTAGATGTCCATGAATATATTTGAAAGTTCTTTATTTGCGTAAATTGATTCCATCATAACATGCGTCTTTTTAAATTTTCAGCCTTTAAAATTAAGCATGAGAAGGTTTAAAATATTTTCCATTCCAGTTTGACTAATTTCTTTCAAACAACCATCTGAATCCCCCAAATTCCTTTAGAAATCTGGAAATCGCAGCTGCAAAAAACAATCAAGGTGAGGATAAAAAATTTTACTTGGTATAATTTAAAATTGTGTATTTGGTTAGGTGATTTGTTAAATTGCTTTTTTTGTTCAAAATATTAAACATTCTTCTGTATTTTGTGTATCTATTTATATTAGAGTATGTGTTTTTAATAAAAGAGAAATTAAAAAAGATTATTAAAATTTTAATTCATTCACAATAGTCACTCTTTCTTTACTAATGAAAGGCTATGTGAACCAAATACATTCAGTTATTACAATCGAATTATACAATAGTTCCTGCAACCGAACAAATTTGATTGACAACAACAACAACAAATTTGGTTGCCACAACAAACCTATTTTCTCTGTGTAGTTAATAAACTTAAAGTTTGTATAGTTACAATACATCTAGCTGTAGTCTATGACATAGCTATTTTTAATAAAATTGTTCACTTCCATTTTTTAAAGCAAATTAAACTTATCGAAAGATTTACACTGAATAAAAATAAAGATATAAAAAGGAAGTAATGAAAAACAAAATAAATGAATTAAATACTTGTTCAACTTAGTTCAACAGATACATTTACGTTTACGAGTACCCGTATACACACAGCGTGGCCTTTAGGCTTTGTTTTTACGTTTTCTAAAAACTAAATTCCATTCTGCAGACTGTCTTAGTGGTTTCACTCTTTAATCACAAAGACCACAATATATTACAAAAATTTAATTAATTTAAACATATGGAAGTCGGCACAGGGGCGGTTGTCTATTTCATGGGAACAGAAATCAGGCGATCTTTTAGGTTGTCTGATAGTTGCAGCGTTTTCCAGGCAGAAATTCTAGACATTTACAAGGCCCTAGGATTGCTGGAGGAGAATGTTGAGAGGGACACTGAGGTAACTATCTATGTGTATAGTCAGGCAGCACTGATGGCAATGACAAGTTACTATGTCAGGTCCATGTTAGTAATGGAGTGTAGGAAGGAATTTAGGAAGCTAATGGATGCCTACAGAATAATACCTTGTTAGGTTCTTTGTCACTGCAATATTCTCGGCAATGAAATAACCGATGAGCTAGCTCGTAATGGCTCGGAGTTAGAGAGGTCTTTTGTGGAGATATCGGTTAGGATACCGATTGGGTCATATTTCATGACCATAAGGGAATGGACCATAGGTAGAACGAGTGATGCTTGGGGGAGTAGATCGGACTGCAGGGAGGGTATCTGGAGCGATATGGCTTAGTCTTAAACCAGCAGATTCGAAGCATCTCCTGGGCATGAGTAGTGTGAACCTAAGGATCATTGTTGGTATAATTACTGGTCATCTCACAATAGGAAATATGAGCAGTAAGTGGCGCACTGGCGCGTCAGATTTTTGGAGGAAGTGCGATGATGTCGAAGAGTTAGAGACAGTGGAGCATATACTCTGTCACTGTGTAGAGCTTTAGCGAAGTAGACTGAAATAATTTGGGAGTCATATTCTGCACGAACTAGAGGAGGTTGCGAGTGAAGAACTCGGCAAACTTATAAGGTTTGTAATGGGAGTAAAGTGGCTTAGAGGTAGTCAGGGTTGATTTGATGGGTCTTAGGTTCCACACCATTCTTAGTTTTCTTATATTTAGCTATCTTCCTTTTAAATCTTTTACTATATTCTACTAGAATTTGTTTTACTAGGATTTTCTCTTTCTTTATCTGTCAGCTTTCTTTATTATCTATAAAAGGATCACAATGGACCGAATGGTTTCTGAGTGTGGGCGTGAAGACGCCGCCCTTTTTAATCTAACCTAACCTAAACATATTTTGGAATTTATTAAAATAATCGGTTTTCTTATTAAAAATAAAAGGTGAATTTTGTTAAGTAGACAGTTATCATTAAAGATATAAAGTATGGTACCTAAAGGTCGCTTAATACACATATTTGTTTATATTTGGCAAATTTTATAGTGTTTATTTGGCTTAGCAATTTAACAAAAAAAAAAAAATCTTAAACTACTGCAAGAAAAAAATATTTTGCTACTCCTTCTACCCCTGGTCAGAGTTCAACTCAATAGAACTAAAAAAAAAAACACAAAATAGTTGTGGTCACTGTTTTGTAATAAAAAATACAAGTAAAACAAAATCCCAAAGAAAAGCAAGGAAATTATCTAAAATTTTTTTCACAGAATTTTAAACCAGCCAAAAAGATCTATGGCGCAACTAGAAAAACAAGCTTAATGCGTTAAAAAAAGAAACGACAAAGAAAAACTTAAGAAAAAAACTTTAAGCTTGAAAAAAACTAAAGTTAACGCATAAAGTTGCCATAGTTTTTATACTTTAGAAAAAGTTTTTGTTAAACATGATTTTTTTCAGTTGTTTGTTTTTGGACTGTCTATAGAAACTAAAGCAAAATATAAGGAGAAAAAAAAAATTTTTTTTTTTTTTGTTTTTATAAGTTTAGTACAGTTTAGTTTTGTTTGTTTCCAAAAGTAAATTTGGATACTTTTTTATTCTTTTTATTTTTATTTTTTAACTATTATTGTTTGTTATTTTCAAATATTTATTTTAGTTAAAGTTATAAAGAAATAGTCTTTGTCACTCCAGTTGGTTGAAAGTTATTGAAATGGAATTATGTGGCAATGTTGTGATAATGGTAGAAGTGGTTAGTGTAATAAAGTAGGAGTGATTTTTCGTAGTTAATGGGTCAAGTTCATTTTAAAGTGGATATAGATATAAGGTATATAAAGAACCTCACAAAAAAAAAAAAATAGATGTTCCTATATGATTCCCAAAATATTACAACTGAATGTTTAAATTTGCATGAGCTGGATAATTTTCAAAATACCTCTAAAAATACGTATTGCTTTCAATATCATTATCGAAATTTTAGTTACAAAAAAAAATAAAAAATAAATAAATAACTTCAAATTGTAATAGAGACATACTAAGGCCCGTAATATTCAATTAAATAATTGTTATGTCTCTTTTTAGTCGCGGAATATTAAGATTATATTAACTTTTTTGTCATATTTTCTTTATTCTAACATATGATTTCGTAAATTTTGGACATATTTCAACATACACTGCCTGCTACTTGAATAAGGAATCACATTTTTTTATCTTTAATTAAGTATATCTCCTAAACTAAAGTTCAGAAAAAAAAAAATTTTGCGCAAACAAATTTCAAAGTGTTGGCTTTAGTTTCCTGAAGAAATAAAAAATATACATATTTTGTTATACTAAAATTATGCATTTATTTAAAGACATATATTTCTGTGGTACTTTTTCGTGCGTCACTTGAATAAGGAATATTTTAAAACTAAGCAAACTGTAATTTATTTTTAAATTTTAGGTTATAAAAATGAAAATTATTATCTTCTAGCATTCAATTAGTAATGAATACTGTCACCATTTTTAGAAATAACCTCAAAAATGCGAGTTGGCATCGACTTCTATAATGACTTTAAGTAATTTAGCGAAATTGAACTTCATGCTTCCGTTATTGCATCCTTTAAGGATTCTATCGTCTCAAATTGTTTTCCTCCTTCATAAACTGTTCTTGCAAGCCAACCCCAGACACTTTCCATTGGATTCAGGTCTGGTGAATATGGGGGCCAATCCAAAAGTTGAACATATTGTTGATTAACACATTGTTTTACTGCTCTGGCGGTATGAATCGGAGCACTGTCGTGTTGGTACATCAATGGTATGTGTCCAAAGAAATCATTAAATTTTGTAAATGCTTCCTCCAGAATGTTTTTATAAGTCGTTGCTGTCATCTTGTTGGATACAAAAACCGATTCTATGGTACCATAATACGAAATGGCACCCCATACGATTATTCCACCCTCTCGGCTGCGACTCAAAAATAATTCCTCCTTATTTAGGTCATGGAGGTAATAGTGATACTCGTCGGGACCATCAATATTAAACTTTTTTCTTCGGAAAATACAACTTTAAACCATTTGTCGGAAAACGATCATTGTATTTTTTGCAAACTGTTGATGTTGTGATTTGCGTTTTTCCTTAAGTGGTGGTTTTTTGCAGTTTTCATCGGACTATGTATGGGCATGACTTTAAAATACGGTGCACTGTTCTTAGACTGGAACTGACACCACTTTTTTTACGTATTTTTGATACCGACATGGCAAAATTTGATACAATTCTATGAATTTTTTCGTCTTTCTTTTATAGTTTTTGCCATTTTCTTCCGCCCTTTCATGTTTTTTTCATATCTTTCCACGTTATTTAAATAATTGTACACAACTGTCTTTCTTCTATTAATGTTTTTGGCTATTTGGACAGGATTCTGATCCTGAGATTTCAAAATTAGAATTTTTTTCTTTTCCGGAGTTATTAAGAGACTTACCACGTCCTATTTTGAATAAAAACTATTTAAAAACTATCAAATTAAAAATTCTCTAACCGTTTATATTGAAAGAAATTCAAATCATAGGCTTCCTTAGAAATATTTAAAGAATTCCTTATTCAAGTGACACACGAAATAGTATAAAAAATTGTATATTTTTTATTTCTTCAGGAAACTAAAGCCAACAGTTTGAAATACTTAATTAAATTAAAAAAAATGTAATTCCTTATTCAAGTGGCAGGCAGTGTATATGTTGAATGGAATAACAGCAAGAGGTTTAATTTTATGCATTTAGTTCCCAAAAGATGAAATTAGGAATTTTTGCAAATAAGTCACATGGAAGTATTTTAAATTAAAGAGATTTTTGAAACTTAGTCAATATTTTACAAGAATTAATAGTTTTTATATAAATGTATACTTTTGATGACATTTAGCTTTTTAACTAACAATTTATTTGAAATCAAAATTTACTTAACAAATTATGGACCGGAAATCTAAAAATGTTATTTATGCAACTCAAGAGTTAAATGTTAGAAATCAATAGTGTTGAATGAGACCTTTCCAGTGATGCACTAAAATATAAATTACGATCGAAAATGTCTAAAATATTAAAATTTTAATAAAATAGCACTTAAAATAAAATCGTAAAAAAATTTTAAAAAAATTTAATGTCGCTAGAATGAAAACAAATTTATCTTTTTTTTTTTTTTTAAATATATTAATCGTTTTTATCATATTTTGTAATTTTTTTGACAAAAAGTTAAAAATTATGTGCACGTGTTGATCAAAAACCATATTTTTTGGAGGCATTTTAAAAATAGTCCAGTTCATGTGAAAGAAATAATTAAAGCGAAATATTTTGGGGATTAGTTTAAAATATATTAATCTTTAATATTAAGTTAGAGTACATTTTTAACATTTTTTGTCTCCATACAGATCAATGCACTTTAAAGTACATATAAGATAAATTCTTTATTTTAAAATTCAATCCTTTTATTTGAACTAAATACCAATGAAATTAAAGAATTCTTAAATCAATCGAACTTAAGTATTTAACAAAAATTTCTCTATAAAGATCGATTGATTACTTTTTATTTTTCTTTAAATGAAAAAAGAAACTACCTGTGAACGGATAATGAGTGTTCATTTATAATTTCAATAAAATTTCATTTTTATTTCATTTATATTTACAATTACTTTATGAATTCAAATAATTAACTAAACTATTACCAGTACAATTTTATTAAATCCAACATCATCATAACCAAGATCATAAAATATACATTTTATTTACATAAGAGATTGATCAATTAACACTAAGATTACAAGTGGCCAGAAATCGTGACTTTATTGGCACAAACCCAGCACACGTTCATTAATTAAATGATTTTTTTTCACTAGCAGTAAACGTACTTTTCGCATATATTAGCTAGTTATTAGAGATATGAATAAATTATTGAATAGATTTTAATTAAATGCAATAAAATGTTATTATATATGAGTGAATAAATGAAATACGTAATTTTCACATACTTAGAAGAACTATAATATAATGAAGATCATTCAAACAGTGATTAGTCAAAGTAGTAATTACACTTAAATTATATAAATAGCCTTGCTATTTGACACAGCTATCAAGCTATTGTTGACAGTTGTCAATTAATTGACATTTGTCAACTAAATGTAAACAGTAAACAAACTTTTTATTTAAAAATTTTTAATAATTTAATGGTTAGACAGTCATCAAACAACTTTGTTTTGATGTCGCTAAAATAAAATAAATAAATTTTTATTTACTTTTTTGTCAAAATCATATTCTAAAATCAATATTCTAAAAATCTGTATTCTATCAACATTTTTCATCTCACTATTCTAGCTGTCTTTTAAAAATTGTGTCAATGTCTTTTCACTTTAACAAAAATAGTAATACAATATTTGTCTTCTTCCAAAAAAAAAAAAAAAAAAAAAAACTACACGCAGAGAAAAAACATAATTACGGCATTGTCACTAAAATAATATTAAGTTCTCTTTGTTAATTTTCATTAATTTTAAGAATGCTGTGTTCATGATAAAAATGATTTTTTTTTTCAGTTTTATCATTCAATACAATTTTAATTTAGTTGCCTACAAAAGTCTTATGTTTTTGAATATTTTTTACCAGAAATAAAATTTTGTTAATATGAAAAAATGTCATTATTTCTACAACCATTAAATAATACCAATATTTTTCCTTATTCTTAAATATTATCTTGTTTTTAAACCATATTAATATTATAATTCCCTTTTACAAATATAGTCGAAAAACACTTAACTTGTTTGTTTTTGAACATATTTTGCTTTTAATGTTTGTTTTCCAACTTCACTATAATTCTCATTTAGTTTATACATTAATAAATATAAATAGAGGAGATTTTGTTATATTTGGTGTGATTTGAATAGTATTAGCATCTAGTAATTAATGAAAAGTACCTTGTAATTATTATCTTGCATAATATAGGTAAATAAAAGAAATAAATTTAATTAATGAATAAATAACGATTGATCATATTAAGATTAATATGAAACAGTTATGAGTAATTTTGAATATGTTATAAAATTTTTTATGAAAAATAATATGATAAAGCTGAGTCATAATATGAGAAAATCAAAGCATAATTTTATAAAATCGGATCATAATATTATAAAATATTTAAACAAAAGATGCAAAAACTCGAATCATAATATAAAAAATTAGATTATTTTATAATTATAATATTCATATTTATTATTATTATTTATGATCATATAGTCCAATCATAATACGTTGCTCTACGATTATAGTTCCTCCAACCATATTTTTTCTGTGCGTGTACTATTTTTTTTTTCAAAGTTCAATTCTTGACATTTGAAATATAAACTTAAATACTTGCAATTCTTTTTTTGAATGTCAGTCACTCTAACTGATTCTAAAAATAAAAGATATGCTTCTTTCTAATTTTATTTTTATTATTATTTTTTTTTCTATTTGTCTAGACTTGATATTACAACTAAATACAAATAGTATTATATATAAATCTTTATTTTTAAGGTCATTGAGTTGGAAAAAGAACAAAAATAAAATGTTTGATTATTATTTATGGTTGGAGTAATGAAAAAATAGAAACGCAATGTGACAAAATGAAAAATTGTGACATTAGTAGTAAATATAGTATATATATATATATATATATATATATATATATATATATATATATATATATATATATATATATCCAGAAAAATGTGTCTTATCGTCATTATATCGTCAAGTAATGTTTAGTACAAAATTTTTAAATATTTAAAATTTTAAAAGTTAAGATAAATATATCTCGATCCTATAATAAGCATAGGGTGTCAACAAACTTCTTCTATTCAGATCTGTTCTTCGCAATAGTTTTTACTTCACACTAGCTTTTATGCATTTTTAGCAATTTGTCTACGCCTTATATATGCTGGTCGGCGCTTTCCATTTGATAACATTCCTGGCAAGATCAGACAGTGGCTTACGGAGTGTATGTTCAATCCAGTTCCACTTTCTTCTCTGTATTTCTACACACAACGGTATTTGACGTGTTTCCGCCTACAGATTGTTATTTGAGATGATTCGTGGCAAGAAGATTTGTAAAACTCTCCGGAGACATTTATTTACGAAAAATTGCAAAGTGTTAATATATCGGGAGGCAGCGTTCCATATAAGAGAATTGATCCTAAATTGGTGTTGAAAATGTCGATTTTAACACTCCATGAAACATTCTGTTACCACGGAGCTGTTATGAACCGAACTAATGGATGGAATAAAATAGGCCACACAATTTTTTGGTCAGCTCAGTTAAGTATGAATGAGAACGATTTTCATACTTAAATGAGCTGACCAAATAATTGTGTGGCCTATTTTATTCCATCCATTAGTTCGGTTCATAACAGCTCCGTGGTAACAGAATGTTTCAACTTCTAATATTTCATTATATTTCGTATAACTTTGGTATTTTTTCAACCCAGCTTTGTCCGATATGTAGGTGAGACTCCTTAGTTGTGCGACCTTGTCAGTATAGCTACGAGAGAGAAGGCATATATCGTCTGCATATTCGAGATCCTCCAGCCTTTCGTTTAGCTCATACGATCCCGCGGTTTCCCATCATTGCCTGGTGCAGCACACTATCCAGTACTATATTCAATAGCAGTAGAGACATCAGTAGAGACCATTGAAGAATGCCATTGCCAACCTCAATCTTACGACTAAGCATGCCATCCTATAGAATTCGGCAGCTTGCCCCGGTGCACATACTTTTTATCAATTGGATGAGTTTAAGTGGTACCCCTTTACATTCGATGGCATTCGAGATAACATTATGGGCCAGGATGTCAAATGCCTTCTCGAAATCAATAAAGATAAGGTACAGAGGTGACCTCCATTCAACACTATGATTAGTTTCAATGAGTTTATATGGTCCACGCACGACTTGTTAGGGCAAAACCCAGCCTGTTGTTTTCTCAAATTTGGCATTAATTCGAAAGATAACTTTTTGGTTATAACGTGAGATGACTTTATTCAGCATGCTCAGTAAAGTGATTCCCCACCAGTTGTTGCGATTGGTTAAGTCGCCTTTATTAGGTATTTTAACAACAATGCCTCCTTTGAGTTTATCTGGAATTCTCACTGTTGTCCATATTTCTTCCATAATAGGTAAGATCGTGTTTGCCTTAAGTAGTTCTGAAGAAATATTGTCGCTGCCTGGGCTTTTGTCGTTCTTAAGCGTTTTAATGGCAAGTATAATCTCAGATATTACTGGAGGAGTAATGCTGATATTTAAAAGTGTGCTATGATCAATATATCGCATATATCTGGATTTATCTGAGGACGTGAGGAGAACATTTCTAAAAAATGCGTATCCCAGTGTTCAAGTTATTCGTCTTTAGAGGTGACGAGTGTGCCGGTGTTATCCCTTATTGGTTTGGTGGAGACTGACGTACTGTTATTCGTTAACTTCTTAGTGAGCCGATATAAGTCACTATGGAATTCTTCTATATACTAGGCAAACGAGCACTGCATTTTATCTCACAATTAAGGGTAGCATATTGGTTTTGAAAGGTTGACTTTACGTTTTTCGTTGTAGCAGAATTAAGTGCAGCATTAAGTTATTTCCTTTCCTTTATGATTCGCCATGTTTCACCAGATATTCATTCTTTACGTCTAACTGATTTAAGACCTATATGATCCGTAGCTGCATTTATAAACATGTTCCTTGTTAATTGCCAGCCTTTCCGACGATTCGTTTAAGGAGCTTACAGTAATTCGATAAGACTGAGAAGAATTTTAGTTTATTTATATTTCATGATCATGGAAACTACAATTCACGATCTTCAGGTTGAAGTACACGAAGTCGTTCACGTAAAAGATTCTATAGCCGACGTCTTGACAATGGCTCATGATCTCGTAGTCGATCTACAGAACGAAAACGTCATCGACGTGAACGTGACTCGTATCTACGCAGTCGTTCAATAATACACATGGGACTTTTTTACACCTGATAACTTTATACACACCCTTGCAATAAGTAGGTGGTGATCATTGGCTTTGTCAGCACCTTTTTTGCACATCCAACAGTGAACCGAACCTTTTCTTTCAGATCTATAATTATTTGTAACATGGTCAGGTGATACTCACATTATTTTGCGCTTTGTTTTGTGTGTAAACAGAGTGCCTCCTATGACCACGCTGTTTTCATTGCACATGTTCAGAAACATTTCTATGTTTTCAGTTCTCTAAGCCATGCACCCCCATAATACTTTCAAGGACAATGTTGTTTGGGCATTGAAGTTTCCCATTGCTACTGGAATATCACCACAATTCGAGGATGTTGTTGCACGATCCAAGAGGTTATAATTGTTTTTTTCTTTTTTTTTTTTGCGAAAAAAGATATTTAATATTTACTTTTTTAACTTAACAAATTGAGCTAATTAATAATTTTTGTCCTTATATTTTTTTATAAAATTATCAGAAATCACACTATACCATGAATTCCATGAGACATCATATATGAAAAATATCTAAGATCTCATATTTGGCACTTGCATGCTTAGTAAAATTGACGTGTTTCTTTTAATTTTGTGTTTCAAAAAAAAAATCGATCTTATTTCAATGCTCTTAGTTTCGTAAAAATGAAAATATTTCACTTTTATGTAATCTTAATTATACATTTCTTTTGTTCAAGTGAGATTTCAGTGATTTAAAAGTCATTAGTAGGGCAATTAATTCTTCTTATAATATGATAATTAAAAAAATAAATATTTTTTTAATGCATATATTATGCCAATACAATTTTTGGATGCATTTTTGAAAACTTTCTCCCCCTTCAATTTTTTATTTTCTTAATTAAACGTAAAACTTGATATATTGACTAAACAATTCAATCTAAGTTTTTTTTGTGATGAGAAGCTGTAGAATTTTAAAAATGTATTTTTTTTTTTAAACACCAACAAATTTTTCCATAAAAATTTATTTAAATATTTCTGTGTTTTGTACTAAAAACACAAATCTTTTTGATCAATTTTTTTGGTTTATTTATTAAAAAAATTGGAGAAAATATGTGTCCAAATAAAGTTGTATATGAATAATTATAAAATCTTCAAGTTTTGATTAAACTTCTTTTTAAAAAATTTTTGTTGTTAAAATTTTATAGAAAATGTACTTGAAAATATTGAACGTGTACTCGAAATTTAAAACCAAAGTTTTATTTTTGAATTATTTAACTTAAAGCAAATATTAAAACCGTTAAAATATTTTTTAAATCAATTAAATATATTAAAAAAAAAACACTAAAATTAAAAAAAAAATTTGTGTGAAAAAAAGTGTTGGTATTTTTTTAATATTTAATTAAAAAATAAAAAATTAATTAAGTTACCAATAAATCAGTTTTAAATATGAAATAAAAAAATTTACATCTTAGGGATAAAACAATTTCAAAAATGCATCTTAAAAATTCACATTCATCTAAAATACATTTTATTAAGAACTAAAAATATTTAATCTATTCGCTATAAAAGAGGGCAAATGCAATAATCTAATTCATTATAATAGTGAAAATTCGATAAGAAATATGGAAAATATTGTCTTTTAAAATAACATACTTTTTCGGTTTTGTTAATTTTTTTTAAATTTTAAAAGGGAAAAAAGCACTGTTTTTGATTCTTTTAAATAAAAATTGGATAAATTTTATTAGCTTCACAGAGAACATATTTAGTGAATATGAATATGCCGAGGTATGACTCAGTCTGTCCAGGTTCGTTTCGAAGGTCTGCTTCCTTTTGAAAATAAAAAACACAAATATTTCCTTAGGTAGTGACAGAAATTCAGAATAAAGTTTTTATTTATGAAACCTTAAACTACTTAATGCTACGAGGTGGTTCGGATACCCCTGAGGTGAAATACAAGCGTACGTTGAAACGATGAAGTGTTGATACGTCGGTACGATGAAGCACTGATACGATGGTACGATGAAAATGGACAAAGGAAACTGGTAACTGGTAAAATATAGAAGAAAAACGGTTTTCTTATTAATAACACTGGTGCTTGTTCGCTTTTCGGAATCGGCAAAAACACTTCGCTTTTGAGAAGAATTTGGAAGCTCTCAAATTCGGTAAATATACAGAAATAATTACTTCGAACTCAAAATAATGCGGGAGCTTTGAGTTCGACTAACTACGAACGCAAACTACTTCGAACTCAAAAGAATTCGGAGGCTTTGAGTTCGGCTAACTACGAATGCAAACTACTTCGGACTCAAAAGATTTCTGAGGCTTTGAGTTCGGCTAACTAAGAATGCCTCAAATAATTCGGAAGCTTTGAGTTCGGCTAACTACGAATGCAAACCACTTCGGACTCAAAAGAATTCGGAGGCTATAAGTTCGGCTAACTACGAATGCAAACTACTTCGAACTCAAAAGAATTCGGAGGCTTTGAGTTCGGCTAACTACGAATGCAAATTACTTTGGACTCAAAAGAATTCGGAAGCTTTGAGTTCGGCTAACTACGAATGCAAACTACTTCGGACTCAAAAGAATTCGGAGGCTTAGAGTTCGGCTAACTACGAATGCAAACTTCTTCGAACTCAAAAGAATTCGGAGGCTTTGAGTTCGGTTAACTACGAATGCAAACTACTTCGGACTCAAAAGAATTCGGAGGCTTTGAGTTCGGCTAACTTCGAATGCAAACTACTTCTGACTCAAAAGAATTCGGAGGATTTGAGTTCGGCTAACTATGAATGCAATCTACTTCGGACCAAAAGAATTCGGTGGCTTTGAGTTCGGCTAACTACGAATGCTAACTACTTGGAACTCAAAGGAATTCTGAGGCTTTGAGTTCGGCTAACTACGTATGCAAACTACTTCGGACTCAAAAGACTCAAATGCAAAATAAATAAACTACGTTTAGTAAGAACTATGTTAAAAAGCGGATATCGGTTCATATGACTCATGGAAAGAAATATAGTCTTTTGATAGAAATATTTATATAAAAATGGTTTACCAGTTTTATTTCACAATTTCAAAATATGCAACCGGTTTTTCCAAAATTCCAATTGTTCGAACTATTCGAAAACCGGTTTATCCAAAAAGTCAAATAATCGATCACCCTAGTATGTATACACACTTTTTATACAGTTAAAAATCTATGCCATTTTGCTTTCTTAAAACCATCTAAAACTATTAAATGGCCTAAGAATGCTCACACAATCTTTAGTTGAGAAACTAACCTCCGAAAACTATCAGCTAAATCTTTTCTTAAGATTTTATACTATTTTAAATTAAAAAAAACTATAAATATAATTCACCTTTACTTTTAAATAACTTTCACTTTTACGTTTCATATCATTTTTACACACCTTCCTTCCAATTCCTTTCATTATCCTAATTATGAAAATCTTTTGCATGAATTTTTCTTTCAGCATTTTTTTTTTTCTTTTTTTGTTTATTTGAGTTTTCAAGTGATGTGTGCTTTTAATTATAAATGGCATATTTGAAAGTATTCATTTGCTTAATTATGTTAATATGGAAGATAAGTTTTAACTCTCAGAGTAAAGCAAATATGCAACATGGCAAATAAAATTTATGCAAAATACTACACAAATATGCATATGGATTTAGAAGAATTTATAATACTTATTTACATACAAAGGTAAATAGAGTGGCAAATTTTGGGACTTTTTAAACTATTTAATAAAATGGTATGTGAAATTTGACTTTGCTTGTTGTATCCCTAAATTTCTCCCACAACCCGTTAATATTATTTACTTGCCTGCTGTATAATAAATATAGCAGACTTATTATAGTAAGTTCATATAAATCATGGCAAACAAAAACAACTATAATACTGGTTAAAATTTTAATTGGATTAAAAACGAAAACTAATATGAAAGAACAGGCATTAAATTAATAATCTACAATTATGAGCAAAAACTCACTCTTAAAGAATAAATAGTTTCATAATTGTATAAATTTATATGTAAATATTATTATTTATATGGTAAAAAAAATAGGTCACAATCATAAATTACAGTAAAGAACTGCATACGTTAAGGCGTTTGAAATAAATTAATACTTAGTAACACACATAACAATATAGTAGCATACTATACAGACGAAAAGTTAAACACAAAATTTAAATTACTATTAAAGTATTAAATATATTAAAATGTTTTTAAATTTAATTAATTTAAATTTGTTTAAAATATCACATTTAATCAACAAATTAAATATTTTCTTATATATTTTAAATTGCTTTAGCTACTAGAAGTTTATTACCAATATATTTAATTAACCCTAAAAATATGCTTCTAATTTGCTATTAAAATTACGAAAAAAATAATAAAATTAACTCTGCATTCAGCCAGGCATTTAACGTAAATCACCTTCTGGCTTAATGTGCATGTTTAAGACAATTTCTTTCCAAATACTTCATCAAAATCCTTTCAACATAATACGCAATTAAATTTGCCATTAAATTCTATTACAAGAAAAAAGCAAAAAACTCATACAAAGATGCTTGTTTTCTTATGAAGTATCCTGCCAGCAATTAGAAGAGATTTTTTTCATCCATCCACTGAAAAGAGTCTTTTTTGATACCAAATGTTGAAAAGTAGAAAATAGACATATTTGCCATAACAAAACACATTAGTATCAAATTTTGATCTAAAACACTTGACTTGGGCGGCTGTTTATATATTAGAGCAAAGAAAAACAACAAGCACGGCATAATTTCGCTCAGCAAATGTATAACTTTTAAAGTGTTGTTCCATATAGTGTTGAATAAAAAATTTATTAATATAAAAAATTGTTAATTTTTAACTAGTGATTTTTGTTTTTAAATATTTCATAATTAATTTAGTTTAAAATTATAGTGAGTTGTTACAGTGTGCTTCAAAATAAGGTAAGACATTTAGCTCAATTATAATTAAAAATATTTACTTTAAATATTTCAACTGAATTAAAAACATATTTAACTATAATACAAAAGCGTTTATATTTCGATACTTTATTGATGTATTTTTTATAATTCTAAATTATAGTATTTCTATATACAAAGAATGCACTAAATAGTGTCATCTAAAAAGTATTAAAACTGCGGCAAATTTCTTCGTTAAGAAAATATTATCATATTCGACATGAGGTGTCGCTTTATTTCAAATTTCGATAGAAAATGTTGACAGGGTATATACGAATATTTAGCTTATTAACTAAATAACAGCAACAAATTTACAAAAATTTCTTTTACTTTTTTAGCTTTTCTTGCGTAAATTGTTACACATTGAATACACTTGCAACAAATTACCTGAAATTCGTGTTAAACTGTTTGGAGAATACACCCATAGAAAAATTATGGTAAATTATTTAATAGCATATAATAAAAATAAACACAGATATTTGCATATTTTTTCAAATGATACCAAACAACTAAGATTTTCTAGATATTTAACATATCTCGCATATCTCGTTTTGAGAGTAATGAATACATATTTTTTGTATTGGCTAAAATAAAATGAGTTAATCGATTTAACGATATCCTTCTGTCTTTTCATATAAATCTTGTAAATAAAGTTAAACTTGTTTTAAATATGGAACACTCTCTGGTCTATGTCATTAATCACTGTCGTGGAATTGTCATCATTTAACGTCTGTAGTCCTAAGTAGTCTTAAATTGATAAAGGCATTGCGATATTAAAAAATGGACATTAGAACTAACCAACTTACTTACTAACTAACAACTCCATCGCTTATTCTCGAATGCACATTTTTATCTCCAAATAATTTATATGAAATAGTTAATTTCATATATTAAACTCTATCTATTTATTCATTAAAGCTGGTGAGAAATAGATGAGGAGTTTAGTGCTCTCGCTTTCATTAATTTTCTTAACAAATATTCCAACACATTTCAAAAATTGTTCAATATTCCTAGCACCTTAGCACTTGTAATGTTGAACCTTAATTAAGGTCTACACGCAGAGAAAAACATGGT
Source organism: Protocalliphora azurea (assembly GCA_932274085.1). Lineage (NCBI taxonomy): Eukaryota > Metazoa > Arthropoda > Insecta > Diptera > Calliphoridae > Protocalliphora > Protocalliphora azurea. The sequence continues at coordinate 16,248,186 of OW026523.1, forward strand.
TACAGCATTATCACTACAACAATATTGTGTTCTCATTGTTAATTTTCTTGAATTTTAATAACTCTGTGTTCATGATAACAATGGTTTTGTTTAAATTTTATCATTTTATGTTTACACTCAATAAAATTTTTAATATGATTGAGTGCAAAAATTATATGTTTTTAAGTAATTTACCAGAAACAAAATTTTATTAACATGAAAAATAATTTACTTCTACAACCAATAAATACTTGCAGTCTTTTTCCTTGTTCTTAAACCATATTTTGTTTTTTAACTTAATATGGTTAAATGTCTACTTTGAAGAAATGTAGTAAATTATAAGACAAATTAAAGTAAATAATTATAGTGAATACAAAGTTAAATATTTAAAAAAATAGAATTATTTTTGGTTTCAACCATATTTTGTTTATAAACTTAACATCAAAATGATATAAAAATCAACTATATTACGAATTTTTTGCAACTATATCACGGTTATTTAACAAACATATTATAATATTTGTGCTAATATGTTTTTACCATTTTATTGTCTCTTATCCAAACATAATATAATTTACTATCAACAATAAATTTCAATTATAATATGATGGTTGCTACCAACCATCATGCGTGTAGCATTATGTAATTATTTAATTTATTTCAATATCTTAGAGTCGTAAAATGTTATTTGTTCTCTAATTTTTTGTTAATTTAAATATTAATTTCCATTTAATATGGAATAATTCGAACAAACTAAAATGCCTTATTCGAATTATTCGTTTCGTTCGAACAATAGAAACGAATCGAACAGTTTGAATACCCTAGTAAGTACTAAATTTGAACGCGGTAAAAAAAGTAAGAACTTTCATACATTTATCTTTTAAAGTAGAGTTCTTGAAATTTCCTAATTAATGCAGAAGAAAATTGATATTAAAGTTTTTCTTAGAGTGTAAACAAAATTTGTTACTTTTTTTTTTGCTCACTAACATTATAACAAAATATTATATGAGTATATACCTTTTAGTTCTACATATTATGTTGTGTATATGAGAGCAAATATAAGTGTTGCGTACTATGAATTCATTCTTCCACTGCTTTGCTGCTTTCTATTACATTTTCCAACTAACACACATTTCACGTTTCAAGTATGTGAATGTGTATATTCACATACTTACCTTTACGCAACTTTCTATACGCAGAGAAAAAATATGGTTGCGACATGGCCACCACTATAATATAATGTTTTCATAATTATGTTTTATTGATCTTAATAATACTGTGTTCATGATAAAAATGTTTCTCTTTATGTTTAATAATTAAATGGTTATCATGAATCAAAATTTTAATATGATTGACTGAAAAATATTACATTTGGAGAATATTTTTACCAGAAACATAAATTTATAAACATGAAAAAATTTAGTTATTTCTAGATTAAGTGTTGCCAATATTTTTATTTATATTTTGTTTTGTACAACTGTTAAATGTTTGCTTTTAGAAATGTTATGTTTTCCTCAAAGTTAGAATGTTTGTTTTAGACCATTTTTTGTTTTCCACAACTATAGAGTGTTTGCTTCTAAAACATATTTTTTCCCCCACAATTATACAAAATAATGTAAATTTTCATTGAGGAGTTAAAAACAGATTTCTCGCCCTGGAATTCCCGGACTCCAAAATCTAGTCAGTACGCAATAAGCTTTTATAACCTACACCACCATAGATGGTCGAGGTATTATGCGTTTGTGCTGATGTTTGTAACGCACAGAAAAGTCTCTTTAAAGTATACCGTTTGACTCAGAATCACTTTCTGAGTCAAGTTAACGATATCCGTCCGTCTGGTCGGATGATTGTCTGTTCATTTAAACCTTGTGAACAAAGTGCAGTTTTCAATTTTAAAGATGTCTTTATAACTTGGCTCAAATAATTTTTTTAATACAAGGATGAAGCCTATTGATATTGGTTATGATCGGTCCATTATTTCACCTAGCTCCCATACAAATGTTCTCCTGGATTAGCGATTTCATAATCTTAATTGCCTTAAATATACCAATATTTTAATGAAATTCGTTGTAAGGAAATTTTGTATAAGTGTCAATCTTTGTACCAAATTTTTTGAAGATCGCTCCATAACTGACCATAGCTTTTTCTTCCGAAAATCACTTTAACGTGCATAAATCACATACAAATATAAGAATCAAATTTACATTCGAAACAAATAATTTTTATATAAGTATAAAACACAGTGACAAATTTTATAAGGATCGCTACATGATTTACCATAGCTCCCATATAAGCCCATTTTCGGGAATCACTCTGAAGTGCATAAAGTCATATAAATGTTAGTATTAGCGTATTATTCTGTATTCGTATATTTTATTTTACACTTAGTAAAAGTATCGGTCCACAATTAGCCACATGTCTAATATAAAACCCGTCCATGAATTTTGATGGACATACACAATGGTGCAGGGTATCATATGGTCGGGTTTGACCGATCACATGTCTAATATAAGATTTCTCCACAAATTTTGATGGGCATATACAATAGTGCATGATATCATATGGTCGGTTTAACCGACCATCTCTTTCTTACTTGTTTTTCTTATGTATTTGTGATAAAACAGTGAATATTTGTGAAAAATAAATAAATAAAACTAAATAAATGCTAATAAAAATGGTAAAAGCATAAAACCTGAAAGGGACATTCTAAACCAAATTAAAAATAATAATAATATATAACATACTTCCGAGGATGCGTATTTTTTGATTTCCATTAAATTTAATTTTATTGTGTTTCAAAATAAAATATAAAATTACCGAACTAAGTTCATATATAAATATTCTAAAAATTTAAAAATATGCTTTAAAAGTGTGCTATAAATATGCACTATAAATCGTTAAATGTGAAAACAGGCCGTTAAGGGTAAAATATGCAGAAATATGCACTCACAAATCAATGATAAAATGCTTTACTTGTTCTGAAACAAATAAATATTTTATCAATGGCTGCATTCAACATCCAGAAAAAACATACAATTGCGTATTTTTAGTTTCCTTGGATATAATCCCTGCATTTCTGAAAGGCTTCACATATAACTGAAAATTACATAAAGCTTAGATTGTGTGAATTTAAAACATCATAAGATATTACTCAAGATCAATGTAACAATATTTTGCAAGCGCTTAAATTGACAGTTTAGCAGAGTTTAAGATTAGGCTTTTAAATAAGGACCACTATAGTGTTCATTATGCTCATTAATTCTAATTAATGTGTAAATTATAAAAATATGAATTAATTTTAATATCTATTAAACATTTTTTTCTATTATTTTTTAAAATAAGTAATAGGATCAATAAAAAAAATAATAATTTCGAATTAATGTGTTTTATTTTTAACAAATTAGTACATGAAACATATGGTTTTTGGTCATATTATAATAAAATGGAATTATAATATAATACAATCAAATTATAATATGATAATAATATCATGAAATGAAAACATAATATAATGTAAGGGAATTATAATATAATAAAAGGTATTAATAATATGATAAAATCCGATAAAAATATGAAAAAATAAAACTTAATGTGATAAAATATGATTATAATAAAATAAAGTCGAACCATAATACGTTAAAAACATACTTTTGTACTATAAAATCGGTCATAATATGATAAAATGGGTTCATAATATTATAAAGTCAAATCATGAAATTAAAAAACCGCACAGACATATAATAAGGTAGAATCATAATAATTATTATTTATAATCATTATAATTTTTAACTGTAATCATATATCCCAATCCTAATATATTGCTCTTAGATTATAGTCACCATAACCATATGTTTTCTCTGCGTGTACACTGATGATTGGATTAAAGTTCAATGTGTTTTTTTTTATTGTGCAGGTATGTGTAGAAGATTTATATTATTATTTATATGCAAGGATGTGTAAAAAACAAAACAAGTACATAATACACGTGTGATTATGCAGACATACAAACTCATGCATACATTGTTGTTATTTACAACAACATGTAATAATACGCAGTTGTTTCCATATGAATTTGTTGTTTGTTATATGCTAATGTCAATGTAGTTATTTTAAGAGAAATACTTAAAAGGACTCCATAGTTCTGATTAATATCGAATTAGTTTGTCTTCTGAGGAATTCTAAAGACAATATAGAAATCGAAAATATTCATTTGACTATTTTAGAATTTTTGAAGTCAATATAGTAGGCAATTGATTTAACTTTGTATTTCAAAGGAATTATACACAATTTTAAAATTATTCAAAAATTTATAAATTCGAGGCAATTAATAGACTAGTTATTTTAATATTTGCTTACACCAAGAAGACAGTTGGAGTCAGTCAAGTGGGTAGTTTTCTTTACTTTACTCAGTCAAAAAGTTAGGAATCATATATTAATAAAATATTAGAAAAGATAACACTAGAAGAACTGTAGGGGTGCTATTTTTTTTGTCATATATGATTTTGTGTGTATTGGGGTAAAACCTGCCAATATGGTACAATAACAAAAATCAAAGACATAGTCAGAAACATCGATCATGTTTCTTTTAATAAAATATGTGTTTTTATCGTATCGGAGAAAATAAGTCTGAGGCCGAGAATCGCAATGATATTAAAATTCTATCGCTACACAGATTTTCTTCTAGAGAAAAAACTAAAGTAAAAAGGAGGGATAAAAAGATTCGCACTTCATTAAAGTTTATTTATGGATACATTATTATCCTTACAGACATCAATCATAATTTAATATAAATAATTAATTTAATTATTTAAGCAAACTGTTTAACATATTTTTAAATTCAAGATTAAATATACTTAAGTCTAATTCATTAGAATATTTATTGAATAAACTCATAGCTTTTGTTAAAGGTTCATTCAAAGCTTATGTTGTTCTATGAATATCTACATAAAAGAAATAATTATTTTGCCTAAGAGAACTAGGAGATACATATAGTTTTATGGTATGAAACAAATCAGGGCTATCAATTAATCTACAAATTATACCAAATAGGAAATATATAGAAGAAACTTTACGTCTTGGCACAATTATCAGGGTATATAGGAGTCGAAATTTGAGAGTTTAAAAATTAAAACTTTAAAAATTAAAGAGCAAACTTTATAAATTTTGCTTGAATTTTTTCAATTATATTTATTTGTAATTGAGTACTAGGTCCTCAGATAAATGATGTATATTCTACTCTAGATCTCATAAAAGATTTAAATAGAACATTTTTTGTGTAATAATCAAAATTGTTAAAATTACGGCATAAAAAGCTTTGCATTGAGTAAGCTTTAGGTATAATATAATTTAGGTGACTATTAAATAATAATTTTCTATCAAATAATACACCTAAATCTAAAATTTCATCCACAGATTATATAAAAGTTGATGTATTCTATATCGGGATAAAACAGTGCTACAACATCTATGATAATATCATAGAAAAACATTTGTTTAAATTAAAAGGTAAACCATTACGGACTGACCAAGAACTCACCCTATCTAAGTCCTCCTGTAGATTAAAAACGTCATTGGCGTTAGAAATTGTTTTAGAAATTTTTAAATCATCAGCATACAATAATTAAAGAGACATATGTCAAGGCCATTAATAAATATATTAAATAACAGGGGACCCTAAATACTACCTTGTGGAATAGCAGAAGTAGGAATAAATGATATAGAGCAAATACCATCAAGACAAGTAATAACAAACCAAGATAACATTCGGGAATGAACACCTAATTTAAATAATTTATATATAATTTTTGGTGATGATGTTAGAGAAGTGTAACCATTAAAATAAAACCGTTATATTATGTAATATTATGTGAAACATTTTCCACTTCTACAAGATGTATACAAAAATTCAGGACAGAGGGAATTAAGTTTTGCCCGACAGCTAAATATATCTGCAATCTGTGTATTTTTATGAGCGCATGAAATGAGAGAGTAGAAGGGAATTAAAATGCGACTCTCAATATCGTTTGGTAGTTTACAGCCACATTTTGAGCTCCAGCGAATTTTTCCTTCATTCATGTCATCCATGGTGTCGACCTCGATGGTGACAACCACATATTGCTCGCACTGAATATCATTTTAAATCCTTGTGGAGGTACTAGGCGTATCAAGAGCGACTTCTTGTTTAACATTATGGGATTTTAATTATTTGTATCGGAACTTCACATCAACAACTGATGGCTCCTAAAGTAATTCACTTCGTTGTTTAGCATTGTTGAGTGCAAAATGTGTTTCGTGTCTAATGGTGTCATATGGCTTGCCAAAATTATCGTTGTTTTCCATGGCCTCTGTTGATGCAAGTTATCTGCAATGTAAGTGGCTACTGCCATTTATTCTATAGTCATACTGTTTATCTGAACAAACACAATAGCATTCTCGTCTTTCCCGAATTTTTAATCGGTATAACTCTATCCACTTTCTAGACATTGGGTGTAATTAAGCACCTCACTAACAGATTATAAAGGACTTTCACCATCCGTTAGAGCCAATGGCCTTAGAACTTAAGTTTGATTAAAAAGTTAAAGTTGAATTTCGCGATCAACAATTATATTTATTTGGGTGCTCAAAACCTAGTCAGCAAAAGTCAATTGAGCATTTCTCAGTACCACTCCTTTGCTAGAGTTGAATTTTTTAAAATGATTCATTCGCTTGTTATCATTGTTATCAATCAATTGGCGGCTATTTATGTAGTCTTAAAGTTATGTCAGTCTACTTTCTTTTGATCCATATAAAGACTGCGCATGAAAAAATTAGAAAAATTAAAATCTTTGCAATTTTGATTGTGGTAAAGACTATTACATTAAAATTTTTAATTTAAAAGGAAAATAAAATTTTTATTAGTTTTTAATAAAATATTTAATATTTTATGAAATACCTAAAATAAAATATTTTTTATTGTGTTTTTGCTTCTTTTTTGTTGGATTGGGTTCACCTTTTTCGATATTTATCTGACAATTTCTCTTAACATGTGTGATATAGAATTCATGACACGGTGTACAAAGTCCACCAGTATCGCCAGTTCATATTTTTTCTTCGTCTTCTCTTCGCCTTCGCCTTCACATTTTGTCTAGCGTTAGGAATTTTTTTTTTAGTTAGTGGATCCTCGGGTCAGTTTTTTTTAACTTTTTCTGATAAAAGATACAGAAAAATTTAAGGAATGAGTAACATTTCGTACAGGGATATCGAGATTTTCCCTTAAAATTAGTATTATTTTGTCTGTGATCTACAGTCTGTACATTAATCTTCCCTTCGGTTATCAGATTTCGGTTACTATGAACTCTATGTAGTTTTCATGTTCAAAAACTGAATTTCCCAACTCACCTGCAACATGTTTCTGTACTCCACACCACCATAGGCGGTTGGTTTATGCTGATGTTTGTAACGCATAGCAAAATTCATCCATCATCCACCCTAAAGTGTACCAATCGACTCAGAATCACTTTTTGAGTCGATCTAACGATGTCCGTCCGTCCGTCCGTCTGGCTGGCTGTCCATGCAAACATTATGCACAAAGTACAGGTCGCAATTTTGAAGACAATTCAATGGCAAGTTCGTCTTTCATGATACAAGGACGAATCTATTGAAATTGGTTGTGATTGGTCCATTATTTCAACTAACCCCCATACTAATGTTCCCCCGGAATAGGGGTTTAACTGTCATAAACACCTTAAATATAGCAATATTTTAAGGAAATTAGGTGCAAGAAAGTTTTGTATAAGTTTCAATCTTTGTGTCAATATTCATGAAGATCGGTCCATAATTCCCTTCCAAAAATCACTTCAACGTGCATAAATCACATACTCATATTAGTATCACGTTTATATTCGACACAAATAAGTCATAGTGACAAATTTTATGAGAAACGCTTAGTAATTTACCATAGCACCCATATAAGCCCACTTTCGGGAATCGCACTTTAGGGTGAAATTCATTTAAGTGTTAATATTTACGAAATATTCTATATTAGCGCATTTTATTTTACACTTAGTAAAAGTATCGGTCCACAATTGTCCACATGTCTAAAATAAGATCGCTCCGTGCATATCCATCAAGCACAATAATGTGGAGTATAATATGGGTTGGGCTTGACCGACTATATCTTTCTTACTTGTTTGATTACAAATTTGAATTAAGCGTTTTTTTATTATTATTAAATTTTAATTTATGCTATAGCAACAAAATTTAGCACATTGTTACTTAGAGTAATAACACATGTAAACAAGTTAAAGGTGATCAGTTTTTCTTGTGTATAATAACAGTTCTAAGCCTTAAAGTGTGTATATTTTTTTTTTTCGTGCGCAGTCCTTTTGCGGCTTTCAGAGGCGATGTAATTGTGTGACATGCAAGCCCTCTTTAGGGACAGTTATATTGTTATCGGCAAGTTTAATCCAGATTCTAGAGAACAGTTGACTATAGCTTACCAACCTGAACTCAATTTTCTCTTCTTCCAGTTCTTCTATTTTTCCTTATTTACCAACCTGTTCAACTAAGTGATCATTGGCAAGTTAGAGTAGGTACTTTTGATGGCTCCGTTTTTTTTTTTAATACAAAAAAGTGTGCTGTACTCAAGTTTTGATTTTCAAATAATTTTTTCCCCGCTTTATCCCATTTTACAACCTGCTGGTTTCATATTTTTGTCTGAGGTGATCCTTACGTTCAACGCTGATACTTTGGATGAAAGGAATTACACACACAATAAGGATATTTGACCACTTCTACAAGATGTATACAAAAATTCAGGACAGAGGGAATTAAGTTTTGCCCGACAGCTAAATATATCTGCAATCTGTGTATTTTTATGAGCGCATGAAATGAGAGAGCAGAAGGGAATTAAAATGCGACTCTCAATATCGTTTGGTAGTTTACAGCCATATTTTGAGCTTCAGCGAATTTTTGCTTCTTTCATGTCATCCATGGTGTCGACCTCGATGGTGACAACTACATATTGCTCGCACTGAATATCATTTTAAATCCTTGTGGAGGTACTAGGCGTATCAAGAGCGACTTCTTGTTTAACATTATGGAATTTTAATTATTTGTATCAGAACTTCACATTAACAACTGATGACCTGGTGAAATAAAACGGGAGATTGCTACGGCGACAGTTTCCTCGACGTTTTTTGCCAAGCGAACCAAAAATACTCATATAGTATAACCTCTGTCTCTTTGGTCATGTCACAAACAAATAGCTATTTTTGAAAAGAATAAACATTAGAAAACTAAATGTTATTGTAAACACTCTAGTTCTTAAATACAATATAAATGCTTTTAGAAGAACTTTATTTAATACTTTAAATCCATATTATTTTCTTCTTTTAAGTAAATAAAGTTTGTTTAAAAATCTAACAATATGTAAATTTTATATTTAAATAAATATTTTTAAATACTGATTAGATTTTTATCTCTAAATGTCTTTTTTTTAACTAATAACCTATTGACAAAATCTAAATATTAGTTGTTATAATTTATTCACTCAATATTTATATTGAAAAGGTTAAAGGTATTTATTTAAAAAGTTTTTTTAGTATAATTTTGTCAATATTTTAACCTACTTAACCAATGACTTGTAAACAAATTTATAACAGATGTTTAAAGAGGAAAAACTAGAAAAGAAATATTTTTGAACACTAGTGCGTATGAGTATTATAAATAGAATTTTATAAGGGATAATTTAACTAATTAAATGTTAAAAGGCATACTAAGAATAATGTAGATATTTTTGTTTAGTTTTAAGAATTAAAACAGTTTAAGGAATATTTTAGAAAATTTTAAATTAAAACAATTAGATATTAAAATTATTAGAAATGCTGGTATGTGGTTGTTTAGTTATGTATTGAATTATTTCCCTAGAAATATTTATTCTAATTATGTTATTATATTGAAGTTTTAAAATCTCATTTTGCCCTTTAAAATTGTATTTATTTATTATACACCATTTAATATTTTAATGAAATCATCATAAATCATATTTATTTATGGCACATTTTCATAACTATTTCATAAATTTATAAAATTTATTTTTATTTTATTTTTGCATTATTTACTAAAAACCACAAATTTATAAATATTTTTAAATGAAACAAAAAAATAATAAAATGAAACTAATTGTTTGGCAGTTGAAAATTTTAACACCATTTGTTTTTCTTTCTTTTTTTTTGCAGAGGAAATTGTTAACAAAATTATTATTTCCAATTATAATTAAAATCATAAATCAAGTATTTTAAAATAATTTAGCCAAAATTTGTTTCGGTATTTAGTTACTTCAGTTGAAATTTTACCACCACAAATGAGCTGCATTTAACGTTAAATTGTTTTTCAAATCTAAATTATGTAATTTACATGGAATTTTTTTGTTGTTGAAATTTATACAGAAATTCATTTAATTTAGAGTTTTAAAGTTTTATTAAAAATTCATAAATAGGACAATTTGTGAAATAATATTCAAGTTGAATATTTAGGAAAATTTAATTGTTTAATATAAAAAATATAAAAAATAAATTATTTAAAACTTGTTGAACAAAATTCAAAATTTAAGTAAATTTACTTCACTTTAATTTCAGTCTTAAAAAATTCTGAATATAATAAATAATGTCCATTAAAATTTCTTGTATTTGTCTTTATATAACAATTTGTTTAATTTCATTTGTTTATTATTTCTTTATTAGTCCAACTGTCTAGACAATAATTTTTGGTAACAAACTTTAAGAAATAAAAAGTAACATAGCTAATTATCCTTATAATTGCTCGTAAATTTTAACAAAATAAAGAAATAGAAAGAGAATTATTTTTGTATTCTTATGTTTAAATGTCTATTATATAATATATCAACTATAATGATGTCTTTTATAAAATAAAGAAAGAGAATAAAAGTTTTTGGAAATTATTTTTGTTACATTGCAAACATATAACTAACAAACTAAAGATAACCCAGCGAAACTTTTGGAAGAAGTTGGTAAACAGCTGGTTGTCTTCTTTTTTTAGAAAAAAAGGAACCTCTTCAAAACAGGCACAGGGGAATGTGATTTGGGTTAATTTGAAAATAAAGTTAATACATTCAAAACCCATCATACAGTAAAGGGCTATTAAGATAATTAGTTTCATAGACAAAAAAAAAATAAAAATAAAGTAGTATATTTGGTTGTGCTGAAATACCCATATTGAGAATTTATATCAAAAATTCATCCATTTTAAAATTAATGAAACAACAACAATACCAAATGAAAATAAAATTAATTGAAAAAAGGTGCACTGCCTGCCACTTGAATAAGGAACCACATTTTTTTAATTATAATTAAGTATATCTCCTGAACTAAAGTTCAGAAAAAAATAATTTTTTGCGCAACCAAATTTCAAAGTATTGGCTTTAGTTTCCTGAAGAAATAAAAAATATACAGTTTTTTATATTTAATTTATGCAAACGAAATAGTACCACAGTAATACATGTTACTGTGGTACTATTTCGTTTGTCACTTGAATAAGGAATTCTTTTAATATTAATCAGGAAGGCTATGATTTGAATTTCTTTCAATATAAACGGCTAGAGAATTTTTAATTTGATAGTTTTTAAATAGTTTTTATTTAAAATGGGACGTGCTAAGGCTCTTAATAATTCTGAAAAAGAAAAATTCTGATTTTGAAATCTCAGGGTCAGAATCCGGTCCAAATAGCCAAAAACATTATTAGAGGAAAGAAGTTGAGTACAATTATTTAAATAACGTGGAAAGATCAATCACCCTAATAGTGGAAAGATATGGAAAAAACATGAAAGGGCGGAAGACAATGGCAACAGCTCCAAAAGAAAGACGAAAAATTCTTAGAATTGCATCAAATTCTGCCATGTCGGTATCAAAAATACGTGAAAAAATTGAGTCAGTGATAGTCTAAGAACAGTGCACCGTATTTTAGAGCCGTGCCCATACATAGTCCGACGAAAACTGCAAAAAAGACCATCACTTAATGAAAAACGCAAACCACAACGTCTACAGTTTGCCAAAAATACACCGACATGGTTCGAAAAATGGTTTAAAGTTGTATTTTCCAATGAAAAAAAGTTTAATATTGATAGTCCCAATAGGTATAACTATTACTTCCATGATTTAAATAAGGAGGAATTATTTTTGAGCCGCAGACACAGCCGAGAGGGCGGAATAATGGTATGGGGTGCCATTTCGTATTATGGTACCATAAAATTGGTTCTTGTATCCAACAAAATGTCAGCAACGACTTACAAAAAGATTCTTGAGGAAGCATTTCCAAAATTTAATGATTTCTTTAAACCCATACCTTGGACGTACCAACACTATAAAGCTCCGATTCATACCGCCAGAGCAGTAAAACAACGGATTAATCAACAAGGTGTTCAACTTTTTGATTGCATCCCATATTCACCAGACCTGAATCCAATGGAAAATGTCTAGGGATAGCTTGTAAGAAAAGTTTATGAAGGAAGGAAACAATTTGAGATGATAGAATCTTTAAAGGATGCAATAACAGGAGCATGGAGTTCAATTTCGCTAAATTACTTAGAGTCATTATACAAGTCGATGCCAAATCGCATTTTTGAGGTTATTTCTAAAACTGGTGGCAGTACTCATTACTAATTGAATGCTAGAAGATAATAACTTTCATTTTTATAACCTAAAATTTAAAAATAAATTACAGTTTGCTTAGTTTTAAAATATTCCTTACTCAAGTGACACATGCTAAAGTACCACAGAAATACATGTCTTTAAATAAATGCATAATTTTAGTATAACAAAATATGTATATTTTTTATTTCTTCAGGAAACTAAAGCCAACACTTTGAAATTTGGTTGCGCAAAAAATTATTTTTTTCTGAGCTTTAGTTTAGGAGATATACTTAGTTAAAGTTAAAAAAATGTGATTCCTTATTGAAGTGGAAGGCAATGTATTTTGAAAGTTTATGGACCAATTAGAAAATTCGAAATTTAAAAGAAAAAAAATACTTGCCGTAGGTCTGTGCAATAATGAATTCCATAGCTTATATAGAAGCTTCAAAAATTCTTACAATGCGTTTTGGCCTATAACTCGTTTAATGCCAGCACAAAAATTTAGACAAAAATTCTGAACTTTCAGTGAAAGTCCCTAGCTTATAAAAATGCTTCAAAAAGATGAAGAACTATCCAAACCCATAAAAACAAAAACTATAAGAAAAGCAGAAGATTTGTCAATAACTCACTTGTATATGAATAGATTTGTTTAATTCAAAAACCAAAATTTTTAAATATTTGTGACAGTCCTCTATAAGAACAAAGTCGGTAGCTTGTATGGGGTCCTCAAAAAGCGTTTTGGGCGATATTTCGGAAAAATCTCGTTTCTTAAGCATCAAGTCAAATTCATAAGTCAAATTTGTGAACGCCACTGGTTTGGCTGCAGTATTAAATAACATGCATACTGCTGGCGAAGTACATGAATACTGCTTGCGAACTACAAAGTTTGGTTTTTCTCGGTTAATACCAATTTTGAAGCCTGGCTGACACCTGTTGACAAACTGAATGTGACGATTAGAGTTGATGCCTGAAATAGCGGTATTACATCACCAGGATGCAAAATAGCATCAGTCATATATTTTTCATCTCAGGAATGATATTGAAACATCACATTGCCCGATTCAAGCATGTAATGACGTGATTTTCATGAGATACTCGTGTGGCCGATACCATATGGGGCATATGGTACCAAATTACTTGGAAATTCGTTTAAGTTGACATTTATAATTTCTATGATCTGGACAATGTACATTCAAACTATTCTTATACATTTTGTAAGCTTCATTTAACCCCATAAAAACACAATCCGAATGCTCCAGTATAGAGTCAATAGACGCCAAAATCTAACTTATGTTTTCTGCTAAACTCCATCGATAAACGTTTTTAGTTAAATAAAATATTTTTATTTAACTTGTCAAAATACAATATTCTTGTTGTTTCTTTGCTTTTTTACAAATTATTTAAAATCAATGAAACAAAATTTTAAATTTAAATATATTAATTTAAATTTTAAATCCAAGGAACAATTTATCAAAAAAGATTCTGTTCACATTTCGTTCTGTGTATTAGCTATAATAGTATAAAATTAAAGGTAAAAAAGGGTAGAAAGAAATTTATCACAAACAATTTTACGTAATTCATTTTAAAATTGTTTTGTTAATGTAAAACCTGAAATGTGTTGAGTAGATTATGGTAATTTCTGAAAAAATAGCGTTATTTATTTCTGATTTTAAAGGAAAATTTATTAAGCATTTTTTATTTTAAAAGCATTTACATACATTTTTTATATTTCAAAATTATTTACACAGCTTCTAAAATCAATTATCTTCTCTTAATAATTGCCAACGATGATCCAAAATTTTGTCTTTAAGATAATATAAGATCTTGCGATACAAACTCAACTTTAATAAGTCGCAAAAATCTAAAAATATTGACAAAAAAATGAAAAAAATTTAAATGAATATTTAAATAGTCACCATTAGAATTTATATTAGAGTATGAAAATGTTCAAAAAATTGTGTAATCTTTAATAAAAATAATCCTTTATATGGAAATGAAAACATTTAAAACAAAAATTAGCAAAATTTGTCATAAAAGTTTAATATCTTTTAAAATATGTGCAAAATTCTCAGTAGCTATATATTTCTTCAACGTGAAAGTATGATTTTTAGAAAGGCGATGATATTTGCATTATAGAAAGTGCCAAAAAACATTTTGTTGCACTATTTCTCATCTATAAAATTTACATGTTTGCTATACAATTATACAATTAGAACACCCCTGCGTTGCTAATAAGAAAAAAAAAGAGTATAATTATTCCGTCATTATCATCTCGATTTTCTTTTTTTATTTCAAGAAATATAGGAGCACTGTGGAACTAGACAAAAAATGAGCAATTGTTGTTTATCTGTAGTGATTGCAACAGTTCTCAAGTAATATCAATGATACAGTATTACTGCTTTTAATTTCTAAGTTATCATTTTTATTGAACAAAATCTTAAAGCTTTCAGGTTTTATTCACACTTAAGGAGATTCTATTTGTAAATAATTTTGTTCACGTTTCTGAATCGTTAGCACTCTCGAGTGTCCACGCTTCCATGAGGGTACTGTATTAACAAAAAAGAAAAAAATGAAAGAAACCCGTCACAATGTTGTAAAAATTTCAAGTTTTTATATGCTTAAGTTAAATTTAGAAATATAAGCGTATTAGTAATATTAATAAAATATAATAAGTATACGCCCTAATATATGTAAACACTATTCCTACAAGCAAAATAATACGAAAATGACTTGAATTCATATTGCATAGAAGAAACATTTTATTGCCGCAATAATTATATTCGTATTGCCGAAGTCTCCTCCATCGAGAGAAATTGTGCGTAACAGGCAATACATTAAAGCAATAACAAATGCCTGGAAGAAAAATTCGCAATATTGTTAGATAATCATCTAGGTGAAAAAAAGAAGATAACGCCAGATAATCTTCTAGAAGATGTAATAAATATATAGCAAAAATTATCACTAAAACATTTTTTTTCATCTTGTAATTCATATAAATAAATTTTAACATCATAAAGCAGCTTGTATTCTAGGAGTTAATTTCCCTCTTTGATGTATAGCTAAAATGTGGTAGATTAAATCCTATCTCTCTACACTTTAGGATTGTCCTTTGCTCTTAGAGGTAGTGATAAGTTAGACGGAAACAAAAAGGGTACACCAGTACCTTGGAATTTTCGGGGTTCTGAAGCTGCAAGAACGCAAGTTCGAGGTCTTATCTTAGACTTAAAAGTAGGTGTCACGGGAATCAGCAGCCCTAAAGACAGTGGCGCCACACTAAACGTCACTAGTTCTTGGCTGATTATTGGTGAGTCACTTGATAGAGGTTACGTAGTGGTTGTGGTTTCATGTGTTGACTGCTATGCAATAGCACGGTCACATGTGTGATCAGCAGAGGGTACTTCCAACCCCTAAGCAAGGAGAATGATTTTGGCCAGAAAGCGAGTTCATTAGATTGCAACCTGTAAGTGTAACAGCATATTGGGGCGTTGGTTGGCACATAATTCTTTACCCGTTGCTAAGACCACTGTGAGGTAAGGCCATCAAGCAGGTACTCACGTTGAACTTGAGCACAACTGTGCATTATAAAGAGCAGCACAAACTCATAATACTCCAAGCACATATGGTGGTTTAGGCTATAAACTATATAGGATATAATCATATTCACATAAGTTGAACAATAGTAGACTTTTAGGGTTATATCATATTTCTTTTAAATTTTTAATGTTTTATTTTAGTTTTACTAATAAATGACTGTGTATCGAATATTTTTATTTTTTATTTAAGCAGCTACTAAGGTATTAAAATTGTAGAATTCCTCCAATTATGCTGCAAAATACATCCTAATCTGATAATATCAGACAAGTTTAAATTCATTGGAAGATTAAATCAGACTCCATGATCAAACTTAATTGTTCGAACACATACATGTTGACATCAATCAATTAAAAATATTTAAAACTCTCTACTATTCTAACTAAATCCAAAAATCTTTGAAGTTTAAAATAGTCTTCTAATATTTGCTGGGACTACAATGTCAGTAAACATTTATCAAACTGAAGAAAGAAACATAAAATAAACTGCACAAGAGAAAACAAAAAAGAAGATGTTGTTAATGACCTCATTAAGTAACATTAAACAGTAAACGAAAATGAAAACTTTGTCGTTTAAAAACAAGTTAGAGTGCTATATTCGGCTGTGCGGAATCCTATATACCCTTTACACAAGTTGCAATGTCAAACGAAAAATTTGAATATTTTAAAATTAAAGAAACAACATTAATAAAAATTAAATAAAACATTAATTAAGAAAAGGTTACTTTGAAAATTGATGGACCGATTAAGTTGATATGAAAATTAGAAATTCGAAAAAAATATTTGTCTTAGAACTGTGCAATAACGAAGTCCGTAGCTTACGCAGGGGCTTTAAAAAATCCAAAAATGGAATTTGGCCGATATCTCGAATACTAATGGACCGAATGACTTTAGCACAAAGTCTCTAGCTTATATAGAAGTCTAGAAAACTGGAAAGAAATATCGGAAAATCTCGGATATTTATAAACCAATTTTGCTCATCTAAGGGAAATTTACTGTAAATTGATATTTGAAACATATATCTCCGATATCTGGAGGTTTTCAAAAACTGATTTGAACAAACAGACGGTCAGACGGCCAACGTTATATCGACTTTCCTATCAATAAGGATCCAGAATATATATACTTTTTGGGTCTTGAATGAATATTGCAGAAATTACAAACAGAATGATAAACTTATATATAAGATTTGCAAATAAATCGTTTGTTAATATACCGGTTTGGTTGATTCTAAAAAGCGAAGATTTAGGAAAAAAAATTATGATCGATCTATATAAGAACGCTTATGTAGGAGCTCCAAAGTCGCTAGAAAGGCTTAGAAGAGTAAAAAAGTTTTTTGGAGTTATATTCGAATTTTTGGCGATATCTCGAAAATTTAAGAACCGATCATGCTCATTTTTATTAGCATTCATCTAAGGGAAATTGTCTGTATATTGATGTATAAAACCTATATCATCGATATCTGGGGCTTTCTAAAAACTGAAAATTTGCAAATAAATCGTTTGTTTATTGATTCAAAAAACGAAATTTTAGAAAAAAAATAAGTGTTCTTATATAGGAGCTTCAAAAAGTTTAAAAATGCATTTTTTGATATATCGGATACTGATGGTTTGATTTTGTTAATTTTTTCCACAAAAGAAATTCCAAAAAAAGATTTCGAATTTTCTGTACAAGAACGAAGTCGCAAGCTTATACGGAGGCTTACAAGAGTCGAAAAAAAATTTTTTTTGGAGGTATATTCTGTTTTTTGGCGATATCTCGGGTATTTATTAGACCGACTTTACTCATTTTTATTAGCATTCATCTAAGGGAAACTCTCTGTAAATTAATGTATAAAACATATATATCCGATATTTGGGGCTTTCCAAAAACTGATTTCAACAAACAGACGCATAGACAGTCAGATGGATATCGTTATATCGACTTCCCTACCAATAAATAATTTTTGGGGTCCTAGATGAATATTGTAAAAATTGCAAACGAAATGAAAAACCTATATATACACTTTACACCTATGATGAAGGGTATAATAAGTTGTACTTATAAAAATTTTTCCAAAAAAGTGTATATGTTTTGTAGATGTAATCTCAAGTATGTATTTATTTCTTTGCAGTTACACAGATATTTTTAAAGTTTTAGACTGATACAGAAACAGAGGACAGAGTTTATATAAAGTAATTTGCATTAATTTGATGAGCTTTAATTATGTCCTTACGGTGGGATAAATAATCTAAGTGTAGGTGTGTTAATGATGATACTGATGATCTGGGAAAATAAGGAAGTTGTTTGTGCATTTAAAGTTAGCCTTAAACAATAATAAAATTTTATGTTATGAGTTTATATTTCATAAAGGAAATGGCAGTGGTTAAATGGGAATAAATTGAGATAACAAAGAGAAGAATTTATTGTTGGTGGAAGGAAACTTTTCTTGTGATTTCAGTAGGTATTTTTTGTTTATAAGAGTATATTTCCTTAATAAATTTGTTGTAAGAAAATGTACATACATAATTAAAATATTAAATACTTTTGCTGATACGAGGGCGGATGAATAAGTCCGTGACTTTTTGAACTTCCCATCAAGTACCACCTCTTAATACACTACTATTAATAGACTTTAACAGCTGTTCAAAACATGCAACCTCGTGTATTTTTCTAAAAATGGATAAAAGTGAATTTCGAGAGCTCATTAAACATTATTTTTTGCGCAAAAAAACCGTCAATAATAACGAAGAAAAGCTCGATAAATATTATGGGGACACTGCACCATCGATTTCAATGGTAAAAAAAACTGGTTTTCTGACTTTCGTTGTGGACGGCCAATTGAGGTCAGTACACCCGAAAATGTTGAAAAAATATGGTGTTGGCCTACTGAAGAGTAAAAGTGCGTGAGATTGTTGATGCCATATGCATTTCATGTGGCAGTGTGATATCGATTTTAAATGATCAGCTTGGATTTAAAAAAGTTGCCTGCAAGATGGGTGCCGCTTTTCCTCTCAATTGACCATAAACGTAAACGTATGACAACTTCAAAGTAATGTTTGGAGTTGTTTAATCGCAATCCAAATGAGTTTTTGCGGCGTTTTGTAACTGTGGATGAAACATGGATCCACTACTGTACTCCGGAGACCAAGCAGCAGTCTAAACAATGGGTTTCTCCGGGTGAACCTGCTCCGAAGAAGGCCAAGGTAAGTTCGTCGGCCAATAAGGTGATGGCAACAGTTTTCTGGCATGCATGCGGGATAATCCACATCGATTACCTTCAAAAGGGAAAAACAATAAACGTCGAATATTATGCCAACTTATTAGACCGATTTAATGAGGATTTAAAAAGAAAACGAACCAATATTATTGATCCGCCCTCGTATCTTAATTTAATAGTCTCATTGTTAAATCTATCCTATTTTGATATGTAGGCTATCCTAAATATTTGATTTTTCTATATTTTCCTCTTTTTAATACTTAATTCCTTTCTTTTTATTGAAATATTTATCTCAAGCATAAATAAACATTATTTAAGTTTAAGCTAATCATAGAATTTACCTTTTTTTCTTTCCTTTTCTGCCACACTACTCCTTGTATTATATATATATATATATATATATATATATAATGTATTATAGAAAATACAATTGGTTTTAGATTAAATTAGCTCAAGTGGAAAATCTAATTTACGATGTTTATCGACGGAAAATATAAGCCATTTGCCTGCCAGTCAAGATGAAGTAAAAGGCAAAATAATCTAAAGGAAAATAGAATAACTTTTTTATTTTTAAAGATAAAATATCTATAGAAAATATATAAAATAAAGTAGTTGAATTTATTAAATCAACATGAGTTAGAGATAATTTATTAAAAATAAATAAAAAATAATAACAATATCAGAAATTTCAACACTTTCCCTGTATTGTAATTTTATTAAATATATTATTGTTTAATAAGCCTTTAGGGAAATTAGAAAAAAATTAAAAGCATGTGTTTAAAATAATTGATTTAATTGTTCTAATTATTTAAGCTTAAGGGTATTTAAAAAAAACGTATGTATTAAAATTAGCAAAAAAGTGTCTAGAGACAAATAATTTTATTTGTTACTATTTATAATTATTTTAAAATTAACAATTAAAACAAGAAATAAATAATAAATAAATTTATGAAATATATTATAATTTTAAATATCTGTTATTAATAAAATTTTATAATTTACAAATGTAATTCACAAAGCTACTGGAGAGTTCAAATATTTTTAATTTTTTTACTTTACTTTTAATTAAAGTAAATTTAGCTTATCTAACAAAAAATAAGTAATGAATTTTAAAAATATATTATTAAAAGCATTTCTAACGCATTTTTACTTTTACTGCTAACTAAAATAATTTCATTAAAAATTCAATTTTAGATATATTTAACAATTTTAATTTAAACAAGTTAAAGTGCTATACTGGTGCATATTCCTATAAACGCATTTAAAATGTTGTGTTGTTAAAATAAGTCGCCATATAACGGTACTTTTTATGTAAGAAATATTTGTTTCTTTCATTTTTCGTGTTCTTTAATTTAGCAATCAGAACATATTGGTGATCATTTCAGTGCAATATTCCTATAAATGCAGTCGGGAGAAATTTGTCTAAAAAGTTATTGCAAAAGGTAAGTTTCTGATGACAACATCTTTATATATATATATATAAATTGGGAAATTTCATTAGCTTAAAGGATGCTCAAAGGAACTTTTCTTGCAGACCAGGAAAAAATTAAAATTAAATTTTTTTCGTGACCAAGGCTATTCTAGCAGAGATATTGAACGCTAAATTAACCTTTCAGAAGGAGTTATTCGAGGCCTTCTTAAGAAAGAGCAGAAATACGGAGTGAGGAAATCAACAAAAGGTAATCAGAAATTAACAAAAAGATAAATTAATAAAATATAAGAGGAAGCCACCCGTAATAAATTAAATTGTACACAAATAAAAAATAAACTTGGCCTTCCTGTCATTACCAAATATGCTGCACAAAGTTTACGAACAGATGGTAAAATAAAATAAAAGAAACCAAAATGTAAGCCAATGTTAAAATAGCATCATAAAGAAAATCGTTTAAAATTTGAAATGGACAAATGAGTGGAATAAAGTAATCTTTTCTGATGAAAAGAAATTCAATTTGAACGGTCACGAATCATATTCTTGCTATTAGCATGATTTAAGATTGAACGAAATTCGCATATCAAAACACAATTTCGATGGAGACAGTGTCATGGTTTAAGCAACCTTTTCTGCTGCAAGAAAGTCAAAAATATGTTTTATTTTAACTAAATGAACAATTCAATTTATAATGAACTGTTGAAAGATGCTCTTCTCTCATTTATGGATGAAAAAACAGATGAAGATTACTTATTCCAACAGGATAATGCTGCAATCTATGTCTCGAACCAATCTAAATCGTGGTTTAATGAACATAGTATTCCACTATTGGACTGGCCGGCTTGCAGTCTGGATTTAAATCCAATGGAGAATCTGTGAGGTTATATGGCCCGTAAAATTTACGCAAGAAATGTACACAATGAAATCATAATGACAATAAGGAAGTTAAAACTAAAAAGTAAGCAAACCTGGAAAGAAATTGAGAGTGATTTTCTTTAAAAACTAGCCAGAATGAATTTTTTTAGTTACCCAAAACAAAGATTCATCAACACTTTATTAATAATGCTAAACTGGTTCATTAATTTAAATGCATATATAGGAAAATACCAAAAAAAAAATAGCATTAAACTACTAGAATTACACTGAAAAAAAATTTATTTATATTTCAAGTTTTTTGTTATTAATTTTTTAAGTGAAGTCAGTAAATAATTAAAAAAATTAATTTGTAGCAACTTAATTATCTTTTAGTCCCATTTTTGGTAGGTTAATTAAAAAAATGTATGTGCGTTTATAGGAATATGCACCAGTGTATATGTTAATGTGCAGAATTTACAAATTTCAGCTCTACGCTCACTCCTTACACTTAATTTTTCCATGGTTAATGAGGGTTAATGGGGGGTATTTGATAAATTCTTGATTTTTACAACTTTAAAGGCGACTAGAGGTTATGTGTAGCAAGTTGGGGCTTGGCTTGATTTGATTTTTATTACATTTTTGCAGCACCATTTCATGTCTATAAAAAATGAGTGAATAATTTACTGTTGCTATTACTATAATTCCTATAATTCCTATAATTCCTATTACTATAGTTCCTATAATTATATAAGCTAAAAACTGCACAGAGAAAAGTATTTTCTTTTCTCTGTGCAGTTTTAAGGGTTAAAATTGTGACGTGATAGAAGAATTTCATTTAACTTTCTACACTATGCCAAGAATAAGGGATAAGAATTTTTCAGGATTATTCATGTAATTTTAAATTGTTATAAAGATATACAGCGAAAATTTTCGTAAAATTACTTTAAATTTTTCTTTTTACAAGTCATACCTAAAAAAATTTAAAATAAATGAGTTGCAATTAATTTTTACATGAAGTGATACATGAAGAAGAGAAGAATCTGGAGAGAAAACATTACAAGTAGTTTATTTTATTCTAATCCTAACTTATTCCATTAAACTTTTATTTAAAAAAAACATGTTCTGTTTTATTTGAACGCACACCTTAGTAAATATCTGTTTTAAAATTTTGTTTAATATTTTTCCAATATTTTTTTTTTATTATAAATGTTTACTGAAAAGCATACAACACACAATGGGACTACAATAAAATTGTAGTAAATCTGTATCTCCTAAACGATCGAATCGAATTGAAACTTTTTAAAAATTGTAAAGGCGTACCTAGGTTTTTACAAAAATTATCTTGTAATCATCCTGTTGTCATACGAGATAAGCTGGAGGATCTCAAAAAATAAGTTTAATTTTAATATATGTACACATAGTAATTTTTGAAACCTATTTCCGTTCATTTTGTAGTTTTTTTTTGCGTTTAATTATTTACTTTGATTTATTATCTGTTTAGTTATTAAATTATTCCGTTTCTGCTATTAAATATAAATATTTTATCTTGTCTATTAAATTTTATTCGAATATTAATTAGTTTCGATTATATATTTTATAAAATGTTGAAAGTATATCACATTAAATGTCAGCATTTAATCTCTAATGGATATTTTAACATTTTTTTTCTATTGTTTCGCTTTTTGTTTGCTTTTACATTTAATATGCAAAGAATTTTAAATTTATAATTATAAATATGCATGATTGGCAGGTAGGGAAAATTAATGAAAAAAGGAAAAAGAAAAACATGAAAATAAATACAGGTTAAGGTTGACTAAAATATTGCTCTATACAGAAAGGATCGATATACATAATTGATATATATATAATTGGTTCAGTTCAACTCAATTCGATTTCTGTTTAGTTATTGTTCAGTTCGAGATGAGATCTATTTCAGTGCCATTTTATTTCATGTTCAGTTTTAGTTAATATCTAGTTCACTTTAAGTTTAGTTTTGTTGCAATTCTTCAGTTCAGTTCAGTTCAGTTTTTTTTCAAGTCTAGTTCAATTTCAGTTCGGTTCAAGTTCACTTCTAGTTCATCTCTAATTCAGTTCTGATTCAATTCCGGTTCAGTTCTAATTTATTCCTAATTAGACCAGTTCAAGTTCGCTTGTAGTTCAGTTCTGGTTCAATTTCAATTCAGTTTTATTTCAGTTCTGTTCAGCTCTAGTTCAGTTCTAGTACAGTTCTAATTTAGTGCTAGTTTAGTTCTACTTCAGTTCTAGTTTGGTTCTAGTTCAGTTCTTGTTCAGCTCTGTTTCTAATTCAGTTCAATTCCAGTTCATTTTTAATTCAATTCAGGTTCAGCTCTAGTAGTTCTAGTTCAGTTTTTCTTCAATTCCATTTCAGTTCTAGTTCAGTCCTAATTAGTTCTAGACCAGTTCAAGTTCACTTATAGTTCAGTTCTGGTTCAATTTCAGTTCAGTTTTAATTCATTGCTGTTCAGCTCTGGTTCAGTTATAGTACAGTTCAAATTTAGTTCTGCTTTAATTCTAGTTCAGTTCTAGTACAGTTCTAGTTCAGTTCTAATTCCTTTCTAATTCATTTCTCATTTTAGTTTATCTCTAGTTAGTTCTGGACCAATTCCAGTTCACTTGTAGTTCAGTTCTAGTTAAGTTCTGGCTCTCTTCCAGTTCAGTTCTAGTTCAATTCCAATTCAGTTCTAGTTTAGTTCTAGTTAGTTCTATACCATTTATAGTTCACTTGTAGTTCAGTTCTAATTCAGTGCAAGTTTTGTTCTAATTCAGTTCTAGTTTAGTTCTAGTTCCATTCTAGTTCAGTTATAGTTCAGTTTTAGTTAATTTCTAGTTCAGTTCTGGTTCAATTCCAGATCAGTTCTAATTTATTTCTAGTTAGTTCAAGATCTTTTCTAAGGCACTTGTAGTTGAGTTCTGATTCTGCTCTGATTCAGTTCTAGTTCAATTCTACTTTTGTTTCAGTTAGTTCTACCAATCCTGGTTCACTCGTAGCTCACTTCTGGTTCAGTTCTGGTTGAATTCTAGTTTTAGTTCATTGTGATGCTATATAGAATTTTTAATACTTTTTTGTCATTGTAGTTCTCTACTTATTGTTGATGCAGTAATAGAAACTCTTTGTGGCTATAGAAAAGTAGTGCTAAATTGTTTAACAAAAAAGTTGTTATTGTTTTTGTATTTTTTCATTAAAAAAAGTCTATTATGAATGTTCATTTATGCTGAAATATTGCTGTGAAAAAAATCCATTTATCATTATAATTTTTTGTTTGTAGAAAAATAAAACTGCGTTTTTTTTTATATTAGTTTTCAAGTTTTTAAAAGTGAGAAGTTTTTTTATATGTTTTATTTTGCGGTTTGAATTAATTAGTTGAATTTTTGTTGAAAATAATATAAATTAATAAAAGTTGTACAGAAAATAATTATGAAAACTATTAAATAATTTAAAATATTTTAATTTAAAAGTTATATTTTTAATAAGCTATTAAAAAGTTAAAAGTTACTATTCACTATTTTAGGGTCGTAGCCATAGAATACAACTAGAAGTTTTTGTGAGAAGCACTGCTAACTAAATTTTCAAAAAAAAAAAAAAAATACTCATACAAAATACAAAAACAAAATATATGTGACTAAACACAAGTAGGGTTGTCTACTTTTATGTAAATTCTCCTTAAAGATGATGACGAAGAGGGGGTTGTTGAAGATAAAAATGTTATTATCATTCTATATTGCAGAATGAATTATAATTAATCTTTTGATAAGAGTAATTTATAATTAGAGCTGGTTCTTATTGTAACAATATCTCACCTTTTCTTTTAGGGAAAATCCAGGAATGAATTAAGTATCCTTTTGTTTTCAGTTCAACTTCAGTTTTTATTACAAAGGATTTCTTTCTTAGAGTTAGGTAACTTAGGTTAAGGTAAGTATTAGGAATAATTATTGTAGAGTAAGTATTATTTATGATGATCGTGACAGCTCGATGGTAGGATGGTAAATTGTTCCGTGTAAGATGCTTATTAAGAAGTTAATTGTAAGATAGCAAGGTAATAAGTGTTAAAATGTTAAGGCCAATCGTTTTTCTTTTGGGTTTTCATCAAACCATCTTTTAACGAAAACCGATAAAATTACTTTTTGTTGGAGAAAATTAACTTATGGCATTACTAGATTATTTTTTTTTTAGTAGCATATACTCCGATAAAAGCTCACTTTCGGGAGTCACAATAAAGTGCATAAATTCATATAAATGTTAGTATTTACGTAATATTCTGTATTCGTATATTTTATTTTACACTTGTTCATATGTCTAATATAAGACCTCCTCCACGAATTTTGAAGGACATACACAGTGATGTGGAGTGTCATATGGTCGGCCTTGACCGACTATATCTTTCTTACTTGTTTTTTTTTTTTAATTAATAAATTATTT
This sequence comes from Protocalliphora azurea, assembly GCA_932274085.1. Classification (NCBI taxonomy): domain Eukaryota; kingdom Metazoa; phylum Arthropoda; class Insecta; order Diptera; family Calliphoridae; genus Protocalliphora; species Protocalliphora azurea. Next base: position 16,274,302 of record OW026523.1, read on the forward strand.
TAAATATCCTTTTCTAGCAGATCAACCGTATCACGAAATTTTAATAAATTGAAAGGAAAAGGAGTCAACGTAAGCCTGAAATTAAAAATGCAACTCATAAAGAGCCACATTTTCAAAAAACTCGTATTTTATAACAGAAGGAATAAAAAATAACAATTTCAATGTACAATTTGCATTACAAATGAACCTGCTTTTCAGTATAACTATTTTTGAATAACCTAGACAATTATTGCAGTTATGAAAACATCCCTAAGGTATTTTATTAAAAATAAAACTTTGCACTTTGCAGGTGCAAATAATTAGTAATTAGGATTTTTATTATATCTAATATAAATTAATATTCTTCTGGCCGAAGAGCGGCCAGACGCGATGCTCGAAGTGTACAATGCTTGCATAGCCCAAGAAATCTTCCCCAAACAATGGAAGATACAAAAACTCATGTTGATTAGCAAAGGCAGAGGTGACGCAACCCAACCGTCAGCATATCGCCCTCTTTGTGTACTGGATAGTACCAGTAAGCTATTGGAGAAATTCTTACAATGCAGATTAGCAGACTCCGTCGAGATGGCTGGAGGGTTACCGCAGAGACAGCATGGTTTTCGACCAGGTAAATCTACTCTTGGTACCATTAAGGATGTAGTAAGAAGTTTCGAAAGTGCACAGCGCAGACGATACTACCCAAAGCGTATACTCGTTTTAGCTACACTTGATGTACGCAATGCTTTCAACAGTCTACTATGGGTTGATATTATGAAGGCACTACGGGAGAGATTCAGTACCCCCGGATATCTACTGAAAATTCTTCAGAGTTACCTGAAAGATCGCAAGTTGCTCTACGATGCGCCAGAAGGCCAAAGGGATAAAGCGATCACATCCGGTGTAGCTCAGGGATCAATATTGGGACCCGCTCTTTGGAACCTGAGTTACGATGAGATACTTTCGATAGAGATGCCATAAGACACACACCTGATAGGATACTAGATGATATAGCGGCAGTAATCTCAACACGAGATACAAATGACGCCAGAAAAAAGCTGAACCAAGTCATGATAAGGACTCAAATATGGCTAGAGAACCATGGGCTGGAGCTTGCTAAAAATAAGACCTAGGTTATAACGATGACGCGAGCACACATGCCACTTGAAATTAGCATGCATATTGGTGATACTCCCTTGGTCACGAAAAAGGTGGTAAAATATTTGGGCATCAAACTTGACTACAGGCTCACTTATTGGGCACCAATTCAACACGCTGCCACCAAAGCGGCAAAGGTTACAGGCATGGTAAGCCGGCTAATGGCGAATATCGGCGGACCAATGCAGAGCAAGAGGAAACTGATTATGGCAACCACCAATTCGATACTACTATATGGTAGTGAAATCTGGTGAGAAGCAATGAGGGCGAAGACTAAACGCAAATTGCTGGGGGCAGTACAGCGCACGGCAGCACTTAGAGTCGTTTCAGCCTATCGTATGGTTTCGGGCGCTGCGGTATTTGCTATAAGTGGGGAAATACCGGTTGATCTCTTGGCGAGTGAGCGAAATGAAGCATGGATATCTAGGGGAGAGGTTCCTGGTATAAGTGCTGCAGTGCTGAAATCTCAAACCATCCAGCGATGGCAAAACAGATGGAGCACAGAAACGACCGGCAGATGGACGGCAAGGCTCATTCCCAGTATAGAAAGGTGAACACAGAGGGAAGCTGGGGAGGTTAACTACTTTCTAATCCAGTTTCTTTCAGGTCATGGATACTTTCAAAAGTGTTTGTACCGCATGGGCAAGACAGGTGACCCCGCTTGTATCTACTGCGGCGAGGCGAACGATGATGCGGAACATACGTTCTTCAACTGTACCAGATGGTACGCTGAAGGAAACGCACTGCAAATCGGCGAGTTTAATCCTGATAATGTAGTTGAAAAAAATGCTAGAATGCGGAGACAAATGGAATGCAGTGGGATACTACGTCGGAAATGTTTTACGCACCAAGAAAACAGAGCTCGATACTTTGGGGCAACGCGAGTCCCAACCAACAGAAGATGAACAGCAGGTTCACATTAGCTATGAACATGATGGACCCAGACGTGGGTAAATAGAGTAATCTAAGGACGAAGTTTCTGGGCCTTCCCGAAGTAATACGGATTGCAGTTCCGGGAAGGCGCTTCCCCAGAAAACGAGGAGGGCTTGTATTAGTGGAAACACCACTCGACGCAGTTAATAATATAATAATATGCAATAAATAATGCATTCTTCTTTATCAGGACAAACAAAAATATGTTAGAAGAAAGTGTTTTATGCACATAAAAAATGCTTTTAAAATCGGAAAATATGCTCATAAAATTATAAAGTATGTCCTTAAAATATTGTTTTTTCTGGCTAAATTTTAAATTGTCTACTATTAATGCTAAAGATAATTTGCTTTTTATTATTAATTACTAAAAAATATTTTATTTTTGTAGTTAAAAACATTCAAAGCAAATATATTGTATCAGGAAATAAAAAAAAAAAAAAAATTTAATTTATGAGATGAAAATTATTAGGGAGTATGATTGAAAAATCTTATGTAATAGTAAAGTAAAAAATCAGTAAAAAAAATTATACTGATTGCATGATATGCAAAAATATGGTCTATTGTGTAATATATGCAAAATTATGCTCCTAAGTATAATATGTTTAAAATATGCAATTTAAGTTGCTAAAGTATGCCCTAAAATAAGTATTTTTCATGAAAATAAGACAAAATATGCTGCTAAGCCCAAAATATGTAAGAATATGATATTATGACCAAAATATGAAAAAATGATTGTTTCATTTGAAGCGCAAGAAAAAAATTATTTTATATATTTTTGGTTGCCCCGTCTTAAATGCTTTGAGGTCTGAACGTAAGCTGTTAAACTTTTCGAAAGTAAATCTAACAACAAAATAATTTTATTTTAAAAATGTATACTTCTATGACATTCCACATAACTGTCATATTTTAAAATATAAAGTTTTTTTTTTCTTCGTTTTAAGTATGAATCTAAATTATTTTGTCATTTTTCTTTGAACCTGAAATATTAATATTTATTTTATATACCCAACAGATATTCTGCCAAATACAAACGCACAGGTGGTGGTAAATTCTTTTTTTATTTTTTTGAATCAAAATATTTTTATTATTTACTTTATACATGGCATCCAACAGAGATATGTATATTTCAAAGGAAAGTTTTATTTAATCTTAAGTTAAATAATTCTTGGTTTTGTAATATTATTTTATAAAAAAAAAAAATAAAATATTTTTCATATGAAATTAAGCAAAAAAAAAAAAAAAAGTAAATATTTTAATAAACTTGTCACTGAGACAAAAGTAATAACAATTTGAATTTTGAAATTTGTATATATGTCATGCCACAAGTAGCAGTTTTCTGTAGCAACTCTACTCCAGGAACATAAGAAGATAGTAATTGAAAAATAATTCCTCTGAAACAACATTGTATTATAAACTACTAAACAAAAATATAGAGACAAACTTTCAACAACACATTACAATAACAGCTCTCAAATTCCATTTCCTAAAATTGCTAAAGTTGGTCAAGACGGCACAAAGACAGCAGTAACTGACAGCTTTTAGCCTGTTTTTTTTACTTTATTTTGTTTTCTGATTATTTTTCGGGAGGAAAATATAAAAGTAACAATAAGCAAAAAAAAAAAAAAAACAATAAGATAAAAAAATAAAATAAAAAAATAAAACAGTAGTGGCTTGTTGGCTGTATTGACACATTTTTGTTGTAAGAGAAGAAAACTTTTGCTGAATGCAAATGAAAAAGTTTTCAAAAAAGCCGAATATCTCCTTTTCTTCTGACAGTAAAGAGAATTGAAACTAGTGAGAATTAAAAGAATATGTCAATTTTCAATAAAGTTTATAATTCTTATTATTGAAAGATTTTGTTGTTGTTCAATTGTCTAAGGACTGCACACGAAAATTTAGTGCATATAATTCAGCTTATAAAAATTAAATCTTTACGTAAGTGCAAAGGTTTCCTCCCAAGCCCTATCCAAACTTTGTCAGTTTTGCAAAAGTCTTTTAATTTATTTGTAAAATTCTCAAATATCAAAACCGATATCAACAAAAAAATTTAAACAAGTAAAGATATTCCAATGAAATTTATGCACAATATGGATAAACTTGTTCTAACATCAGCGAATTAAAAAACCTTCCACTTCTTCATACCAAAATACCCGGAATTCCAGTCCGGGGAACCCCTGTTTAAAAAATTTACTTATCTCATTAAAATTATCACCGTGCCGTTGTAAAAGGCGTAGATCAGAAAATATTTTTTGCGTGTTTAACTAACGTATGGGGGTAATGTTTTTTTTTTTTGATCTCGGCTTTGACATTTGAAAATTTTACAAAAAAAAAAAAAAAATTCAAAATTAACAAAGTTTGGATAGGGCTTGGGGGGAAAAATTACCCAAAATGCCTCCGATATTACTTTGCATTTGCGTTAAGATTTCTTTTGAAAACATTAAAAAAAATTCTATAGTTCGGAAAAAACAAAATATTTTAGAAGCGAAAGAAAATTACCACCTTTTTGGAAAATAACCCCAAAAACGTGATTTTTTTAAGTTTCCACTTTAGATTAACATAACTTTTTATCGGATTGATTATTTATAATGTTGTAAAAAAAATCCTAGGGCCCAAATCAAAGCCCACAAGTAAAAAAAAAAACTTAAAAAAACAGAGCAAAAAATGAGGGTAAAGTTTCTTAAACTAGAAGATATATATATATATATATATATATATATATATATATATATATATATATTTATTTATATATATATATATATATATATATATATATATATACCCTATAAAGTTACTGAGTGTTTTACCCGTAACCTCCTCTAGTTCGTGTAGAACATGGCTTCCAAACCACTTCAGTCTACAATGCTGAATACTATATATATATATACTAATATTTAATCCATGTTTGAATAAAATTACATATCCCCGGTAACCAAATTTCTAGATGTTTCCTCTACTCCATGACCCGCAAGGGGCCTGTGCTCCTTCAAATCAAAATGAAAAGACCACAGCTATTACCATATGAAATTTTATTTAGATATGTATCTTAACGGTTCACATTTTACACAATTATTTCAGAAAAATCGTTTTGTTACCACTGTGTAACTGTTTTCACTTCGTGGGTCTTCAAGCCAGCTTTATTTACTTTTCTGATAAGAGATATAGGGCAATTTAAAAAACGGGTCATATTCCATCTAAAGGTATAGAGATTTTCTCTTTAAAGTTGTATAATTTTGTCTGCGATCCTACAGTCTGTAAATTATCGTTTTCTTAGGTTATCAGAGTTCCCTTCGGTGATCATTAGGTTAAGTTAGGTTTAAAAGGGTCTCCACCCAGAGACCATCCGGTCCATTGTGGTCCCTGTATAAATACCAGAGAAAGGCTAATAGAAAAAGAAAGACGTTAGTAGAATAAGGCAATAGAATAGAAAGAAAGATAACAGAAATAATAGAAGGGTGTGGAACCTAAAACCCATCAATCAAACCTGATTACCTCTAAGCCACTTTGTCCCCATTACGAACCCTATAAAGTTACTGCTTGTTACCCTCACTTATGGATGCTCGGTATGGTGGGAGGAATTGAGAAAAGGAACGTATAGGAACCTTCCCTATAAAGGTCAGAGATGTGTTTCAATTGGCATTACGGGTGTCGTGAGAAGTACACCTAAGGTGGCACTTGACAACATTCTCCACCTTCTTCCAATTGAGGAATCGTGAGAGGAATGGCTGTACGGAGCTTACTTAGACTGAAGGAATTTGTATTAATAGGGGGCTTCACAGCGGGGCATGTTAGATGCCTACAGAATAAGACATAGGCATGTTAGATACCTACAGAATAAGATATAGAAATAGCCGATGAGCTAGCTCGTAAGGGCTCGGAGCTGGACACGTCTTTTGTGGAGGTATCGGTTAGGATTCCATTTGGGTTATATATCATGGCCATAAGGGAATGGCCTTTAGGAAGAACGAGTCATGCTTGGAGAAATAGAACGGACTGCAGGGTATCTAGAGCATTATGGCCTAGTCTTAAACCAGCAGATTCGAAGCATCTTCTGGGCATCAGTCGTTGGAATCTAAGGTTCATTGTTTGTAGGACGTGGGATGATGTGGAGGAGCTAGAGGCGGTAGAACATATACTCTGTCATTGTGTAGGGCTTCAGCATAGTAGACTGAAGTGGCTTTGAAGCCATGTTCTACACGAACTAGAGGAGGTTACGGGTAAAGCAAGCAGTAACTTTATAGGGTTCGTAATGGGGACAAAGTGGCTTAGAGGTAATCAGGTTTGATTGATGGGTTTTAGGTTCCACACCCTTCTATTATTTCTGTTATCTTTCTTTCTATTCTATTGCCTTATTCTACTAACGTCTTTCTTTTTCTATTAGCCTTTCTCTGGTATTTATACAGGGACCACAATGGACCGGATGGTCTCTGGGTGGAGACCCTTTTTAACCTAACTTTACCTAATGATCACCGAAGGGAACTCTGATAACCTAAGAAAACGATAATTTACAGACTGTAGGATCGCAGACAAAATTATACAACTTTAAAGAGAGAGTGAGATGTGTATATCCAATATGCAATTATCAGTTTTAGACCCCAGTTCTTCTCTATAGAGTTCCTGCATGCTTGGTAAATATTAAGCCCTCGCCTTTTCCTGAGTATTTCTCCTCCAAGACAATTTGCTGTCCAAGTAAATACCCAGGTACTTGGCCTCCCTTGACAATCTGATTCTGTCCCATTTAATTCTGGTAGACTAAATGCCTTAACCTTATATCTCTTGGTAAACAGATATAGTTTAATCTTTTCAGTGTTGACCGCCAATCTATTACTGCTTGTCCAATGGGAAAAATTGCATGACTTCGCTGATCGTGGGTAGAAATTTACCGGAGACCACCATTACCACTTCGTCAGCGTAGACTACAATCTTCCTTCCCATGGCATCGGACTGTGTCAGTATGACATTCATTGCCAAAAGCCACAATAATGGAAAGAGAACCGCCCTTGTGGTATGCCCATTGTCACGAGCTTCCTTATGCAAGTGTATCCCATGCTCGAGTTGATAACTCTGCTGCTTAGCATCAGGGTGATCCACTTAATTAAGAATTCACTAATACCTAACAAAGCGAGTGATTCTTCAATCGCCTCTATTCTAATGTTGTTAAAGGCTCCTTCTATATCGAGGAAAGCTGCCAAGGTTTATTCCTTATGCAACAGACGTCGTTCAATAAAACTCACCACATCATGCAGAGTATTCTCAACAAACTTACCCTTAAGATAGGCATGTTGAGCATCGCTGATGACCTGAGTTCCCATACTCATCCTTAGATACAGATCGATCAGTCTTTCTATTGTCTTAAGTAGAAAAGACGATAGGCTGTTCGGTCTATAGTCCTTGGGCTTCGAGTGAGTCGTCTTAACCATTTTGGGTATGAAAATGACCCTTATCTCTCTCCACTCCCTGGGAATATATCTCACTCTGAGACATTCTCTAAATACCTCCACGAGTAGTGAGATGACCCTATCATTAACATTCCGTAACATTGCCGGAAAAATGCCGCCATCTAACCTTGTCACCAGTGATCATCTCCTCTATCGCATCGATATCTCCCTCTTCTTATCTGGTCTGTAGGTTATCACTGACACTATCTGTCCTCCCATCAGATTCTATGTCCTTACAGCCAGGGAAGTGAGTTTCAATCGGTGATCATTAATCATTGGTTTTTTTTTATTTCTCAAAAAACTGAATTTCCAAATAAGCTTCACTTCTAGCAATTTTTTATACGTATGGTCGAAAATTGTTTTGAAAATAAATTTGAATTATTTGTGTGCATGAATTTCGTAAAATTTTCATTTTAAGAAAAACTAATTATGCTATTGCAACAAAATTCATTACGTTCTTAGTTTTGACTAGTTTAGTTCACTTCTACTTTGGTTCCAATTCTGGCTCAATTCTAGCTAATTTTTAGTTTGGGTTTATTTTTCCTTAATTAATATTTTTTAGGTTACCGGGTATCCTTGTGGAGCCTTTGTGTCACCTCATAATAATGAGTGTATAAAGAAAATACAAGCAAAGTTCAGCTTCGCCGAATATGATATACCTACCATCAGAAACAATTATCATTGGAGTAATAATTTAACATATAATAAGTTTTCTTAAGTAAATAAAAATAATATCTTTCATCTTTGTTATAGTTACTAGAGAATTACTACTCCCATTGCTATGGTCGAAGAATGGAGTAGTAGTTTCATATTATTTCAAGAGAATCACTTCAGTCGCTCGTGCGTTTTCAATATGTTTGTAATAAAATATTTTCTTGGAATTAAATTGGGGGCTATAGCTACCCGAAGACTTATCAGTCGTCCATTTGCCTCTCAGTTATGTAAATTGTTAAAAAAATTCTTCCCACAAAATATTAAGATTTTCATTATTAGTTACAGTTCGTTAGATATGCCTTAATTAAAATTTAAGTCCTACCCATTCAATTTTCATCTAAATTGTGAATCTTGATAAGGAAAGACTTTCGTTTTAAAAGTTCATTAAATAGTATGACTAGACTTTCGCTGTAATTGTTTATTTAATATAAAATTTCCCATATCTATTTGGTATGGGGCCTACGACTCGCTTTAGTCGTACACGTTCTATCTGCATACTAGATATGAAAATTATTTCCACAAAATCACAAGACTTTCATTGTAATAATTCTTAGAATAATCGATTTTCAATATTTATTTCTTATTGGATTGCGACTCAATCTAGTCCTACCCGTCCTATTTTCAACTCAGTTGTGGAACTTGATGAGAAAATTATTTTAGAAAAATATTAAATTGCCTGCTGCAACATGAAATAAGTAATATTTGCTTTTCCACGTTCATAGCGAAAAATATAATAGTAAATTTTTTATTTTTTATCCCTAAACCACTTGTATGAAATTTCGTTATCTTGCATACTTTTGTTTCATTTTAATGGCACGCTGACTATGAAAATCCTTAGATCCACACTGAGAATATTGAGCTTTATCGAAAACTTTTGTTCGTATCAACCAAATTTTTGAATTTTTAGCAGACTATATTATAGTTTAATAAGCAGTATTGCCAGTTTAGCCTTTTTGAGGTTAAATGTAGCATTTTTATTCGGCTTTTGGCCTAAAATTTTCACGTTAGTGGCTAGCTTCTTTTCTAGTCTATTTAGATTCTTAAAATTGCCCTAAAAGTTAAAAGATTTTAGTATTTCAACAAAGAAAATACAGAATCATACACTTAAGCATTTTTGTGTATTAATTCGCACAAAAAATCGAGATTACTTACTCGTACATTCAAAAAATCTTCGTCTACGGCTCTTCTTCCTACAAATCAAACATGACATATTTTTATTGACTTGCTTCAATTCATTATTGTATTTTTTTTAATAAACTATTAACCATAGAAACTATTTATGAATATAATAACAAAAATATATAAAATCTTCCAAAAATTTTGAAATTATCAAAAAGGAATTATAATTCAGAAATGACGAAAAATCGCTTCAAAACATTAGGTTGTATAGGAATTTTGTGGGAGATTTTTCACAGGATTATTTTGATGGCAGCTGTTCTGTGTTTAAAAACTTATTTTAATATCTTAAAAAAAAAAAATATATATATATATATATATATATATATATATATTTAAAACTAATGAGAACCAAAATAATAATGATAATAATAAAAATAATAATAATAATTATAATAATAATAATAATAAAAATAATAATAATAAAAAATAAGATAACCCTCGTATCTAATGGCTAATGAAAAAACTTTAACCAATAAAGAATTTTCATGAAAGATTGTCCAAAAAATTAATTTTGTTATAATTTTATCATTTATCACATAGTTCAGATATCCGGTATAAGTTTTTAAATAAGAAAAATATATCAGTTTTTTTTTGCTGGCTTTCTTTTTGGTCATTTAGGCTTTTCTGATTTTTTTCTAAATTCCAATTCAGCCTCTTTTTCCTCACCTCCTGGCAACACTGTTAATAAGAAATCGTTGTATATATTTTTTTTATGTAGAGCAAGGCGTTTCAGAGATACTGGCGAAAATATATTATTTTGATTTTTGTTCAATAGTTATTTTGCTTATGAATCAATTTTGCCCATTTTTAACACCAAACAAATCGTATCAAGGGTGAATATTTGAAACAAATTTCAACACCCTAGGATGGTGGGTATAAAAGTATATTGCCTAGCAGCTGCAGAGAAAAAGTCTTACCAGGGAGTAGAAAAAGGAGTTGCATATTTATGTGTATATATATTATGTCAGCCAATTTCGATTCTATGATACCCTACACCATTGTGTAAGAGCATAAAAAATTCGTAAAGGGGACTTACTCGTATATTACACCTGTGGTCAATTTTACTAAATGTAAAATAAAATATACAAATACAGAATAATGCGTTAATACTAAGATGATTACTACTGGACTACTAAATGATTTTGTGCACTTTAGGGCGATTCTTGGAAGTGGGTTTATATGAGAGCTATGGTAAATTATGAATCGATTCTCATACAATTTGGCAATGTTGTTTCTACTTATTCTACTTACATAAAACTTATTTGTGTCGAATATTAACTTGATACTAACATTCGTATGAGATTTATGCACGTTAAAGTGATTTTCGGAATAGGAGTTCTTATGGGAGAAATGGTCAGTTGTGAAACAATCTTCATAATAAGATTGATACTTATACAGAACTTCTTTCATTAAAATATTACTATTTCTAAGACATTTTTGAGTGTTTAAACTGTATTCCGGGGGGACATTAGTATGGGGGCTAGGTGGAATAATGGACCGATCACAACCAATTTCTACAGGCTTCTTCCTTGTATCATAAAAGTCCCACATGCCAAATTTTATTGAATTATCTTTAAAATTACGACCTGTACTTTGTACACAAGGTTTACCTGGATAGCCAGCCAGCCAGACGGACGGACATCGTTAGATCGTTTTAAAAAGTGATTCTGAGTCAATTGGTATACTTTAAGGTGGGTATTGCATAACTTTTTCTATGCTTTACAATCATCAGCACAAACGCATAACCTGTGGTGTTGTAGGGTATAATTATTGTAGACTGTTACCCTTCAGACGTCTTCAGGTTTGCTTTACACGCATTTTCGTTATAATTTCTACTGAAAGCATTTAAAAACTTATAAAGGAAAGAACAAAAAACAAATTTTATAAGTAAAAAAAAATTTCACCTTTTTGGATAAAAAAAATTCCAAAAATATTGATTTTTTTAAGTTTCAACTTCAGACTGATATAACTTTTTATCATATCCATATATTGATATGATACTTGCAGCAATATTGTTTAGAATTTTATAAGGAATCTAGTGGATATTAATAATATAATATAAGTTCCCTTCCAGAATTTGTATGCTCCTACGCAATGGTGTAGAGTATCATATAGACGGTCTTGACCGACTATACATTTCTTTCTTGTTTTTAATTTTTGTTTAATTTATAATTTATAATATTTTCTTTAAATAACTTTAATTAGCAGCAAAATCTATTAGCCCATAAAAAATTTCTTCTAATTAGTAATGCAATTTTACATGCCTGAATAATATACATATTTTTTAAGTAAATTAAAATTCTAGAATAAATTATATTTGCATTTCTGTGTCAAAAGGTCATGAGGCATAATCAAAATTCTCTTGCCTAAAATATATAATGAGAAATGATTGATTGTAAATTAGTTAACTTAAAACTACCTTTAAATCAGAGTTAATTTTATAATTTATTTCATTGGAGCAGAAAGTCTAAAATAGAATTTATTTAATAAAATGTTCTTTCTGAAAGGGTAATGAAGAAGGCTTTAAAATAATTTTGGTTAGGAATACAGACGTATGAAGGGGTTAATTTTAAACTAAAGTATTTATGGTATTTAATATAATAAATAAAATTTTATTACCTAAAAAATATTTATTAAATTATTAAAAAAAAATCCTATTTTGTTTTGTTTATTTACTTAAAAAAAATCCTACCATAATCCTGCCAAGTTTAGCCATTAAGCTTATTAAAATGTAGTAGCATTATATAGTAGAAAAAATCTAATTCAATTCCATTTACAATATTTGCATATACAATTATTTATATGCAGATTTTTTGTTTTATAGTATCAAATCCTGCCCTTGGAAAAACATTTAACACGTAAACCTAAAACAAAAATTGAAAAAATATTATAGAAAAATAGGAAAAAATATACAAAAGTACTCAGTTGCTATAGAGAGATGGAAAAAATATTTGCAAACCTAAATCCTGTTGCAAATTGTTTATATTCGTTTTGTTTGTTTATATATAAATTAAACTTCCAACAGCATAAAGTACTTAAAACCACTGCAACGATGATGTGTTGCAAAACTACAAAATTTTGTATTTGCGAATGACATTCAATAACCGCAAATATATAAAATGTTTATAAATTAAATGTTTGAAAAAAAAAAAATATATATATATATATATATATATATATATATGTACATATATATTTAAATATATATGTTTCTATAGAAATACATTTATTTTGCAAAATTGGATCACAATTTCAGTATGGGAAATAATACGAGACAATTGCATAAAATATTATGTAACAGGGGAAGAAATATATATTTTTTTTAAATAGCTTTTAAAATATGTACGCTTTTAGGAAGTTGGTTACCAAAATAATTTTAGATAATTTTTTGACAATATTGCATTTTTGGAGACACTAATCGATCCTTACAGGTTTTATATTATGAGAGATGACAAATTCTTCACCCTGTCTTTGTATACAGTTTTGGTAGGCCAATTTAAAACCAATTTAAAACTTTTTGAGTCCTTCAGCTCATGCATATAAAACTGTAATTTTCGATATTGAGTGGGATAAAATTTTCTTACCATTTTCTTGGCCATTCGTTTATAAGTATATTTGTCGCCAATTAATCTGATCACAGTTGAAAAACTGTGGGTAGACTCCACACTTAGACATTTAGAAATATAATACTTGAAATTATTAAAAAGTCTTACAATAAATCACCTCTGGTTTCAAAAAGCCGTTCCAGCTTGCAATAAACATAAAGATATATGGGCCATTACCAAAAATTTTTAATTTTATGACCAACAGTGCTACCAGGAGGTCTGAAAAAAAGAGGCTCAATTATACTTTAAAAAAGGTCAGAAAAGGCTAAATGCATTTTTTAAATATTTTTTTCTCTTTAGTTGTTGTAGTATTGTTATAAATTTATAAATAAAATATAGAACTGCTGTTAGCAAAATAACCCAATGAAAAATCGCTTACAAAATTCTCATACAAAATTGAGTATTATACACTGCCTGCCACTTGAATAAGGAATCACACACATTTTTTTAAATTTAATTAAGTATATCTCCTAAACTAAAGTTCTGAACTTTAGTTTAGGAGATATACTTATTCAAGTGGCAGGCAGTGTATCATATGAAAAATGTCCAAATGCTTTGAAGTGATTTGTCATTTTTCAATTATAATTCCTTTTTTGATTAATAATTTCCAAATTTTTTGGGTGAAGTTTTTAAAATTATATTTTTAAATAATGCCTGTCTACGAATAAATTGTTCTTTGAATTTTTTTTTATCGTAATGTGATACCTGCGTTTAAATCTGAACTAAAATTTTAATTAATTAACTTGTAATTTCGTACATTAAAAATATAATAAAAATTAAGTTATTGTGATTTGCCTTCATAAAATTTTCGCACCATTTTTTTTTTACATTCCCACATTAGTTTTTTTTTCAGTACTTTTATCCACATTGGGGCATACTCTTCGCCACTTGTTCTGAAAATATTGGCAGCTTTGTGCTGTATATTTGTTATTATACCCTATACCACCATAAGAGGTTAAGGTATTATGCGTTTGTGCTAATGTTTAAAGTATACCAATCGACTCCGAATCATTTTTTGGGTCTATCTAACGATATCCGTCCGTCTGGCTGGGTGGACGGCTGACTGGCTGTCCATGTAAACCCTGTGCACAAAGTACAGGTCGCAATTTTGAATATAATTCAATGACTTTTGGCACGGGACTTTCATGACATAGAGACAAAGCCTTTTAGAAATTGGTTATGATCGGTGCACTATTTCACCTAGCCCCCATACAAATGCCCTACCGGAATAGGGGTTTAACGATCATAAATGCCTTAAATATAGCAATATTTTAATGAAATTTGGTGTAAGGAAGTTTCACTCTTTCAAATTTCATGCAAATTGATCCATAATTGACCACAGCTCCCATGTAAAACCCTCTTCCGAAAATCAATTTAATGTGTATAAATCACATATACATGTTAGTATCAATTTTATATTCGACACAAATAAGTTTTATATAAGTAGAAACCACAGTGAAAAATTTTATGAGGATCGCTCCATAATCTACCATAGTTCCCATATAAACCTATTTTCAGAGTCACCCTAAAGTGCATAAATTCATATAAATGTTAGTATTAACGTAATATTCTGTATTCGTATATTTGATTTTACATTTAGTAAAACTATCGGTCCACAATTGTGCATATGGTCGGGCTTGACCGATTATATCTTTCTTACTGTTTTTTTAATGATCTTTTTATTAGCACCCAATATTCCTCAAGATCTTTTGTGGGGAAAAATGTATAATATTTGCACTATATAGTTCAATTGTCTCCTTTCTATTGTGGATGGTGGAAAAATTTTGCTAACATAGCACAAAAACATTATGTTGTTGAATAAAAATTTAGACTATTATCAACACTTTTGCGTATAAATTTTGGTGTTTATTAGTCCTTTTGCAACCATCTATTTGTGTCCAAAAACTGGATAATTTTTTGAGAAATTTATAATTTTTTTTTTCATATTTTACACTTGCCTCTTCTCTGTTTGGACACATAACCTATGTAACTGAATTTATTGAAACCTTTAAATCCCGAGGTACTTTTCTATACCTTGAGTTTGGATTTTCAGTTATTTTGATCAAAATTGTTTTTCGATTTTTTTTCTTATACCGACGATATTTTACATTCACTAATTTCTTAAAGTTAAAAACTAAAAGCATTGTAGCACTGAAAAATTTTTCTAAAAAACTGCATCGATTTGGTTTATGGTTGCCGAGTAATATCATTTTTAAAAAGGGACAATTTTTTCATGGATAGACCTTAGTTTCTATGGTTAGTGAAGTATATTAAAAAATACTTGTAATAATTGATTAAGTAAGTCCATATAATTAGTTAAGTTATATTTGATTTGAAAAATGAAATGCCGCAGGCGAAATGTTTTGTAAAGTATAAATAATTTCGATTTTTTTTTATGCGAATTAATATATAATAACTCCTAAAGAGATAATTCTGTAAAAATTTAAATTAGTAAAAGCATATAAGAAATTATATTCTTCTTTGTTGAAATATCAAAATTTTTGGAGACTCTGGTTTGTTTCACTACAACGAGCAATAGTCTTCGTTACTCTGCTCGGTTAGAATTATAATATAATTTGTAATTGTATTGTAATTATTCAGTAAATAAATAAAATAAAAAATAAAATAAAAAGGCTAGATTTAGCCTTAAAAAGGATAAACTGGCAAGACTGATGGCAATTTTTTTTTATTGCACATTAATATATAATTGTATATATATAAGGTGACTTAAGTGAATATAGAAAGCTTTACCTTGAACATATACACATTTTTACAAACTAGAAGTTTATCTAGCTTATTACGGTGAGCTTCGCTACCCTTTATAATGCGATAACTAATATATACTTTATATGGGATGTACTTCTGCCCTTCGACTTATCCAACTTATACAAAAATTGATATGAAAATTATTTATAAAAATGTTTAAGACTTTCTGTAAATTACTCCTTCAAATATGGGATATTTTCTTTGTATGGGGGCTACCCCTCCCTATCAGTCCTATTTTCATTTCATCAATGCAATATGATAAGAAACTTTAGTTCTCACAAAATTTGAGAGCTCTCACTATAATAGTTCTTTAGATATGCCATTAAGAATATTTGCTTTGTATAGGGGGGGAGGGGGCGAGTACTATTTCCGCTGCTCCTACCCATCCCACTTGCACCTTAACTTATGGGGGTTGTTGAGAAAGTTATTCTTACAAAATTTTATAACTTTTGCAGTAATAGTTCCTAAGATATACTATATTTAATATTTTCATTGTATGGTCCTTGAGGACTTTTGCTGTAACAGTATTTAAGTTATCTGATAATTAGTAATTTCTTTGTAGGGGGGCTATCACTCCCCTTAGGCCTATCCGCTCTATTTTCATCTTAATTATGTAAATTGATAATAAAATTATTTATACAAAATCTTAGGACTTTATCTGTAATAGGTCTAGATATGTGAGATAATTAATATTTACTTTGAATGGGGGCCACCATTCCCCCTGCTGCTATCGAAAATTAAAGTAGCCTATTTTGCTTTCGGGTATCATAGAATGATACTGTGAAAATTTTCAATGATTGATGGTGCTACAGAGAAAATTTATTGCCTGTAATTATTCATGGTTCTTATTCAAAATTCATTAAATTATTTATTGTTTCAATAGTTTTTTTAAATAGTTATGAACGTTTTCGAAAAGCAATAGAAAACCAGAAATAAAAAATTAATATGAAGAAATATAGACAAGAAATATCTTTAATGATTAGTTCTGATTTATCTTCTGGACATAAAAGGGCCTAGATCGCAGTGGTACATATATGAAAAAGTACTTAGTTTTGTCATATATATACATAATGGTGTGTCAAAATTTGATTCAGATTCAAAAATCACCAAAGAGAAATTTTAAGCTGTTTTTGAACCATTTACAACGATATATAACATTCTGCAGACAACTTGAAATAACGACGTTATACACAAAAAAGGGAAGTATTTTAAGGCGCGACAAAAAAAAAATAATTTTTGCGTTTGCGGAAACCTCTTGCAGTTTTTTATCATTCTATAGGGTGACTGGTAACTTTTTTTTTTTTTTTTTTTTGTATGAAGACAAAAATATAGAAAACAATAAAAAAAATACTTTTTTCAATTAACATATTTATAGATACAATCACCTGCTTGATTGATTTAATTAAAATATTAACTTTCGTTCCAATTAAATTTTTAGTTCATTCAATCAGCAGATTGTTTAAAGTTTTTATTTTTTTTTTAATGATTTTTTAATTTAATTTGATATGTTTAATTGCAAAAAAAAACAGTTTTCCAGTTTTTGTAATTATTTTAGTGAGTGGTGTAAATTTAAATATTTTTTAAATTGAATGAATCATCTTGGTGATTAGAATCCTTTTTTAATTTCTTCTGTTTATATAAAAATATATTTTATTGCAATTTATTGCAAAAGAAGGATATTTAATATTGTGATCCTTTTTTAACACAAGTAATTTTTTTTTTAATTTTTGATCCATAAAAATTTTGTCTTTTGAAATTTTTTGATACATTTTGATAAATTTTCCATGAAGCATTAGAAACTCCAACTGTTAATACCAATTATGGACAATTTCGTGCTGTCCATACGATGTGCCTCTTAGCACAATGTGACTTGACAAAAGTGTCCCGTTTTCAACTATCAATGACACTTGACTTAAATTTATGGTCCGATAAATTATATTTATCTCTGTTCCTATAAAAATACAAAAAAATGTGCAATTTTTGCGTAATTTTTAAAAAGTCCATAAATTTTTTTTTTTCATTAAATTAATTTTTAATGCTCGATTCGATATTATTGTGCAAAAAAAAAAAAAAGCAAAAGCATAAGTTCACACAGTAATCCATGCTATTAAATTAGAAACTGTAAATGTTCCTCACGAAAACCCAACTTTTTTTAAAGTATTCGCTCTTGTTTTAAAAATTTTGAGACTATCTATTGGGTTAAGGATTTAGGGCACATCAACAAGATATAGCACAAAAACGCATAATTATAACAAGTATCAGACCATATTTCAAAATTTTTATTTCGTTGAGGGGCGCCAAAAAAAAAGAAACAAAAAAATTTTAAAATTAAAATTTTACTATACTGTATGTAACTGTTGAAAGTCCGCACAACAGCAAAGAAGGTGTTGAATTTATCCACAAAGTCCGACTAGTTTATATAAGATATCATAAAGTCAAATTGTACTAAAGCGCTAACAAAAAATGTAAAAGTATGGGAAAAATTTATATAATTTTTAGCCATTTTTCTAATCATGATTATAAAAAGAAACCTATGGTGCTAAACTTTTGCACTCTATTAGTTTTTACTCTATTAGTTTTTAGTCTAGTGAGTTCAGATCTGCAAACTGTTTAAAATTACCTCAAAACTTATTAAAGTATAAAGACAGCTTCAGCAAGGTTGAAAATTTTTGATAATAGCCCATATGTTAGCAATAATTAACAGACTATGAATTCAAAATAGTTAGAAGTTGGTCTTAATATATAGAATGTTTATATGATATAGTAAAAATTGAAAGCGATGCGTCAGGCCTAAACTTGTGTATCCTTATTAAATATTATAATCTTATAAAAAAAACTATAGTACTTTTATTCCTCCCACAAAAATGCAAATATAAAATATATACCATCCATCTGCATAAAACATTGTATAATATGCAAAACTGCAAATAAAACTAAAAAAATTTATTTGTAAAAACGTTAAAAAAACGGAAATTTCAGCTAAACAAAGTTGTGAAAACAACAGTAAAAGGAATAAAAAATAAACAATACATCCGTTTTAAAAACATTTTACTACACACCCTCTCACCCTTTAACTTTAAAAACCATATGGTAACAAATCTATATTGGCAGCTTCACTATTATGTTTCTAATTTAAACGGAAGTGTAAAATCCGTTTATATATAGTAGACTTCAAAGTAAAATCGAGTAAAAAAAATTTATAAACTAAAATCCAGCAAAGTAAAGAGAAAGCATACATAGTATGTACGAGTATATATGTAAAAGCAAATCAGATTGAGCCAACACTCAATGCCAGCAAAGAAAGCAAAAAGGTATTGGTTAAAAATAGCATTAAACAAGTAAGGAAATTATATTCGGCTTCGCCGAATATATTATACCCACTACCTGCAACTTTTTTTGCCACCTTTTTATTACGAGGGCGGATCAATAAGTCCGTTACTTTAAGAACTTCCCTCGTAGTTATATGAAATACAACACTATTCCCATCAAGTACCACCTGTTAGTAGACTACTGCCAAATTTTGAGCAAGTGTCGTCATTTACTTTGCGTTTAACAGCTGTTCAAAACATACAACCTCGTGCATTTTTCTAAAAATGGTAAAAAGTGAATTTCGAGTGCTCATAAAATTATTTTTTGAGAAATCAAACCAAGAAAAAGCTCGATAAATACTATAGGGACTCTGTACCATTGATTTCAATGGTAAAAAAGTGGTTTACTGACTTTCGTTTTGGTCGCACAAGTACAAATGACGCTGAACATTCTGGACGGCCAATTGAGGTCAGTACATCCGAAAATGTCGAAAAAATCCACGATATGGTGTTAACCGACCGAAGAGTAAAAATGCGTGAGATTGTTGATGCCATAGGCATTTCATATGGTAGAATGATTTCAATTTTAAATGATCAGCTGGGTTTAAGAAAGTTGCCTGCAAGATGGGTGCCGCGTTTGCTCTCAATTGACCATAAACGTAAACGTGTGACAACTTCAAAGTATTGTTTGGAGTTGTTTAACCACAATCCGAAGGAGTTATTGTGGCGTTTTGTAACTATGGTTGAAACATGGATAAATTACTGTACTCCGGAGACCAAGCAGCAGTCTAAACAATGGGTTTCTCCGGGAGAACCTGCTCCGAAGAAGGCCAAGGTAAGTTCGTCGGCCAATAAGGTAATGGCAACAGTTTTCTGGCATGCATGCGGGATAATCCACACACAAAGGCGAATATTATAAAAACTTATTAGAGCGATTTAATGAGGATGTAAAAAGAAAACGAACCCATATGACCAAGAAATAAGTTCTTTTTCATCAAGATAATGCACGGGTGCACAGGTGTGCAGTCCCAATGGCAAAACTCTATGAATTGGGCTAAGAATTGGTACCTCATCCGCCATATTTTCCGAATTCAGCCCCTAGTGACTACTTCCTATTTACAAACCTAAAGAGTTTGCTCGATAGAAAGAGATTCAGCTCCAATGATGAAATTATTGACCAAACAAATGCCTATTTTAAGGACCTCGAAAAATCCTATTTTTTACGCAAAGTAAATGACAACACTTGCTCAAAATGTGACAGTAGTCTATTAACATGTGGTACTTGATAGGAATAGTATTGCATTTTATGTAACTACGAGGGAAGGTCGAAAAGTCAGGGACTTATTGATCCGCCCTCGTATATAATTCATCTTCTTTTTGGTTTCCGAGTTTATATTGATCCATTAGCTATTTCGACAATATTTCAATGACCAACATTCTTTTGTTTAAAAGACATCGTTGGAGTTACGACGGTTACTAACTTTTTATAGTATTTAGTCCATAATGTTTTGTTTATTACCGGATTTTTCCTATTTTCAATAACAAACCTTATATGATATACAGTAAGACCCCGCTTAACGTTGTTTTCTTTAACGCTGTTTCGGTTTAGCGCTCTTTTATTACAATCCGGAGATTCCCCGAAATTGTGCGCAACGCTAGGTTTACAAATATGTGCGTAACATACCCGAAACAGTGTAGTTGTGTTTCATGTTTAGTGCGGACATATTTTTATCATTTGAATCATTTGTTCACATTATTGTAAGTATAAATTTATATAATACTATAACGATTAATACAGTGACAAATAATATGATCTTTAGTTTTTATCATGAGTGATAATGAAAAACAAAAAAAAGAAAGCAACCAGAAAAATCATTTCACTGGAAACTAAAATGCAAGTGATTAGAGGATTAGATTCAAATTGCATTGATTTTGGCAACTTCAACAATAAAGACAATTCTTAAGAATAAAGAAAAAATACTGTCATCTAGAATCTAGAATTGACTGTTCTAGAAATAACATTATAGAGGAAATGGAAGAACGACTGCCTATATGGATTGACGTCGAAATTGAACGCAATATGCCATTAAGCTAATCTACCATAATGGAAAAAGCTAGAAGAATTTTTAATCACATTCAGGTTGAGCAAGTGACATAAGTGAAACTTTCGTTGCTAGTCGAGGATGGTTTGATAGATTTAAACGTCGAAATAATCTTCACCACATAAATATTACAGAAGAAACAGCAAGTGGTGATACGAAAGCGGCGTCTGAATTCCCAGTGACATTAAAAACAATAATTGAACAAGGAAACTATCCTTAAGAACTGGTTTTTAATGTTGATGAAACAGGCCTTTTTTGGAAAGGAAATCCAAAACGAACATTTTTATCCCGTGAAGAGAAATGAGCACCAGAATTTAAAGCCGCAAAAGATCGCTTAACACTTCTAGTGGGTGGTAACGCAAGCGGAAATTACTAGTTTACCGCTCCAAAAACCCAAGAACGATGAAAGGCATATCTAAATCAATTTTACCTGTAATTTGGGAGTCTTAGAGAAAATCATGGATAACTATGAACATTTTCCAGGATTGGTTCACTGAACATTTCTGCTCGTCTGTTAAAAGTTTTTGCGAAATTAAAAAACTTGAACAAAGAGCACTACTATTAATTGATTATGCTCCAAGCCAGCCAACAAATTTATCAGACTTAACAACAAATCATTCTAGTCGAAGTGATTATTTTTTTGCCACCTAACACAACTGCCTTAATCCAACCAATGGACCAAGGCGTTATATCCAATTTTAACGATTATTATTTGAGGTGAACATTAAAGAAGATATTTGAAAAAATAGACAGAGAAGCGAAGCAATCGATAAGAGAATTTTGAAGAAACTACAATATCATGAATGCTGCAGAAAACATAAACCATTCTTGGAAGGAGATAACAGAAAGATCTTTGAAACGAGTATGGAAGAACATTTGGACAGATTTAAGTAAGAGTGAAGACATTGGACACTCTGTCGTTATGAATGAAATAGTGGAAAAAAAAAATGGAATTATCAAAACAAACCAGTTTATAGGAGGTATATGTGGAAGACGTCGAAGAAATAGTTCAAGAGCCGCATTTAGTCCTTCCAATGATAAGCTCGAGGAATTAACTGCGCAAGAAGAAAACAAAAATGTTGATAGTAGTGATTTCGAAGAAGCCCAAAAAGAACTTTCGATTTCGTTTGTAAAAAGGAGTTTGAGCACTATAACTGAAATTATGAATCAATTTGTTGAAAATGATTCAAATTTTGACAGAAATTGAAAAGCAAGACGGGGTGTTACAGATGCTTTATTTACTTATTAAAAACTTCTAACAGAACGCGAAAGGAAAACGCAAACTACATTAGATGCCTTCTTGACAAAAAGGCAGAAAATTTTCATTTTTATAAGAAATAAATGTTTAGTTTTATTTTTATTAAAAAAATCATAATAATTAAATTTAATACCTAACCAATTTTCTATCCATCTTCCCCTAATCCCATTATTTACATGTTAAGATAGCCTCGTTTAGCGCTGTTTGGCATTACGCTCTACTTTGATGGAACGTATCCCACGTATTAAGCGGGGTCTTACTGTAAATATTTAAGCCAAATTTCTTCCCTTATATAGTCCGCCTTGAGTCCTATCCTGCTTTCAACAGACAAACGCACATAGCTAGATTGTCTTAGAATTTCACGAAGACCCAGAATTTATACTGTATAGTATAACATATACTATATGCTATAAACGAAATGACACACCCAATATACCGCCCCTTATTTTTAGATAGTGGGTATAAAAAATAAAATCCAGGAAAACATACTATGTTAAAAAAATAATTCTTTGACCCTAAGCAGCTGCCATTAACATTAACAGACATATTGCCGGTAAAGGCTGCTTGCTATTGCAACATAGCACATTACACCATATGAAGCAATTACAATAGCAGCTAGGGATGCTGTTGCAACAACAATAACAATACATAGCACATCACACCACACCACATAATGCAATTACAACATTTTGGTGGTAAAAGCTTTACAGCAGCAACACAGACTTATGTTGGTTAAGGAGAAGATTGCAAATAGAGATTTGTATTTTCCTTCATGATGAGTCTATTAAAATACTTTGTTGGTCTCAATGGTTTTATTAGATTTGCTGTATGTGTAAAGCTAAATCTACAAAACAGAGTTGTCCAAATTAATTTTAATACTACTATAACTATTTTCCTTTTTATAATATCCTTCAAATATGAAGATATATCAATACTGAACTTTATTGTATGCCTTAATTAATATCCTCTCAAATTTATGTCCTAGAATAATTTTCTTATATTATTGCAGCAAAACTATATCGAAATCATAGTTGTATGAAAATGCAACTATTTGAGAGTTCCCTCCTGAGAAGGTTTTGATGATTTTGAACAAAACTTGAATATAATGCTAGGGTAGGATCATCTTCATATAATAAAGTTTCATTAATATAGATTTTTTAGAATTTTTGCATTTCAGCTTAAGTTTATTGAATTGTAAAAGAATACAGTGTAAAAGTTTTATTGGACACTCGGCTAAATGGAATGTATTTTCTGGTCAGCCACGACTGTCATCAGCACTCTTCAGCGTCCCACCGTGGTGTTCTCTGTAAACATCATCTATTTAACTTACAATTTTGCAATTTTGAGAAATGGAATCTGTAACTTATTTTCCCTATTTTCCCTAATTGTTATTGTTTAGCCAGTTATTAAGTAGCAATGAACAATGTTGTTGTTATTTTGATTTTTTTATAATTAGTTAACTCATGATCTGGCTCTAGCAACAAATATTTTATTGGAATCGTGAATATTTAGAATTCTTATTCACTTAATAGTTTAACTTAATTCATCATGTCCCAGGACATGCGCATATTAAACAAAAGTCATTAAAGAAACTAGTGGTGACCTAGTGTAGTCGGTAAATTAACTAGTTTGGAACAGTCATCAGAAATTGCTGGGTTAATATTGTAACGGAAATCAAAGTCGGGAGTTTCCCTTGGAATATCATCGAAGGAGTCTTCTGTAGTTCTATTTACATCATATAGGTAGAACTTCCCAAAAGGATGCCGGTTAAATGGATCTTTCTAATCCGTTTGTAATATATCGAAATATTCATCTAGGACCCCTTAAAGTATATTCTGGGTTTTCGTAAAATTCTAAGACGATCTAGTTATGTATGTACGCCAGTCTGTTTGTCTGTCTGTTGAAAGCACGATAGGACTCATGGCGGATCACCTAAGGGGAACAGATTTGGCTCAAATATTTATCTTTAATAAAGTCTGTTTGGTATTAAAAATAGCCAAAATTTGTTTATAACGTTATGGGCCAAAAATCAGAACAGGTCGGTGTTAGTGCGCACCTAGCTCATATTTTTCCGCCAATAACTGAAGAATGGATAACTTGAGACAGATGAAATTTAACGCAATGATTTATTATTGTGAAATATAATTTACAAAAATAAAAAAAAAACAAAACAAAATCAGGAATAGAGGTAAACTCGTAACCCGAATAAATCTACTATTTTATTTTAAGATAGGATTAGGGGAGATAATACCACCCATAAAAAACAACTACTTATTGGCACATATTTATTTTCAGATTTCCAGATCATTTCATTAATTGAAGCGTTTCTGACATGTTTTTAAACCAAACAATTATATACTTTTTTTCGACAAAGAAGAGTTTTAACACTGTCGTTTAAAGTTTTGTTTGACCGTCACAAGTACATACAATTAATCTAACTAAAAGACTTCCGCAAAATAAGCTATTTTTCTTAGCACTTCAAAAAGTTTGATTAATTTAAAGGAGTTTCTAAAATTGTAAAATTTTGTTTATAAAGTCTTGTTTCCTTAGTCCCTGTCATTTAAACCTGTATCTTATATCAATTACAATCATTTATATCTTTGTATGCCTTTCATTACATTCACTCCTTATATATGTAATATTCCATCAAGGATAGGAGGTGTAGATTACTTAAGTATAAACAGCTTTTGATACATTGTATATCAAATGTAAATAATAATGGAAATGTATACATTTACATATACATTCTAGGCAAATGTCTAAACAAATGTCTATGTAAGTGTTATTAAAATAAATCCTCATTATATTTACAATCAAGAAACAATCCTCCATTGTCATTACATAAAATCCCAGTACAAATGTTTAACTGAATTCATTACAAGTGTTAGAATCTATGGTATGTATAGAATAATCTTAAGGTATTCATGGATTTATAGATTATACGAGTACTTCAGATGGAATAAAATAAATGTAAAAATAACATACTTGTAGGTGTGTTAAAATATTCCAAAAATACGTCGAAATATTGAGATAAAAAAGAGAGGAAAAACATAATAATCTTAGCTAGAATTTTCCAAATATTTGTTTTATTTACTAAATATATAAATAAATATTTATCTCTAACACCAAGATTGTTAACACCATGTAATCCTATAAGTATACTATGTTTTTTTATTCAACAATAAACTGTGATTACCCCTTAGTGTAGCATTTGCTACAAACATCTTATATTTTTTGTACAATAAATCAATTGCTGAGGTAGTGCTAAAATTAGCAGGATTTCTTAAATAACCATGTTATTTGGTGATACAAGGGGAAGAAAATGATATTGTGTAACAAACAAGCTGTTTATTGAAGCCATTATTTTAATATTTATATTGAAAAAAGTACTTACTTGTTACTTTTATTTTAGAAAGAAAAAAAAAATATTTCTTATTTTCCCTTTAAGTATAGAAAATTTAAAAAGTATTTTCAGAATTAAATTCTGAAAATTTCATTTGGAACTTGAAATAATAATTTGTAACATATTTAAAAAATAAATTTTAAATTTAAGTTTGTTCTCTCATATCATTTCCAATTTTCCTCATTTAATTTAAATACAAACAAATATTAACAAAACTTTACTATAATTTACCACATCCTTAAAATATGCCCTATTAAATTCTCGAATTCTTATAAAAATAAAACAAAATTCATGTTGGTAATTTATTTTAACACTAATGAAAACGAAATGAAAATTTATTTATAATTGCTTTTACAATTTTATATTGTATTGAAGTAGCAAAAACAAAACCTTGCCTTAGTGTAGGCTACAAAAATACCATTTTAATTTCTCCTTAAGTTATGCCTCAGTTCATAAAGGAAAGTTAAAATATCAAGAAAAAAAAACATCACATTAGCATGATTTTCTCATGAAATTAGAAATGTTGCTTTATATTATGGCGTTTTCCAAAAATTTAAATTTTTTTATGTTAAAAGGTATAATTCAAAATATATTTTTCTTTCATATTGCCATATTGCCACCTCCAAAAAAGGTAAAAGCCCAAAAGGCCATTAAAAATGCATCATCATTAACTGAACATTTATAGGCACATGTTACACTCAGAATTTCACTGCTTTAAAGGATAAGGTGAAAGGAATGTTCAAATGTACATTATATACAAAATTACAACACAAATATAAGAGATTGTTTTGTCAGAAAAAAATTATGGTCTAACAATTCAAAAAGTGCTTAACAAATGACATGACAATGTAGTTTTATAAAAACACGAGAGTATTTATTAACGGCAGAATTTTGAAATATTATTAATCAAAACATTAAGTTTAAGATATACAACAGACTATAGATAAGCCTATAGTTATATTATTTTCAGGAGAGAATATTGAAAATAAAACCCCCGCAAGATCTAGTCATGACAGTAATTCCGTCAAGACTAATACTATGTTAAATTTAGCATTTTTGGAAACAGTAAAATATGTATGTATAGATGCCCCACCAGGTTGATTTTTGATATTCTGGATTTCCAATTAGTAAAGCTGACATACTACGAAAATGTGTTCCGGGCTGTATCCAACTATCTTCGTTCCAACAAAACTTTTAGGTCTTAATATAATCTAAAATGTTATCACCATTAAGTTGCCAGTAGAGGTTCGGCATTATAGGTTTGACAGGATCTGATACCATCAAAGGGTTTAATGTCAATCCTAGATGCCAATATAACTATGGAACTTAACTATGAAACTGACAGTAAAAGATGAAATCAACGGCATTCTCCCATGAGCCATTGTGCAGAATTTTCGTCCTTTCAGCTGAATACAATCTAGACTAGTTTAAACTAACAACCTGCAAGTTGAACTTTTACAGAGTTCTTTTTAAGCTACAAAATATTGTCCAGGAAATATAATTTAGTTTTCATCGGACGAAATTGTATCCTGGAAGTATGGAGACATAAAACCTTACCTTATAGCTTAGATCGTATCCTTATAAGGAGGTTTTATGGTTTTCACCGATGTACTGGCTGTATAGGTTTTATTGGTAACTAAGGTGCCAGCTAAAATGGTACAAGTTGCTGTGGTACCAGTTGCCCTCTTCAGACGATAAATTTTTTTGGGTTTGACTTATCGGAACGTTCTCTTTTTCTGTGTAACTTGAGCTCTTTGAGCTCATTCCGGACTTATTTCACTGGTTTCAGGCAAAGTTTTCGTGCCTGTTGTTGGCTGCACTTGCTACCTGATCTTTCCTAGATATGGTATCAAAAGTATAAGGTTGTGCATTTGGCACTGATTTCAGTATGTTGCGTTACTGTTCGTTGGTTGGGATAGATACCTTAATTGAGTTAGGACCAATGTATTGCGAAATTATAATAAATTCCATTGTTCCCTTGGGAGAAGAAGAATATTAGACTAGACTGAATATTAGTTAGGACCAATGTATTCCAACTTGATGATAAATTCCATTGTTCCCTTGGGAGAAGAAGAATATCAGTCAGTCTGATATAAGAAAAATATTTTGCAGTTCTGATTGATAACAGTTAAAACTTCAAAGCATATATGAAATACCGAAGCATGGTAATACATATCTAGGGTTACAATCAGTGTTGCCAATTTAGCCCTTTTAAATCTAGCTTTTTTATTTTGATTTTAGACTCAAAATTTTCGTTTTAGCTTCTATCTCTTTTTGTCTTATAAAAGCCAAAATTTTAGTATTTTAAGAAAAAAGAAACTAATTTCTTATTTGCTATTATTAATTTACTGTTACACAATTGAACCGTTTACTAAATTAATTACAAATGAAATATTCATATATTTTCTACTACTTTCAAGAGTAGGGAGATCAATAAGCGGTAATCGACTTTCATATGATGGTAAATTAATACTAGGATTCCATGGAAGACTGTGAAGACAAAATAAGAGAAATTGTTCCTGGACCGATTCAATTTTCTTTATATGAACTTCATATTGAGGATCCCAGACCACGGAAGCATATTCCAGGATTGGTCTTACTAGAGATATGAATAATTGCTTGGAAACGTAAGGATCTTTAAACTCTCTTCTCCATCGCTTGAGGAAATCTAGAACTTCTTTTGTCTTATTATCAATTTTCGAAACGTGGAAAATAAACGACAGTTTACAATCAAGCAACACACCCAGATCAAGAAATTCTTCGACTAGATCAAGTTGATATTCATTCACTTTCTTAAATTCAGATCCATTAGATTCATCATGCACCAATCATAAATATTGTCAAGATCTGATTGGAGTAAGGAACGTTGATAGGAATAGTTAAAGCTATGGAACAGCTTTACATTATCAGCATACATTAATATTCTAGAATTCTTAATATAAGCTGGTAAATCATTTATAAATATTACGAATAATAAGGGGCCGAGATGACTACCTTATGGAACACCGGATAAAACAGGAATGGTTTTTGATATACAGTCTCTAAATAATACACTTTGGCATTTATTTTTAAGGCATGTGGAAATCCATTTAAGGAAAACAGGAGAAAATCCGAGTTTATCCAATTTGAACAATAGGAGATCGTGATTTACTTTATCGAAAGCTTTACTGAAATTTTTGTATGTAAATATAAACCGGAATCAAATGCAGTTATAACTGAGGTTGCGAATTCCAAAAGGTTAGTAGTACTGGAACATCCTTTTCTAAATTCATGCTGAAATGGCGAAAGATAACATACAACTTGATGCGAAAGGATTTCAGTAACTATCTTTTCGAAAAGTTTTGGAATAACACTTAATTTAGCAATACCTCTATAATTGGAAATGTTGGATCTGCTTTCGGATTTAAACAAAGGTATAATATAAGATTTCCCCCAAACTTTAAGAAATTAGCCACTAAATATTGATATGTTGAATAAGTAGGTTATTGTAGATATAAGAAAATGTAAGCATTTTATAAGAACGCAGCTTAGAACACCGTCAGGTCCACATTTATCAGAATATTTTAGATTCTGTACAGCTCTCAGTACCATCGATTTATCTAATGTTGGACAATACATTAATATTATATTATTAAGGTTGCAGCAGGTATTGGATATAGATAATTGGAAAGTTGATGTAAATCTTTATCAGAATAGGCGGATGAGAAGGAGCAGCAAACATATAGCAAATATCTGCATCGTTTGAGGATTCTTTATCTCCAAATTTCATCATGGAGGGATATCCATAGACTCTACGCTTAGAATTTACAAACTGCTAAAAATATTTTGGATTATTTTTAAAGCTTCTTTTCACCATAAAAGATAATTATTGCAACATTGGTTATTTTCCGAATTGTAAACTGATCTTGATATGGAGTATCTCATATAATCAATAGATAAACCGGATTTTTTTTTTTTATTTTCTATAATGTTTGTTTTTCAAATTTTTGGTTTTTCAACGTCGCTTGTAGGGATGTTTATCCAGGTTTGCACTGTATATATAGGAAGATATGAGTTAAGTTTTAATCTGAAGCAGTTACAGGATACATTTTATTTTAGTTCCCATTACTTTGCATTATTACGCTACCGATTGAAATGCTTTAATTTTTCTTTGCCAAAATCTTGAGGAATAAAGGGGAATTAATTCTGTGGATATGTTGAAGTATATAGAACTAATAGAGCTTTATGTATTGAAGAAGGATGTGCACGACAGTGAGACTGCCAATAATCAAGAATATCACCTAAGTTATGATATAGATGCTCGTATTTTACCCATAAGTATTTTCTGAAGATTAAATGTGATCCTCTTTTTTAACCTAATCTAACCTAAAGATTAGACTATAGAAATATACAATGCCGGTTAACTTGTTTCCAGTGTAAAAAAAAATTCTGCTAAGCTTGTTGTCATTATTGTCATTGTTGCCATTTTGTTTGGGGTTATCATTAAACAAATATGTTGATCTTAAATAAATAACGACAAGGAAATGTCTGTATAAACACACAACAATGTCATAATGATTTTAATGCAAACAAACAAACAAACAAATGACCATTAGTAAGTTGTTACAGGAAGAAAGGAAGGAGGTAAATGAATGAGTATCTGGTTAAATAAATGAATGAATGAATGAATGAATGTAAGTATAAATGGTTGAATGAATGGATTTGATAACAAAAATTTTTAATAGGAAATTGCGATAATAATGTATAAAATATTTTATGAATTATTTTGTTTTTCCCTTGATATTGTAAAGTACACGAAGGCGGAAGTACTTTTTTTGTTAAAGGAAATTAGTTATAGCGAAAAAAAAATTGGTAGGAGTTGGGGGGTCACATAACATAAATATGTGGAATGTACGAGAAATAATAGTGGAGGGAAATTTCATTATGGAAATGATTTCTGTTTATTTAAATAAAAAATGAAAGACATTTTTTCTTGAGCAAATTTATTTTATAATTAAAATATAATTTATAATTTAATAAAACACATATTTTTAACATTTTTTTTTTTTTTGTACTAAACTAAAGCAAGAGGAATTTAACTTAAAATCCTTTAAATTTTTCATATATGTTTATTTACCTGAACTTTCATTTATTATCATAGTTTAGAGCTAAAACAAAAGTTTATGCAACACCATCAACTTCATCATCACTCAGTTATATTTTAGCTTAATTTTGTAGTATTTTTCTAGTGGCATAGAATTGAAAAAAAACTTTTCCATTATAAAGTCAAAATGTAAATATTTATGTACAAGTACTGATACTCCTATATCAAAGCAAACTAAACTATGCAAAACTTATGCAATTTTAATGCAAATATTTTTTTCTTTTTTGCTCGAACATCACATTCGATATGAATTTCTTTTGGTTTTTGTTAGAGGTGGCTTAAAGGTAAGTAAGTGAGTGTTTGTTGGATGATTGAAAAAAAAGAAAACATTATTGAAAAGTTCTTGAAATATTTTTGAAATAACTTGACTATGAATTTTAATGCAAAATAGAAACGTTTTTAGTAACATTATTTCTTTACATAATCTTATTTTTTCTTTTTTTTTTTGAGAGCAAAATGTATAAATAATTTTTCTAAAAACTATGTTTAGCGATGTAAAAATATAAAAAGGGGGCTAAAGCCTTTTTAACTACTTATTTTTATTATTTTCAAAATACACCAGCTATTAAATATAGTTTTTTTTTTTATTTTCATTGCGGTCCCCTTTTAAAAAAATCTTATAATTTATTAATTACCATTTCCTTACATATGAGTTTTCCCCTCTTTACAAAATTCTTTACCCTATTCATATTAATATTTCCTTTCAAACTTTAAAAATATTTTCCTAAAACATTTCCATTTGCTTATTTTTTTTCTCTATTATCATTTTCCTACCCTCAAAAAAACCTCTAACATTTCTACTAATACTCTGGCATAACTTAATTTAGTTTTTTTTTTTCTATTATTGCAAACATCATGTAGAATATTCAAAACCAAATGTTAACCCCTTTATTTCCTCATATAGTAGAAGAAAGGTATGTTGATTCTTAACCACGTTTTTATTCAAACAAATTTCTTAGATAGAAAATGTATTAAAACCACAAAATATACCAAATACCACACAACTGCAAATATACCATAAAGTAAAAACCTTTTGGATAACATGGTCTAATACTCAGAAACATGACATTCATATATTCGACATATGCACAAATATGTGAATACATAATTATAATTCTGAAAATGCATACCGACAATTTTGTTCTTTTTTGAAAATTCACAGGCTTATGAAGAGGTAGTTAAATTGGGAAAAGAAAAGAGCAACAGCTATTTAAAGAAACTTGTTTTGCTTTTGAGAATGTAGTTAAATTCATTCAGTTTTTGCAGGTTAATTTGGAAAGAAATTTAAAAGCTTCAAATCATATTGTAGCTAAAATGTATAAAATAACTTTTATATTCCTTTTTTATTTTATTTGATTTATACATTTAGCCCTAGTTTCTTCAATATGGAGCAGCTTTTAAAATTGATTTGATAGATAGATTTCAAATCCTGGGGCGACTTTGACCAAAGAAAAAAACTTTTCGACATTAGAAAATACATTGGCAAATATTTAGTATTTTTGCGCAATTTATAGAAATTGGATTGTTACAAATATAATGCCAATTCTTAAAATGGAATATTCGTTTGACCAAGATCTCAAATGAATATGAGGAATCAAAAGTTCTAGCTACTCTACCATATGCTCAAATGGAATGCTATAGCTGTTGAACTAAACATAATTCAAAGAATAGAAAAAACACTCAAATAACTCAAATGTCGAAAATAGTGCAAGATATACTTCGCACCATCTGATCTTCATTGCACTTCTACCACCAAAACCTTGCCAAAAATTAAATATAACTCTCATATTCACGCAGAGAAAAAAACATGATTACAGTGTTATCACTACAACAATATTATGATCACATTGTTAATTTTCTTGAATTTTAATAACTCTATGTTCATGATAACAATAATTTTGTTTAAATTTTGTCATTTCATGTTTACACTCCATAAAAATATGATTGACTGTAAAAATTATATGTTTTTGAATAATTTTAGCAGAAAAACAATTTTATTAATATGAAAAATATCATTACCTCTAAAACCATTAAATATTTGCAGTCTTTTTCCTTGTTCTTAAATCATATTATGTTTTTAAACCATATTAATATTATTATTACCATGACAATAAAATCTATATATATAAAAGAAAGTGATGTTAGTTACTATTGTTATAACTCAAGAACGACTAGACCGATTTTGATGATTCTCACCAATTCGGACCGGTCACCGGCCAGAAAAGGATAATACGAAAAAAAATTCGCGAAAAATCCGCGATAAAAAAAAAACTCTTTTTTGTCATAATTTCTTTGCCTTAATAATCATTAAAAATATTTTTTTTAATACAAATTATAACAATTACTGTTTCTGTTTCTATCGAAACGCTTACTTTTTTGTGCAATTTGTTTTCTGGTGGTGGTGTAGAATTCTATTTCCAAACGGTAAGTTCCAAGTAAAGCTCATCATTTAGTGAGGTTGTGATATTTAAAACCATTTGTTGTATTTTTGGCATTCGTTATTAAGTGTTATTCACAATGCCGCGACCCCGGAGATCTAATATTTCGCGTCGAACACGTAATGCAAGTACTTATCGTAATATCGTCAATCAATTGAATATATATGAACGAGAAATCGCACGAGAACAACCCCGTATTAGTTTGGCCCGACTTCGTACATCACAAACGCAGGAAGAAAGGCAGGCGAGAAATGAAACGGCTCGGTTAGCAATGAGAAATCGTCGAGCAAATGTAGCAATTCAACAACTTTAAAATTTTTAATCAACGCATAAGAAGAATTGCTTCAAGTTCTGATTTGAATCAAGCAGCGTTCCATTACAACTGCAATTTCGACTACAGCTCTCATCATTCCGTTCAAAAAAAAGACATTGTCTATCCGCTAACCTTAAGATGAAGTAATAAATAAATATAAATTCAAATTTGCCTTAAATACATGCGTATATTTTTTGATTGAGCCCACATCTACATCATATTTAAATTCTTCTGTAAAAAACACTTTATAATAGGTATTCCTTAGATTTTTATTTAAAGGTCGTAAATTTCGTTAAAATATCAATTTAAATCGTTCAGTAATACAACACTAATGTTTGCTTAGGGCCAGCAACGCGGCTCGGGTCAGCTAGTATTTCAAATAAATATAATATTTATGCTTTTCATAAACTTAGTGAAGAAATTCAAAACTTGTTTGTTTTTAAATATATTTTGTTTTTAATGTTTGTTTTCGAACTCATTGCAATTCTCATTTAGTTTATATATGAATAAATGTAAATAGAAAAGGTGTGGTTATACTCGGTATGATTCAAGCAATATAAGATATTTAATTAAATTCCATTCAAGGGTTAGTTAAAAAAATACCTTGCATTTGAACCACATATGGTGGTACAAATGAATATAATAAGTAAATACTTTTTTTGGCTAATGAACACTTTTCTCTCTTTTAAATAAAAACTTTATAAAAATAATATTTTTTTATTAGTACGTTTTATTTTAATATATGATAGGATGGAATAATAATATGACAAACTGAAATAATAATATGATAAGATTGGATAAATATACAATAATATGGAATAATAACATGAAGAATGCATAATATTATAAAATGGAATCATAATCTGATAAAATGGAATCATAGTCTGATAATGACTTAGTAAGACTGTTTAATTATATGTAAAACTAGAATCATAACATGAAAACACAAACCATACAAATGGACACAACGTCGAAGGTTTTACATGTCTATGTAGACCCTACCTCACGGTGCTCTTCGCACAGGGTAAATACAATGCGTCCACCAACGCCCCCAAGTCTGACCGAAATCATCCTTGAGTACCAAATTGAAGTCATGTATTTGGACATGACCTCCCCCTTGGTTAGCAGCGGAGCCTATCTAAACTCCTTCCGATCTTTGGGTCACGGCACCCGGTTGCAATGCTCTATCCGCGATTTGGGTCTAAACCACAACCACCACGAAACTCCCCAAGGGGCCAAACCATTGCCAGGCTGGAACCGAAGTTCCAGGGGCTTCTGACACCCGTGGTACCAGTATTAAGTCACCGGTCGGACTTCATAGCCAAAGATGACTACTACCAGTTGAACTCCAAACGGTTCGGGACTGGTGACCCGCCACCACACACAACACACACCAACATGAATGGACAACAATTACATCACAAACAATCAACAATCGCCCTCACGGGCGATTCGTTGGCCACAAGGTGTGACACCAGCAAAGGAAAAAACGAACAACGACTAGGACAACTCCGACGCTGGCACCCTCGCGGGTGGTCTTGGTCACAAAAGTGACCTGGAACCAACAACGAGGAACAGTGAAGAGACACAGCGGGAGAGACAGCACAATATGACAAAATGGAATCATAATAATTATTACTTATAATCGTTTTTATTTTTCGCTGTGATCATATATTCCAATAATAATATGTCGCTAGATTATGGTCACCATAACTATATTTTTTCTCTGCGTGTTGTATATCTTAAAATTAAAAAATAGAAAAATCCTCTTTTAAATAAATATATGTGGACTAGATGGAATTTAACGTGCTAAATAGGAATCTGCTTTCAGTATTTTATTTTTCTTTAAGGCTCAGATTTTTTTATAAGCATGTCTAATACAAACATTTTAACATAACTCGATAACTATTTGTGCGATTTAGATAGGTGAAACACCAAATTATCTGCTCAAGAGTTTCAGAGTTACTCATAAAATAGTGTCGGAAAAAAATTTTCAAGCAAAATTTAAGAATTTTTTTCTTTAAAATTTCTTTTAAGAAATGAAAACGGCAAAAATGTTCATGAAATAAGATAAGTACCATCAAAACTGTTGCGCAAATATACCTACAATTAAATAGTCAAAAATAGCGAGCAAGAAAAAAAATTTTTTTTTCTTTAAACAAAAATCTCTTCTTTTTTTTCTGTCTCTTATTGATTTTTTATGGACATTACTTTCACATTTGTATAACTCGAGAACGGTTTGTCCAATTTAGACAAATAAAACTCCAATAGATTAAAGATTAAAAGATTAAAATTATTTTCAAGTTATCTGAACATTTTTTTACCCGCTCAATATTTTTGGAGATATTTGGAAATTAGCGGCAAAAAAAATATAAACTTTTTATAAAAAATTCCATCTACATCTTTTGGTGTTTCATTTATCTTACCATAGTTTCTTGAATTATATTATTAATTATACAGATGTAATAGTCAGACTCAGAAAAAAAATTAAGAACTGATAAAAAAAACTGAAACTATGAATAAAATAAGCCTGCTGAATCATGACTTATTTAACTCATAGTATTACCAACTTTACGCACATCGTGCAGTGGTCCCAAAACGTTTTTTTTTTTTTAAATAATTCTTTAACTTGGGAACCGTTGAAGATATCTAAATAAAATTTCATTTAGTCAAACCGGAGGCGTTTTCGAATTGATTTGAAGAAGCACAGATCCCTAGCGAGTCATGGGGTAGACCTCCAAAATTGCTCACGTCGGGTATGTAATTTTTGTTTTTTTTTTTTTAATTCACAAACAAATTATTTATGACTTGAATATAACAAACATCAACAAAAAAATATGCTTACATATGTAGGTTATCTCTTTTAGTTTAAGAGATATTTAGTTCGAAGCAAATTTTGCCCTCATTTCTGTCCTAGTTTTTTTAAGTTTTTTTTTTAACTTGGGGGCCTTAATTTAGGCCCAAAACTTTTTGAATATATCCTCTAGATTTCTCATAAAATTCTAAATAATATTGTTGCAAGAACCATATTAATGTAACGATCCCAAAAAAATCTGAAGTTGAAACTTTAAAATAATTTCATATTTTTGGGGTTATTTTCAAAAAGGTGGTAATATTCTTTCTTATTCTGGACTATAGAATTTGTTTTATAGTTTCAAAGAAATCTTAACGTAAATGCGTGTAAAACAAAATCGGAGGCGCTTTGTAAAATTCCCAAAGCCAAGATCAACAAAGAAATATATTTGATAGGTGTGTCATATGTTAGTTAAAAACACAAAAAAATAGTTTCTGCGCCACGCCTTTTACAACGGCTGGGTGA
This sequence comes from Protocalliphora azurea, assembly GCA_932274085.1. Taxonomy (NCBI): domain Eukaryota; kingdom Metazoa; phylum Arthropoda; class Insecta; order Diptera; family Calliphoridae; genus Protocalliphora; species Protocalliphora azurea. The sequence continues at coordinate 16,311,352 of OW026523.1, forward strand.
AAATTTTAATGAAAACGTCAAGTTTTTAAACAAGTTTTTCCCGGACTGGGATTTTGGGTATTTTGGTACGAAAAAGTAGGAGTCATTTTAATTCCTTAATTTTAAAACAAGTTTTGTCTATATTGTGCCATTATTTTATTGGAATACCTCCGCTCATTTAAATTTTATTTAGGCTCAAATATTAACATTATTTCTCAAAAATATACTTAAAATCTAAATTTAAAATTTTTCAGGTCATAGTTTGAAGAAATTTCAACGTTTTTAATATATTTTCATTAGTTATGATTCTCCATATTCTAACGTTTTCTACTATAGCAAATAGGTAATTTTTAGCAATTTTCCCAAGTATTTTATGAAAAATGTAAACATAGAACGAGCAGCAATGCAATATTAACTTCTTATATTACCTCTATATTGCACTTGTACTTGTAACATGTCTGGATTTTTCATATGAATAGTTGCAAAACCTGCAAAGTTTATTTTTAGTTTTTTGTTCAGATGTAAGCTGTATATTAAAGTGCATCGATTTGTATGAAGACAAAAAATGTTGCAAATGTGCCCCCCTAAAATTAAGGATTTAGGGCGGTACAGCGTCTAAACTTCAAAGACTTTCTTTTATTCGATTATGACCACGGTTTTAAAAGAATTGTACAATTTTTTATGTTTATGTAATTTCTTACAGTTATTTAATAGATTAAAAAATAATTAATACCTAATTTTTTCCACAACTTTAAAAAATATTAAATTGAAAAAGTGTCTGCTTTCCTGTTTTTACTTCTTAATGTTAACCTAATTTAACTTATTAAGTTTAAATAAAAAATTAATTAAAATTATTCCAAAATTTTAAAAAGCAACTAAAAAGACCACTAAAAATAGTTAGCTCACAAGATGGCGCTGATTATAATGTATTTTAAAATTTTAATACAAAAACAAGTAAGATAGATATATTCGGTCAAACTCGACCATAAGATACCACACACCATTGTGCATATGCATCAAAATTCATGGAGGGGTCTTATATTAAACATGTGGACAATTGTGGATCGATACTTTTACTAAATGTAAAATAAAATATACGAATACAGAATATTACGTTAATACTAACATTTATATGAATTTATGCACTTTAGGTTGATTCCCGAAAGAGGGCTTTTATGGGAGCTATGGTAAATTATGGAGCGATCCACATAAAATTATCTAAAATTACTATCATGTTATGTGATTTATGCGCGTTAAAGTGATTTTCGGAGGAGGGTTTTATATGGGAGTTATGGTCAATTATGGACCGATCTTCATGAAATTTAGCACAAAGATTGACACTTATACAGAACTTCCTTACACCGCATTTCATTAAATTATTGTTGTACTTAAACCCCTATTCCGGGAGGATATATATATATGGGAGCTAAGTGAAATAATGGACCCATCTTAATCAGTTTCAATAGGCTTCGTCCTTATATCATGAAAATCCAATGTGTCAAATTTCATTGAATTATCTTCAAAATTGCGACAAGGTTTACATGGACAGCCAGCCAGCCAGACGGACGGACGGACATCGTTAGATCGACACAAAAAGTGATTCGAAATCGATTGGTAACTTTAAGGTGGATGTTTGATGATTTTTTCTGTGCGTTACAAACATCAGCACAAACGTATAATACTCCAAACACGTATGGTGGTGTGGGGTATGACTATTCAAATCGTTCTTAAATGTAGAACTAAATAAATTTTCAAGAGAAATTATTTGGAAGTTGAATCTTATATTATTCTTAAACTAAAGTCGAAATTTTCAAATTTAGGAAAATATTAAATTTATTAGGCTTAAGATTTGTTAAGGTCATTTTAATAAATAATTTTAACAATATAAGAGATTCAGTGTAATTTTTAAATTTAAAGGAATAATTTGTTATTGGTATTACACATAAAAAAATTTACACATTTTTTTTTTGTTTTTCTCACAATTTCTAATTCATTTTTACTAAAATCTCTTAATTTAACTAGTCTTGGTATATAAATATAAATAATATTTTTACTTTTACATCTGCATTTGAATTATATTTAAGAATTAAGGTTGAATCAGTTTGATAACTAAAACAGTTGCTAATTTATGAATTCTTCTTTTTTTTGAGGAAGTTATGAAATTTGAGAAGATGTTTAATTAGGTGTCATCATCAATTTGTGATCATACTTTCGTATTAGAAATAATATATAGAATACAAAAATTAAGATTATAGTATCATCGGTTTGGCTGCCCTGTCTACCATTTGGAACGAAGTATATGTTGATTTAACTGGACATAATTTATTTAATCACTAATTATTATTACATTCAACCCCTACATGAATTGATTAATTCTATAAAATCTACACAAAATTTCGAGACATTTTATAAGAAAATTTGAATTACTGGACCTTAAATAAAAATGTCTTAAATTTTGTGTTTAAGCAAATAGTCTTCGCGACCTCCTAAAAACGTTTGTACAGACCCCTTGTGGGATACGGACCCCCATTTGAGAACCATTTTTTTAAAATATAGTGATGTTATAAAAAGCCTCGGAGAATTTTAAATGAACTAAAACTTTTAGAATCTAAAACTAATCAAAGCTATTTAAAACACCCAACAACACAAAATGTTTTTCTTTTGCTTTTATCAAATAAACCAATTTTAAGGAGTTTTTTAGGTATTGAATTGAATTGTCCCCTTTTTTCAAAAAGTACCCTCTTTGGCGACTTTATTTTCTGAAATTCTCTCTTTTGGGCACTTTTTAAAAATTCTCAACGATGTTCGTTACTGTATGAATATACTTATTTGGTGGCTGCTATTAGCACCAAACTGTATTGGTACATAGCAACAGTGTTCCATTCAAAAAATTAACTGGAAATAAGTTTACAGTTGCCGAACGGCTGTTACGATTTCACTATAGTTTCACATAGTGATAGAAGAAGTGTATTGGAGCTTAAGTTTTGAACTTGGACAGTATAGACATAACAGGGGCGGGTCCACAGGGTACCAAATTTGGACACCTAGTATGTGACAAATATTTTAAACGATTCTGATTCGTTATATCCAAATCCATATGAAAGATTTTTATATGAGTGGATTCTGTTGGTCGAAATTTACAAAAAACATTTTATGTATAGGCGGGTTCACAGCATCCCAAAGTTGGACACCTAGGGCACGACAAATATTTTAAACGATCCAGAATCGTTATAACTAAACTGATATGAAAGATTTATATGAGTGGATTCTGTTGAATTAAAATGTTTACTTTTGGATGTACCTTGATTAAATTTTTTCAATATGGCGAGCATAAATTTCATTTATACATTTTTCAAAAGTTATATGCATTTGAATTTGAACTTTGAAAAAAAAATCGATTTTCCCCGTTTTTACCGAAAAAAGTAGTTACATTCTATTCAAGTTATACTCAAATTTTTGTACGTAACACGTAGAGTATTTACACAACAACAACAAGTATGAAGGAACAAAATTAAAAAATATATTCCTGCGAGGAATATTGTTTCCATCAATTTTAAATTTTAAATTTCTGAAATCACAAAAGCAGGAATCTGAAAAAATTTAATATTTTTAAATGACATAATACATTTTTAATTTTTGGTGATAGAAACTTCTGCTTTCCCATTTAGGTTGGGGAGTTATAGAGATTAAAATAAAAAATCAAATTTTTTTGGGAATTTTGGAGTTTTTTAAGAGTTGCGAGATTTTTGTTAAGAAATCTAAAAAAATAACTCAAGTTTCAAATTAAACAAATTAAGTAAAATTCCTTTAAAAGATACCTATTAATAAAAATGTTATGTGGAAAGAAAAAAAAAACCGCGATAAATTGACTTTCTTTCAAAGTTCAAATTCAAATGCATAAAACTGTTGATTCAGTAAAAATGTTTTTCAAAATTCTTTCTGAACTTAATTTTGTTAACTGTTATTAATAAAAAATATGTCAAAAAAAATTGAGTGAAATTTCGGCTATAGGAAAAACTTCACCAAGCTTTGTCATAAACTAAAAATTTTAATTTTTGAAACCAAATATCTCGTAAACTACAAGATGTTACATGTGATGATGTTTTTGGTAGATCTAGACCAACAGAATTTATTTGTATAAAAAGCTTTCAAATCGATTTAGATATAACGAATCAGTATCGTTTAAAATATTTGTTATACCCGAGGTGTCCAATTTTTGTACTTTGCTCCCATTATGTCTATATTATCCAAATTCAAAACATAAGGTGCGCTATACTTTTTCTATCATTATGTGGAATTTCATTGAAATCTGGCCAGCAGTTTGGAAACTGCAGATTTATTTCCATTTCATATCTTAAATTGAGCACAGTGCATCGTCGCAATGTGGCATGTGTTTCACTCTTCTTTCGTTTGCATTTAATATCTTTCAAATTCTATCATATATCTTAGTTCCAAACAAGTGTATTTTATACCTTCAAACTTCTGCCATAATACTATACTCATCGTCATAAAATTACTTAAAAACAAAATTGTAATTTTAAAACATACTCCATGAATAGAAGAGTCTAAATATATTATATACATTTTACTTTACATATGTATATAAAAGGATATAATATAAAATTGGCTGCTTCCCGTTGTCAGTTACTATATCCTTTCGAAACTATTCACACACGATTCCTGCAGACAGTGCAAGCAAGGAAAAAAGAGCAAGCATGCAAGTCATGGAATAGGCATGACTTTACACTCGTATATATTCTTTAATTCGTGTAAACAGTTGTATTTGTATGCTGCCAAAGAACATACATACATATTAAAAATTAAACAAAAAAAAAAAAAAGAAACAAAAACAACAAAGCGCAACAGAGGAAAACTGAGCTAAGGGAAAGAAAAAACTAAAATTGTTTAAATGGAAAAAGGAACATGAATAAAAACTATAAAATTGAATTGTAACACTAATGAGTGTGAAACAAAATAAAGTTGAGCAAGCAAGTGATGGTGTTAAGAATTTTGTAGGAAAAATAATGTGGTCAATTTAGCGTTTTTCGGTAGGAAAATTATTTTTGTTTATAATTTTAATTACCTTTAAAGTAAATTAATTTATTTAACGATTTCGAAAAACAAAATCTGCAAAACTTCTCTTTAAGAACAACTTGAGTCACCTGATGTAAGTGTCGAGTACTTTGTTTCAATATAAAAATAATAATACTACATAATTAAATTTTCATTTAAAAAAACTAAACATTAACATCACTGTTTCCTATATATAAATGCATTACTAGTGAAAATTTAACTTTTCTCATTGTTATATAGTAAATGTTTCCCGTGTGCATGCACATTTCACGTACACATGATACGTAGTCACTATTAGGAAAGCACACGTTTCTTTCTCGCCATTTTCTATCAATCCTACTTATGTCGGAAAGGAAGCCGCTCTGTGTGTCTGCCTATAAGTGTAAGCGTAAGTGCAAGAATGTAAAGTTAGTTGAACATATGATGCGTAAATGATGTGCAACTTTGCAATCTTTGCAGGCATTTCATAATTAAATTGTTTATAATAAACTTTCTCTTTAGCAGGATTTGTTTTAAATTAGTAGTACTTGTATAATTTATTTATATTTTCAAACACATATTTTTTCTTTATTATGTTTTATATTTACGTTTGAAAATGTTTTACTTTATAAAAAAAGTTCAAGGAATTTAATTAACTTTTAGGAATATGCAACTGATGAAAAGGATTTGTAAAGCTTATTTTTAAAGAAGTGAATTCATGGAAATATAAATAAATAAATAAATTTAAAAAAATAAATATTTCCTTCAAAAAGCTTAATTTTACTAATAACCATAATACTATAATTAAACTTGACCTAATCACCTCTTTCTCTTTCAAAAGTCACTTAATTGTCAATTATTAGTAAAATTGCAATTTTAACTTACAATTCTTAACAATCATTCGTCAATAGTAGCTCTATATACGACCTTGACCCAATCACCCTTTGGTCACCACCCCTTTGCAAAAACTCTTAATTGCCAGTCATTAGTAAAATTGTCATTTTAACCTACAAAACTTAATAATCATCAAAAAATGCTTAGAAAAAAAGTTTTTCCATTACAATTGCAATATTTGACACTTAAACTCGCACTCGAATAACAAATTATCTTAAGTAAAAAATCTCAATTATGGTCTCATTAGAAAAACTAAAACTGCAATTGCAAACTTTATAAAAAAAAAGTGAATGCCCTTCTAAAAAAGTGAAGACCAAAGCGACAAATGTCATGTCATTAAGAGTGACAAGCAGTGTCACTACTGTTTTGCAATTGTAAATTATAACACAAAATCAATTTACAAACAAAACTTCACAAGAAATAGTAAATTATACTAAAACATAAAAATACTTGAAAACACTAACAATAGTTTTTCGTGGAGGTAAACAATGATGGTATCTTAAAGTTGAAATAGTGTAGTAAAGTAAATGGTTACTTGCAAAAAAAAACAGAGTAATTGTTTAGAGTAACCGCTCCCAAATAGAAATCTACAAAGAGATGTAAAAAAATGTATAAATTCATTTATTTTAGTAGGTTAACGTGGTAACTAGATTTATACGTAAAATCAATCATATTAAGTTTAAGTGGTTTGAGGTTATGTCTGAAAAGTAGAAAATTTCTACAACTATGTCACGTAAAAGCACAGTCATTTGGCTTTCTTATTCAGTATCTATCATTCTTTTGAAATGTAAAGAACATATATTTTTTTTTTTTTTTTTTTGATACTTAGAGAATGCAGAGTTTTGAACTAAAAAAGGAGCACTTGCGGAAAGTTCTTATTATTTTTTTGAAGAAAATATCTGCGTAAAGCCAACCTATTTTGGTAGAAATTTATGGGGATCATACTTCAGCTGAGGCAAATTGTCATGACTGGTTTAGACGTTTTAAAAATGACGATGTCAATGTACATGATAAGGAGCGTCCCGGACTCGTAACAAACGCAAGAATTTCTTGCAGAATCATTGTGATCAGATAAATTAAGATTTTCTAGGCGTTTAAAAATAGCTGGATCCATTCAAAAGCAAAAAAATTTTGTGCAACACAAACAGAAGGCAAGAGACATCGAAAAGTAATTTTTAATATAAAAAATTCTGCTTCAATCCCACAAAACAAAATCGTTTCTACTTCTAATTATTACAGACCATAATGATTATCCAAAGCACAAAAAATAACCAACCAGGAAAATCGACATAAAAGCCTTGGTAGGATCGGAATGAAGCATACATTTGAAAAGAGCATTTAATGAAAAATGTGCAGAATTTGTGATAAGACACAGATCCATAATTTTCAGCATGAAAATGTTCGGCAACATGTTGTGCGAACTTTTGAAAGTTATTTGTACTATAGTACAAGGGTAGTGTGTCCCACCCACGATTTCATACAGACATTGTCCTTATAGGAAAAATTGTTAGGAAATCCATAATTTGGAAAGGCGTTGCATCCAATGGACAAAACTTTGAATAAAATTCATTATACCTTAGTCTTGAAATAAACATTCATTTCTCATTAAAAACAATGGAAATTAATGCAAAGAGCTATATATTTAGCATATTTTTCACTTATTTTTCTTTCGTATTATTAAATAATTAAAATACGACAGGGGGTCAGCGGGAAAATTAAATATTCCTAAAGTGGACCGCGAGATGAATTATTGTGAGAACCTCTGGTTAAGAGAAATATAAAGTAATAAATATACATATCGTAAGTGCGTGGACAAAAAATGCTAAAAAAATTTCCCAATTTTTTATTGTATCACCTGAAAGCTTTATTTATTGTCCATTTTCAATATTAATATTTTTTAAAATATATGGATTAGTCTTGAGCTTGTTATATGGCTCTTATACAATAAATAAATTTTTTGCTCTCCTGAAAACTTGTTCAGAAATACATAGGAATTTTCGCCAGCGTACCGACGATATGTATAGGCTATCCTTATAGGTCTATCCCATTTTAAAGAAGTTCATATATTATCCTTACTGTGGTAAGGATCTTTTACAACTTGTTATTGTATAAGTTCCACATCATACAGAACAGGATGCTTAGAGATATCACTATAAAGTGAAATATAACTATGAATATGTAGGAATAGAACTCGATAGATAGAGTAGAATAAAGAAAGTTCAAATAATATGGGCCTTTTGCAGAATAGCAATAGGTTCGAAATAGAGCATAAGTAGGCAGATGGCACAATGGCTATACATTATTAATATCTATTATTATCAATAGTGACGATTGATGGTAATAAGGAAATGGCTAGTAAAAGACTATATAACAAATCACCAAATCATAGCTAATATCGTATCAAAGAGCAATATTATCTTTAAAATATGTGACAGAATCCCAACAAGATATGCAAGCATAAACTACATCTCCATAATACCGGCGATGTAATAATTGAATGGGAAAACTAGAGGAACTGATCCCAGATGGTTCGAAAACGGTAACGGGAATAGGCTTCCACGATATGAACACAAACATAAGTAAATACTTTCATCTCCCGAACCATAGGCCGATCTCATGGCTATTACTGAAAGTATTAAAAGCGATTTCAGTAACCAAATACTTTGCAATGTAAAAAATAAACTTTTATTTCAATTGAAATAATATGGGTCCTAGGCTACTACAGCATCATCGGAAGCGAAAAAGTGGAAAAGGTCACCATTACTCTAAACAACGAAATCCCTCTTTCAAAAGTTTAAAAACAAACTTCAAGGATTGACAATAGAACAACATGTCAAAAACTAGCAGAATTCTGCTATCGGGAGAGTGACTAACCTCATTTTGGGAAACTTAAATCTTGAGAGAATAAAAAAGGATCTGAAACTAAACAGACCAACATTTAGAAGACTAGTTCATCGTATAAGATGCGAAAACTTTCATAACGGATAATATACCAAATTTGGAATACCTTTGGGGTTCAATTCTCAAAAATTACATACTTACGAAATTAGATTTCGGGAGAAACTTTATCTTCAGAGTGCACAACATGCCGAAACAGACTTACGTGTATACCGTAAATGGGTAGGAATTATATAATGTGCTCCTCTCTTTGATCAAAAAAAATATTACCTATATCCAACTATCGATTATCCTAAGTTCACACTTTGTAGCATCAAGTCTGTTAGTGACTTCTCAAAAATGGTAAGTGGGATATGCGGTGAAATGTAATAACTGTTCCTGTAGATTTCTTCTATCTCATCTCTAACAAATCCTTCTATGGGTCTTCTCCTTCAAAGCAAAGTTACCGCATGATCATATTATTGATCTCACCTTGTAATATGTTTTTATATTGCTACCTATATGGAAGCTTTATTCTTACTCTTTGAAATTCTGGAAGCACTGCACTAAGTGACCATAAAATTCTGAATTTCCTTATTTTAAGTGTAATCCTAGCAATCTGGATGTGTTCTGTATTCGGTTTTTATTTATTATATCACTGTTATTCATGCTCATATTTCTACTCATTTTTCATGGATTTTTCTAACAATCTCTTGAATTTCCCTGCTTTCACCTAGATATAGACGTTTACAACCGATAGCAGAATTATTATCACATTTTTCCTTTTTAATACTTGGATCCGATCAGGCAGTTGAGTGATATTTGTTTACTTCAGAATTCTATTAACTACATTTTAATCTAACTACTCAGGCGTTTGTGGGATATACTCTACGTTTTTTTTTTTTTTTTTTTTTTTGATTAGCGCTGAACCAAAATTTTACGGGACCTTTTCTTCGTTTTTGGTGACTCTTATCACTGAAGACGTTCTGGTTATCTGGTACGTCTTTTTGGAGTTAAGGTATCCATTTTTGCACTTAGTTTGCTGATATCCTTATTGTAAATGCCTCACAAACGAACGAAAAAAGTTCATCGAGTTTAAAAAGGTCATTGGGAGAAGAAGCCATCCAATTTTTTCTTCATTCAGTTCCTCTAATTAGTGATCTTGGTTCTTCAGGCAACAGAATCGGCATTTGAGATTTCAGTTTTGCTGGGACGGTGTTGGTAGTGGTATTAGCCACTGTGTACTGTGTATATTCGTATACACAGTGGCACCATTCAGTGTCAATATCTTATATTATACCTTTGTTTAAATCAGAAAGCAGATTCAACGTTTTTAATTGTATTGCTAAATTAAGTGTTGTTCTAAAACTTTTCGAAAAGATAGTTATTGAAATCCTTTCGCATCAAGTTGTTTTTTATCTTTCGCCATTTCAGCATGGATTTAGAAAAGGGTGTTTCACTATTACCAACCTGTTGGAGTTCACAACCTTAGTTATAGCTACATTTGATTCCGGTTTACAGACAGACACCATATATACAGATTTCAGTAAAGCTTTCGATAAAGTAAATCACGATCTCCTATTGTTCAAATTGGATAAACTCGGATTTTCTACTGTTTTCTTAAATGGTTCTCTACATATCTTAAAAATAGATTATTTAGAGAATATACTTCGAAAACCATTCCTATTTTATCCAGTGTTCCGCAAGGTAGTCATCTCGGCCCCTTATTATTCCTAATATTTATAAATGATTTACTAGCTTGCATTGAGAATTCTAGAATATTAATGTATGCTGATGATTTAAAGCTACTCCATAGCTTTTACTATTCGTATCGATGTTCCTTACTCTAATCAGATCTTAGCAATATTTATGATTGGTGTATGATGAATCTAATGGATCTGAATTTAAGAAAGTGTAAACACATGATGTTCTACATAAGAAGTCCAATATTCTGTAGATATACAATAAATGAATATCAACTTGATCTAGCCGAAGAATTTCTTGATCTGGGTGTGTTGCTTGATTGTAAACTAAACATTAATTCCCATGTTTCGCAAATCATTAATAAGGCAAAAGGAGTTCTAGGTTTCCTCAAGCACTGGGAAAGAGAGTTTAATGATCCTTACGTTTCCAAGCAATTATTCATATCTCTCCTAAGACCAGTCCTGGAATATACTTCCATGGTCTGGTATCCTCAATACAAAGTTCATATAAAGAAAATTTAATCGGTCCAGAAACAATTTCACTTATTTCGTCTTCGTAATCTTCCATGGAATCCTAACATTAATTTACCATCATATGAAAGTCGATTACAGCTAATTGATCTCCCTACTCTTTAAAGTAGGAGAAAATGTATGAATATTTCATTTGTAATTAATTTAGTAAACGGTTCAATTAATTCTGAGTTCCTGCTTCGTAAGATCGAATTCGTAATACCAAATTGTCCTTTAAAAATCCAATATATTCGAACCAATTATACCAACTTTGATCCCATGAGACGTATATGCAATCAATTCAACAGTTTTATCCATATATTGATTTTTCTGTAAATCCAATTCGCATTAAGAGGAGTATTTATAACTTAATTAAATAATAAGACATTATTATTGAATGATTATAAAAAACATTTTATTGTAAATAGCTTTAAGAATAATATGTACGCTAGTCTGTAAGAAATTGTAATTTTATTGGCTATTAAGTAAATAAATAAATAAACAGCGTATCAAGTCAATATGTGTTTATATTGCAAACCGTGTGGTTAGATCAACAAAGAAGAAATGATACCACATTGGTATCGACTTGACACCACATATATGTTTAGTCATTAAGTACTATTATGTGTTCGATACCTTGTGTTTAGAAGATTTAACTGAATGTGCTATCAATGTGACCATAAGCGTTGTTGATTTTGCAACGTCATTTTTCCTTTATTCAGAATACTACAACAGTTCAGTAAGCTTCAATTCATAAATATAATAATTAAGATCATACTGGGCTTAGTCTTATTGCTTTTCGGCAGTGTTCTTATCATTTTTCGAGTACCACTTTAATGATTAGGAAAAACCACGGAGTCATCAATCTTCTTTATATGTAAACCTATCTTGAGAGCACTCTGCTCTGTTATTGAACTTTGCTAAGCATTTGATAAAACTTTGGAAAGCTTGTCATTACAGCCATAACTAAGTTCTCCTAGCATCTTCTATATATAGTCTATATCTATTCTATCTCTATTTCTAGTTTATAACTTTTTTGTAACTATTTTTTTAAATCATACTATCAAAATTAAAATTATTATATATGTTCAAAACGAATATCAAGTATTCACTGAACAATTTATAAATAAATTTGCTTCAATTCAATTCGCATTATTAATATCTAAATGTTACAACTAATACATACTATGTATTTTCAATAGTTACTGAAATTTTCTGTAATGTTTTTATTTTAACTTTTTGCCCTCATATTAAGATAAATTGCAACTACTGTGATTATGTTACAAAGAAAAAAAAAATATTCAACTACTGGCAATTTCAAATGACTACAAAATGTTGCATGAATAATAAACTACAAAAAATTATTCTTGATTGAGTCAAATTATTCTTGATTATTTGTTGCTACAATTTCAACAAGAACGTGACTTACAAAATAATAAGATTTTCTTAAGTAAAAACCACATAATGGTTTTTTTTTATTTCTTATTCAATTAAATATTAAGTTGATAGGTAGATATGTTGCAATTTGTAAAATTATAGATTTTTGCAAGTAAAGTTAAATGCTCACCATATTAAGTGGAAATTATTACTTCTTTTATTAATAATTTGTTAATTATATTAATTATATTATTAATAATTGCAGCAAGAGTTTCATAACATCGATTAATCCTTTACTCTCATAATTGATTTAAAATCAAAGCAAAAAATTTAAGTATCTACTTATTAAAATATGCCAATTATTCTCCTTTGGAAAACAAACTTCATATCAATTTGTAAATTTCTATAATTTTTTTCAATATTTAAGTTACTATGAACTAAATACTTAATTTACCTGTAGACTTAAAGAGAAAATTCCTTAATTGTTTAATATTTATCTTATGATTTGCAACAAGTTAATAGGATTTTATTACATACTTAAAGTCATTACTTTTGAATGATTCTCTCTATTCGCAAGCAAACAAAAATAAAATAATAAACCTTGATACAAATAAATGTAAATTTAATTACCAGCTTAAATTTTTGTGTGTTATCAACATGTTTACAAACACTTCTTTTGTACAAAGACAAAATGGATAAATAAACTATTAAATATCTAGTAAAACAGACAACAACTAAAAGAATTTAGTTTATTGCTATTTATGAAGCATAAATTCAATTATAAATTCTTGCAAATCCAGCTCAAGTATTAAGCATATAGAACATACTTGAAGTTCGAGTGTAAAGTAGAAAAGAAACTTTAAATTTTAAGAAATAAATTTTAGAAATAAATAGAATTTTCTTATCACTTCTTAGACACCATTAAGTTGTTCTACTTAGGAAAGTATGTTTTCAAGAAATTAAACCTTTAAGAGTGAAAGAAAAGTTAAAACAAAAATAATTTATTATATAATATCCTTAGCTATAGACAAGACTATAATCTAAAGCAGGGTTTCTTATAAGCAAAACCTTCACGACCCCCTTGAGATATTAAAACTTGTGATCGAGACACCCTAATTTTTGTACAAAAGGTCAAAAGTTTGAAAGATAATTACGTTTAATATCAAATATGTTTTTTAATGTTCAAACAGAGAATCTACGAGGGCGGATAAATTTTTCCGTGATTTTTCGAACTTTCCTCGTAGTTATATGAAATGCAACACTATTCCCATCAAGTACCACCTGTTAATAAACTACTGTCAAATTTTGAGCAAGTGTCGTCATTTACTTTGCGTTTAACAGCTGTTGAAAACCTACAACCTCGTGTATTTTTCTAAAAATGGAAAAAAGTGAATTTCGAGTGCTCATTAAACATTCTTTTTTGAGGAAAAAAAACCGTCAATCAAACCAAGGAAAAGCTCGATAAATACTATAGGGACTCTGCATCATCGATTTTAATGCCAAAAAAGTGGTTCACTGACTTTCGTGGTGGTCGCACAAGTACAAATGACGCTGAACGTTCTGGACAGCCAATTGAGGTCAGTTCACCCGAAAATTTCGAAAAAATCCACGATATGGTGTTGGCCGACCGAAGAGTAAAAGTGCGTGAGATTGTTGATACCATAGGCATTTCATATGGTAGAGTGATTTCGATTTTAAATGATCAGCTGGGTTTAAAAAAGTTGTCTGCAAGATGGATGCCGCGTTTGGTCTCAATTGTCCATAAACATAAACGTGTGACAATTTCAAAGGATTGTTTGGAGATGTTTAACCGCACTCTGAATGAATTTTTGCGGCGTTTTATAACTATGGATGAAATATGGATCCATTACTGTACTTCGGAGGAGATCAAGCAGCAGTCTAAACAATGGGTTTCTCCATGTGAACCTGCTCCGAGGAAGGTCAAGGTAAGTTTGTCGGCCAATAAGGTGATGGCAACAGTTTTTTGGCATGCATGCGGGATAATCCACATCGATTAATTTCAGAAGGGAGAAACAATAAACGGCGAATATGATGCCAACTTATTAGACCGATTTAATGAGGATTTAAAAAGAAAATGACCCCATATGGCCAAGAAAAAAAGTTATTTTTCATCAAGATAATGCATGGGTGCACAAGTATGCAGTCTCAATGACAAAACTCTATGAAATGGGCTACGAATTGGTACCTCATCCGCCATATTCTCCGGATTTAGCCCCTAGTGACTAGTTCCCATTTTCAAACCTAAAGAAATGGCTCGGTGAAAAGAGATTCAGCTCCATCGATGAAATTATTGACCAAATAAATGCCTATGTTAAGGACCTCTGAAAATCCTATTTTTTGGAAAGGATAGAAAAACTGGATAACCTATGGACTAAGTGTATTGAGTTAAAAAGAGATTATGTTGAAAAATATATATATTTTTTTTTTTTTTTTTTGCAAAAAAAAACTGTGTTTTATTCAAAAAATCACTTAAATATTGTTTCGCCCTCGTAATTGAAGTTCACTTTACAATAAGCATTTAATAAATTGTACTTTATAATTTTTATATCAAAAGTTAATCTCAAATCAATCTGAAATTAAAAAATAATTACAAACATTTGTAAAATTAATTTTTCATTATGTGAAAAAATTATTCTTCTTGTTGAAGAATTTATTATTTATTTGCTATTTGAGGAGAAATTAAATTTTATATCACTCTCAAATATAAAACAAGTTCACATACTAAAGAATAAATCAAATACAAGGATTGGGGTTAAAGTACTCTTGATCTGACATTCCTGTTTTTCATTTTAAACTAATAATAGGTCATAATTTTAATTTTAAGGTAACTTATTAAAAATTAATTATTTCCACCAAAGTTTGAATATCGATTGTTGTTTTAATCTCACTTATACACTATTGTTAAATGACTTTAAAACTCACAAATTTATTTTGGAATATCTGAGTCTAGAAAAGTCCAACTAGATGTAATAATCGATTAAAAAGTAAGGCTTTTATTCAAATCGATGCTGTCGAATTTTGTAGATTTGAACTGTTTTCAAATTATTCTAAAAGCTCATTTTCTCTGTCGTTTAAAATATTATAATGCTCGACCAGTTAATTCGAAAGACAGGTATAATTAGAATCTTTGTTGTTGGTGAACTCTATATGAATTCATCAATTCATTAATATTTATGCTAAATTTCAAAATGTTTCATAAGAAAATAAAAATAAGTAAATTTGTACTATTGACTTTTAAATACCAAAAAAAAAATTAAATCGTATAGACCCTTGTGGGTCTCGAACACCTATTTGAGAACCGTTGATCTAAAGTATATATGTATAAAAATCTAGAATATAGATTAGACTAGACCAACTATAAATACTATACTACGCCCTCTCTACCCTAATTACCAGGAACTGCCTTCTACACTATTTGACTAGAAAGAGCTGCTAAATTTACTTTTCACAAAGTTTATTCCCTGTTATTGAGTGTTACCGCTTCCTCACCTAGCTCAAGACGATTAATTATTTACTCTCTCATAATTGACTTAAAATTAAAGCAAAAATTAAATTACCTAAATATTTTTAAATTTCCATAATCTTCTTCAATGTTTAAGCTACTACGAACTAAACACTTAATTTATCTGTAGACTTAAAGAGTTGTTTTACAAAGAATTCCTTAATTGTTTAATATTTATCTTATGATTTGCAACAAGTTAATAGGATTTTATTACATACTTAAAGTCATTACTTTTGAATTATTCTCTCTATTCGCAAGCAAACAAAAATTAAATAATAAACCTTTATGGAAATAAATGTACTCGTAAATTTAATTACCAGCTTAAATTTTTGCATGTTATCAACATGTTTACAAACACTTCTTTTATATAAAGACAGAATGGAGAAATAAACTATTAAATATTTAATAAAACAGACAAAAGCTAGAAGAATTTAGTTTATTGCTAATTATGAAGCAAAAATTCATTTATAAATTCTTGCAAATCTTATGTAAGCATTTACAACAGCTTAATTTTTCTTACATCTCATCATGACAGTGTTATGTTATCCACCCTAAAACGTTCATTGATGAATAATTTAAGTAAGTATTTTCAAAAATTACTAATTTATTCACTATCTACGACCATTTTTTGCTAAGTCTTTCTCAAGTGTACAAATCTAGTAAAGTTTCTTTTTATCAAAGCCTGTATGTTTTCTGATAGGTTAATAATTACAAAAGCTATATCATCTACGGAACAGAGTTCAGCTTTTCAAATGATATATAGCTCCCATTTTTCCGAGTATCACATCGACCCTGAATAAAGCTTTCATAACAATTAAATCTTTGTTATTTGTCCTTTCACCGACATATTCTCTAAGAAGATGTTCCCTATTTAATTTGCAGATAATCTGTGTTAGGAATCCTTTAACTCTGCTACACAAAATGTCATTATATATATGGACCTCCTGTATCTTTCAACCATGTAATTTACATTCTCCCTATATTTTGATACAGCAAGATTTGGTAACGTTTCATGGGAACCTGTCAGCTTCTGCTTTGTAGAATTTTTTATGTATGTGGTAAAATTCCAAGCATGTGTTACTGTCTCTCTTATGACCGCCACGGCGACTTTTCAGAGCAATTTATTCCTTGATGTATAACTAAAACGTGTTAGATTAAATCCTGTCTTGATACGCTGTGAGACTCGTCTTTCAAGGTTCTGAGACTGGGAGAACTAGTTATAGATCATAAGTATGACTTTAAAATAGGTGTCACGAGAGTAGCCCCAGTGACATAGCTCACCACAAAAAATGTCATCGTTTAGGACTGGTTGTGTGGTTTAGGCCAATTGGGAAGTCACGTGGTGACTGTGATTCATTTGTATGTTGCTGGAGAGGGTGGCTCTAACCCCTAAGCAAGGGGAATATCGTCGAGGAAGCGTGTTAACTAGATTGTCGTTTGTATGTGTAATAGCATATGGTGGCGTTGGTTTGCGCATTGTACTTCACCCGATGATTTGACCACCTTGAGGTAAGGCCGTCAAAAGAGGTACAAAAGAGGTACTCACGTTAATCTTGAGCACATCTGTCTCACTTATGCCGTGACGGCGATTTGTATTCTTGGAGAAATTACGCCCTGATGCATAGCTCACACGTAATAGATAAAATCCTGTCATGCTATGCTCTAAGTTTCGTATTTTGATCTCATTTGGCAGGCACAAAGACATTCGTCATTACCTGAACTTGTCAAAGACTATACTGGTAGAAAATAACCAAAAACCTATCGCAATCTGCTAACAAATTAGCCAGGAGCCTTTTGTATGGCAGCAACTACTCTGTGCTGTTGTACTAGCTTTGCTGTTGGTTCCTCGGGGAGTCACGTCTTGGCTGTGGCTTAAACTCAAATTGCGGGAATCTGATTATTCACTCGATGTGTTGGTGCATGATAACACAGGCCGCCAATAATGTAGCAGGATATTAGATAGCACCAACCCCTAAACAAGAGAAGGGTTTCTCATCTAGACAATGAGTTTATCGACTTGCTATCTGTATGTTCCAAACAGGCAAATGGGGGCGTTGATAGGCACATTGTACTCACCAGGTGCTAGCACCAGTGTTAGGTTAGGCCATCAAGGCAGGTACTCACGTTGATCTGTAATACATGACCAACCAACATCGACTATGTTTAGCTTAAGTGACCTCTTTCTACTAGATTTTTTGGTATAGCATTTTGTTTTCCCCTTTTCGAGGTAATTTTGGAATTTTTTTTGCCATCCATATTACCCTTAGACCCTTTCTGGCGGGACATATTTGATGAATTCTGTGAATACCGTTCGAATTGTTATCGGTTTACCATCGATTATGGTGCATGTAAGTTTACTGACGTTTTACGTCATCCATTAGAGCATCTATAAATTTCTTTCAACATCGCTGTAAGTCTTTGGAATATGAGGTATCCATACTCTCGGAGCAAACATATTAAGCTCTGCTTAATAGCGTCGTTCTCCTCAAGTTCACTGTAAATTTTACTATCGCTACACACAGGTTCAAAAAAGAAATCTAGAGGAAAAAATTAAATAAATACAAATATTCAGAATTATAATTATAAATAATATTGTAACGAATTTCAGAAATTTAATTGCTGTACTTTATGGGTTAAGATTTATTTAAATTGTATGAAAACACAAAACTCCAAACTCTAACTTTTTTGTAAAAAAATAACAACAAAAATCCTTTCTAATGTACAAAGAATTTTGTTTCATTTTTATATTATATATATACATTAGGGTGGCCCTGTCTGTGTGAAGAGAAAACACTATATCGATGTTCCCAGTTCAAATAAAAATTTACTTCATTCTGCGATACCGTTTCTCAAAATGTTCATCCTGACATTATCCTTTCGTAAGCTAGATCCAAATTAAAAAAGGTCCCTTCTTCGGATTTTTCGGATTTTTTTTTCAAATTTTTTTCAAAGGAATAATATGAAAATTTATCATCGTAAGAAAAGCTTTTAAGGCTCTCATTTAATGACATAATAAAAATTTGAGACCAGTTCCAATGAGTCCAAAATTGTGCAATTTTTCACAAAAAATTTGGATATTTGAATTTTTTGCACATAAATATTTAAAAAACAAGACCAAAATAATACAATATAATCCTTTAGCAGTTATACCGAAATGGGTTTTTGTGTGTTTTTTAAATTCGACCTTGTTTGAATTTTATTTAATTTTTTTTTTTTTTTTGAAAGATATTTTTCTTTATATGCAAATGTTTCTATATGAGGATAAATTAAATTAATTTAGCACTGAAATTTTATTTTTATAAGTTTTCTAATGATATATAAAACTTTATACTTTTATTAATCTACAACGAAATAAATTAAGTTTAAGTCAAATACCCATAAAATTTACAATATTATTTGTTTACAATTATATACAGAGAGCGATTTTTTCTTATGACTCACAGCAAGAAATTACTCTCTGTGTAGCGATTATTTGTAACAAATTGTAAACTAAGACACTTTTGAGCATAAATTTTATGGGTATTTCACTTAAACTTAATTTATTTCGTTGTTTGTTAGTACGACTATAAACTGTTATATATCATTAGAAAGCTTATAAAAATACGTGTATTTTAATTTTTAATCTCTTTATATTTTTATTCTCCTTATATAGAAAAATTTTTATATGATGAAAAATATGTTTTGAAAAATCTAACAAAATTCAAAAAAAGTCGAATTATAAAAAACCGAAAACCCAGTTTCGGTATAACTGCTAGAGGATTATACAATATTGTATTGGTCTTACTTGTATAAATATTTACACATAAATATTTAAATATTTACACATAAACATTCAAATATCAATTTTTTTTTTGTGAAAAATTGCAAAATTTTGGACTCATTTGTACCTGGTCCCAAATCTTTGTCATGTCATTTAATGCGCGTCTTAAAGGTCTTTTTTACGATACCAATTTTTCATATTTTTCCTTTGCAGAAATATGCAAAATAAACAAAAAACTCGAAAAAAATACTTTTTTTTATTTTGATCCAGTTCACGGAAGTATAATGTAAGGAGGAAAATTTTGAAACACGGTATCTCAGAATGAAGTGGGTTTTTATTTGAGCTGGGAACATCGATATTTTTTATTTTTTATTTTTTTTGAGTTTAAATATGGGGCTCATTGATTGAATTATTTACTTCTTTAAAGGAATTTTCTCTTTGATGATTTTTTTATATAATGCACCTCAAAATTTTGTTATACCCTTAATGTAGTTAAGTACATAGTTTAGTTTTTTTCTATTTGCTTTTATGATGATAAAATAATTTGGTTTAAAACTTTATTATATTTTAGAAAATATAGAAAGGAAATCAACTTGTGTGTATTTAGTTATATACAAATTTACATCCTTGTACTGACACACATTCTTTTGTGAAACAACTTTAAATAAAAAAGAACTTAATTGAAATTAAAAGAAAAATAAATGAAAATTATTTAAGCAATTAAAATTGAAATGCAATGACATATAAGTGAGAGAAGGTATTTATAAAGACATTTGAAAAAAAGTAAATGCATTTTGATGAAGTGAAATGTTAGCAAACTAAAATGGTTATGTTGAATGAAATCCTAGATTAAAATTTTAAACTTTAATTTTAAATCGTTATGCATCACATTATTTATGGGCAAAAATATATATATTTAACAAAATAAAATATTTTTATATCTTAAAGATTTTATTGTTAAACCTTTAAAATACTCCAACGGGATTTAAACCCCATAAAATAAAAAATGTATTAGACTGTTATGACATAACTCATCAACCACTTTAACTTTTGTTGACATATTAAAGTTTTCAAATTTTGTTATAACAACTTCCTTTTTCTGTTTTGTTGATAAAAGAAAAACCTACAAATTTATAACAAAAAATCCAATATAAGAATAACTTTTTTTGACATTTTTATTGTACCTCAAAAGTTAGCAACTCCTCTGAGGTTTTTACTAAAAAATAAAATAAATAAACAAACAACAAAAACAAATTGTTAAACTGGCATTAACACTTTGGTAAAATGTTTTAAAAAATATGGTGCACAAAAAGAAAACAACAAGGAATATAAAGTGTAGCTAATAAGGACGATCACAGTTTGTAAATATTTGGTTTGTATTATTTATAAAAAAAAATAAAAATTATTAGTTTATTACAATATTTGAGAACTTTAGTTTAGCTTTTAAACATTTTCTGTAAAAATAATTCAAACTTCAGTAGCACACTTTAAGATCCCTTTAATATTATACTGTGAATATCCCTTTGGTTTCCAAAATTTACTTAGTTATAAAAATACAAAATATTTGTAACATTTTATAAATCCTTTGGAAAGTATTAAGATGTAAAACAGAATCTTAAGTGTTAAGGGAATTAAAAATCAACACACAGCAAATACCAGAAAAAATAAATACATTACGGTGTGACGGTCATTTTCACATATGAAATAATTGATATATGCATGAAACTAGAGACCATACATACTAAAACTATTTTTTTTTTCCATTAATCTTCACAAAAGTTAAGTGAACTAACAATAATTAATCAAATCTTAAATCTTAATATCTGTTTAGTCCAACCAACGTCACACTAAAAGCGATTTTAATGCATATGGTTTAACTTCGTTTCAGTTCTGCGGTGTTTCTTCTTCTCAATCGGATGTATCCATTACTTCTTAGTATATTTCGTGCTAATGGTGTGTTCGTGCTAAAATGTATTTCCAATCTTTTCAAGTATGCTCCTGTTTAGATCCTTATGTATTTTAGTATTTCTTACATACCAAGGAGCTGCGGTTATAGTTCGCAATATTTTGTTTTGGCGTCTCTGTATTTTCTCAATATTTGATGCTGAGGCCGTACCCCATAACTGGATTCCAAAACTCCATATTGGCTTTAAAACTGAGTTATAGAGGAGTAGTTTGCAATCTAGACTCAGCACAGAATTTCTGCCAATTAGCCAATTTATTTGGAGTACTTTCAATTTCATTTGGATCAACTTTGCATCAATATGGAATTTCCAAGTAAGGCGTTGGTCGAGATGTGTTCCAAGGTATTTAATCTCCGACTGCTGGGGTATTATTTGGTTATTTATAAGGATAGATGGGCATGATTCTCTACGCTATGTAAATGTTATATGTGTGCATTTTCGTTCTTTTTTTTATTTTCCATTTTTTAGCCATCTCTCAATATCAAATATATGGTTCTGCAAAATTCGAGTTGCCTCCTGTGGGCATTCATGGGTGCTTAAAATAGCTGTATTATGTGCAAATGTTGATGTATGGGTTTGACTATCAGTTGGCATATCGGACACAACACAGGACCCAGTACACTTCCTTGGGGCACACCTGCTTTAATAGGTTGAGGGGTACTAAAAAAGTCACCTTCTTTAAGAATAAATTTCCGACCAGTTATATAGCTTTTTAATAATTTAAGTATATTTATGGCTAAATTTTATTCTACTTTATATAACAAGCCATCATGCCACACTTTGTCAAAGGCTTGCGATACGTCAATGAAGAGAGCGGAACAATATTTCTTTTGTTCAAACGTTTTGTTTACAACATTTACAAGTTGGATAGTACTGTGTTTTCTTCTAAATCCGAATTGATGATTGGGTATATATTGGCTTATTAACAGGTATAGCTTGTTCATTAGGAGCTTCTCAAATAGCATAGACATATTAGATAATAGACTTATGGGTCTATACGTTCTTTAAATGACTCACAAACAGATTCCCTTTTTCTGTATCGTTTCTTGCCCATCCACCATTTGTATTACGTGGTCTACTACAGGTCTCTTGAGTTTTTTCGTAGCTCGCCATAATGAGTAATCTGACTGAGCCGTTGCACCCAACTTTTCCAGATGTTTATACAAAAATGCATTTTTTCGATACTCTATAATTTTATTAAGCCTTTTTTGGCATTATTTTAGCTTCGATTTCAGTTGAGGGGATCTGTGGAGTTTCTGCTCTCTTCGTATTCTTCTATTTTCATAGGAGTACATAGTAAAACTATGTACATAGTAAAACTATTTACTCAGTTTTTCTTCAGGGCCTCAAATTTCCTCAAAAAAGGACTTGAAAGTTTTGAAGGATACTCACTGAAAAAAAATTATCAAATATTTAAGAATATTATATGGGTATAAAATTAAAGCTGAGAATTTCTGCAATATAACAGTTTTTTTTATTTAAATGTTGCAGCACAAAAACTTTTGAAAATGCTACCTTTTACTATTTAATTTCAAATATATTTCAAACTGCAATAATCATTCTCACACGTAAAAAAAAAAACGTTATATATATAAAACTAGAGACCATCCTATGTAAAACGGTGTACCCAGTTTTTCTCCAGGATGTCAACTTAAAAGAACTTCAAAGTTTAGAAAGATGCACAAATTTTAAGAATATTATAAAATATTTACAAAGATCATATCGAATAAAAGCTACAAATCCTGGTAATATAATAGTATTATTTATTTAAATATTGCGGTATAAATAGTTAAGAAAATATCTTTTTGAAAATTTTAAAGAGTTGAATTTTATATTTATTATTTAATTATATACTTTATATAAAGCATATTTTCTTAACATTTTGTGCTGCAATCTTAAGATAAAAACTATTGTTATATTGCAGGGATGCTTGTCTTTCATTACATATCCATATTGATTTGATATAATTTTCGTAAATATTTTATAATTATACCCACCATCAAAAAATTATGTGGGTTATATTGGGTTAGCATTCCATTTGTAGCATGTCGAAATAATCATCCAAGACCCCGTAAAGTATATATATATTGTGAGTCGTCCTAAAAATCTAATACGAACTAACGATGTTCGTCCATCTGTTCGTCTGTCTGTTGAATGCAGGTAGGGCTCAAGGCGGACATCCTATGGGGATGGAATTTGGCTCAAATATTTGTCTTATATAAGGTTTGTTTGAACCAAATACTAAAAAAGCAGGATGTACGTCGTAATTCTAGTTTAAACTTTTCGGCCGATATCTTTTGCAAAACAGCATGTACATCAACGAAATTTTGGACAAATAGAGCAATTTAAATTCAGAAACCAAAAAAAAAAACTATTTGTAGAAAAAGGAATTTTGTACAAATAGTGCTGATGGTGTGTTATATATACAAGGTCAAGACGAATATAACGTTCTTATTTGTTTTTTTTTTTTTGTGTATTTTTCGCAACTTTGAATTTTTTTTTTTTTTGAGAGAAAATTTGATGTCCTTGAGAAAAACTTAGTACGTAGTTATATTATGTGTGAGCTCTAGTTTGATGCGTATATCGATTTTTTTATGTGTGAGAAAATTTTTGTGAAATTGTTGGACAATTCTTTAAAGACGAAAAATAAATACAAAGTTTTATGTCTTTTAAAAAAATAAATAGTTTTAACAAATAAGAATTAGGTTTCAACGAAACAAAAATGAATACGACACCACGGATGTTGATGAAGTGTGGAGCGGCACAGAAAATACTTATTCTACTGATGTCTAATTATAGTCCACAAACTCTACTTTGGTAAAGCCAAACAGAGACAGCAAGATAATTTACGAATGCAAACTTGTTTAAGAATGTTATATTCAGCTTGGCCGAATCTATTATACCTACCATCTATAGCTTTGTATCACACTAATTTAAAATGTCACTTTATATGGGAGGTGGGTGGTAAAGTGGGCTGATAATGGCCATTTTTGATTTGCGAGTTTACAGCGATCCTTGAACTATTTGTGCAAAAATTCGATAGCTTACATATTTTTGTTTAAGAGATATTTGCAACAAAAAAAATTATATTTCGTCGTAGAAATTCAAGAGGACCCAGAATATAATGTCACCTGAAATGCAAAAGGCCGTAACCACAAGTTTTAATTTGTAAGTATCTCCGGTTACCCGGGTTTGCAGCTTGGGTAAATTCAGTCGTGTACAGGGTTCTTACATAAACAAATATCACTGCTCTTATTTTAGTGCTACTCTTGTTTATTAATTGCTTATCTTTTTCACTTTGTATATTTTCTTTTTTAATAAACCTTAATTGTTTAACCACTTGTAAATTGAAAGCTTCTCTGTTAAGAAAGTGCTGCTTCGTTAAGCCTCCGTGTTGTCTTGCCAGTTCTACACCTCTTATTTACTATCTCCTACTTATTATAAAATCTTGGATGTAATCCGAAATTCCTCTGGTCCCTGTATTTTCTGAGTGAAAACTTCCAAGAAAATATTCTATCACTTGGTCTTGAGCAGTGCTTGCCTCCTACTACTTCAACCAGATTGTAAATCTTGCTAAAGCTTTAAATCTTACTGATTATAAATCAGTATACCCTACGTTGATTGATTACATCAATTTAACCAACTTTATTATTTTTTTTTCCCCTAACTCTGCTCTGTTAGTCCTTTTATTTATTAACCGGCTACATACTGTCCAGCACAAAAAAGAGTAAAGAGCCATTGTAACTTATTTCTTAAAACTAATATTATTGTAGTTTTCCTGCACTTTGTTCGAACAGATAGCGGTTGTTACATCGGACCATCCTTTCTTTTGTCTCCTTTATGTTCGCTGCTGTAACAGTTTCGTTGATCTGTGTGTGAGTGTCTGTGTATGTGGTTTCTTGTTTGTTTATTTTATCTCCTTCTTGCTTGCTGTATTTTAATCTTTCATCTGCTTCTTTGCTTGTTGCAACTCTTAAACTGCTGTGTATATTGTATTGTATTCTCGCGTCTATTTCCGTGATTCGTTAGTTCTGCTACTCGCCTGCTCAGCTGTGACGAAGTAAGCATTGACGTCTTCACTCGGCATTTCTCCCTGCTGCTTTCTACTGCTACTTCTGCCTGCTGCGTTTTCTCATAGTTAACTCTTAAATGGCTAGTAAGGCTATTTAAGGTCAAACCCACCACTTGCCCCTGACCTGAATGCTTCTCCTCCTGTGTACTCTATCGACCTCCGGAACACTTCGTTCCATTCTTTATCTCGTCGACCTAGGGAATATCTGAAATGAAAAGAGTTAAATGGGCGAATTTAATTCGCCTCCAATCTAGATGGACCAATAAACCAATAAAACGCCAATGTATTCTTTATTTTCTTATACTATGTTTACATTCCAAAACATTATTATTAATAACTATGTAGGTCAAAATTCCAAGAGTTTTGGTCCTCACAAAGTAAAAACATTATGAAAATGCAAAAGGCCGTAACAATTTTTACTTTAAAATTAAGCAAAACTTTACAATAGTTCATTTTAAATATAAATATATAGAGTATAAAACACTCTTCAAACCAAATTTTTCTTAACTGAAGCAAATTTTATGGTTGTTTCGTTTATGAAGTTGTTGTTACGGCCTTTTGACTTTCGTTAATATTAATGTCATTTATGAGGATATGAATCATTAGCGTAGCTATAGCCCTGACAAAAAAATGTTTCTGAGAACGAAATTTTTTTGTAATAAATTTAATATATGATCTTTTTACCTGGATTAAAATTTTGTTTAATTAAAATTCAAAAACAAAATATTTTTTGCATTTAATAAATTTATTCAAATACTCCTATGTACGATTTTTTTTTTAGTTTTATCATTAATTTTAGATTCAAAAAAAAGCTGACAAGTTTCTGATTCTACTAAATGTTGAGAATAAAGCAAACTTCATTGAAAAGGATCAGTAAGTGGAAATAACTTAGAAAGCGTAAACGAATTTACATCATATTTTCGACAAATGTCTTAAAAATATGTCTTTTTTTTTGTATTATTTAAGCAAAAGCTAAATTTCCTATAAAAAATATTTTTAATATTTGGAACTTTCCGATCCTGCGCTTTCTATATATTATAAACTTTACATATTTTTTTTCTTACAAAAAAAAACGGAACATTAACAAGGATAAGACTAACTAAAAGTTCGTTAATCATAAATTACTTAAAGAAAATGACAACACCGATATTTAAAAACTTTAACTTAAATTTCAAACGAAAATATTAGATAGCACAGAAGAAAGTGTGAAAGAAATATTTTTCCAACAACAAAAAAATTTTTTGATAGAGTATTGTCATTGGAAGAAAATACTTAGTGCTGAAAAAGAGTTAACACTTACGTTTGGAAAATTTTACTTTTTTTTATCCAAATTCACTATTTTGCAGTTCTTCTCTAAATATAATTTTTACACTTATTTTTTACATTTATGTTTTTATGTTTTTTTACCATTATTTTAAATTTGAATTGGTGAATTTGAGAGTTTTCTCAAAAATAATTACGTTTATTTATTTGCAAAAAAAATCTTTTTTCACTTCTTGAAAATAATAATATTTTACCATATTTTTTGTTTAATATTTTAACAAATTTTAAAAAAACAGCAAGAGATAAAAATAAACTAAATATATTTAATGGACAAATATAAAACTGTACAAGCATCACAACAAAATAATTAAAAGTAGTAAATTTAATATTTTTATAAAAGAGTTTTCAAAATTCTGGGGGGTGGGTGGCTCACCCCCCTAGACCACCAATGATATGAATATGAAATTGTTTATGTGTATGTATTTTGGATCAATTCATCATAGTCGACTAAAAAATCAACTTTAAACTTTTGAGAACCTTTTGTATTTTTAGTGACGATATACACTATATGGGGCCTTAGATGTATGTTTCGATATATCTTTTTTGAAGGCTTGATAGATCTGCCGATTAAAAGACAATTGACCGATTCTAACTTTAAGAGTATCAAAGTACTTTTTTATTTTTAGGAGTTTCAACATTATAAAAAAAAAAATAAATAAATATATTTGACTGAAATACTTTGAGTGCTGCTATTAAACAGATTTTCTATATAGTATATATGAAGATCTTGCCTGACATGCTTTGCGGTAGTCTACAAGTTTGAATAACTCCTTCCATGCACCGTGGAGTAGATCGCAAAAATTTTAGTAATAAATCTTTATCTCCTTGACAACTGCTGGAAAAGGATTAAAATGGGAGAGTTGTAGAGGAGGATCTAAGCTTTCAGTACATCATCCTGTGGTCATCTTGTAAAAATACGAGATATGCTACAGGAAGTCCAAGTAGACCAACTCGAGTAGAAAAGAGTTAAATAAAACGTTACTTCTACAAATGAAATCCGTTTTTAAAAATGTAAAAACGTTTGAAAAGAGATTTATGAGATAAAGGAAAAGATTTACTTACTATTATACCATACAACAAAAATCAAAAAATTGTCTCACAGTTTTACATTTCGTGTTAGTTTTTCCTTTTTACAGGACTTTAAAGTTTTGAAGGTTGCACGAGGATAATTTTTAATTTTACTACTTTATAATTAATATTATATAGTAGCATGGATGTGGAATGGAAGAAGAAAATTTTGGCATTATAACGTATGTTAAAGTAGTCCAAATAAAACTTGCAAAAAAATTCCTTCAAATACTTAATCCTTTAATATTCTTGAAAATTTCCAAAAAATAATTTACAAAATAAAATACATACATTGTATATGTGTATATTATACATTTTTAAGAATATATTTTTTGAGTTTATTTTAAATATATAAATGCATGAAAATCCGCCCTCTATTAAAAAAAAGTATATATAGCTTTATGTAGCACTTTTTAATGTGCAGCAAATGAAATAAAATGATTATGGGGTAGGCTTTAATGAATTTATTTAAAAAAAGCCCCTAATATATGTTTTTAAAAATTTATTATGTACACCAACAATTTTAATAAAAGCGACTTATATGAAGACAATAAATGCATGAATTTCCATCCTATAATTATAATTTTATTTGAACATTTTTTGCTGGTACTTCTTGTGAAATTACATTAAAGCTACGTTTTAAATGTGAATTAATTCTAAAATGTGTTACAGTGATGTTTTTGAAGTGCGATGTATTTTTAAATTTCCTACTAAATTTTAGTTGGATAATCAAAAGCCCTTAATTAAAGCATTCTGTGGAACAAAAAATAAAGTAAAAGAGTAGTATTTCAAGTAGCAAAAGTAAAAAAATAGCCAGTATTTTTTGATTTAATATATCATTGAAATTCACATTTCTTTCCTAAATAACTGATAATTTTTTTTGTAGCACCTCACATTAACATAGCCTCAATGCATTTCTTTTTTTTCAAATTTAGTTAAACTTTACTTTTGTATCCTTTGTAATGTCAACCATTATATGCAGACATCGAAATACACACTCATACACAGATTTTACTACACTTTGTCAAAATATAAAAAGTCAAAAAAAAAAAAAAAAATGAGTACACAAAGTGTTTAAAAGAAAAGAAAATAAAAATAAAAAAACTTTGTTGCAATATTAGGTTGACATACGCTAAAATACACAATGACAGCAGCACAAAATGTCACAAACAGTGGCAGTGTTGCTGGAACATGTAATGAAACATTCCCTTCAAACATTTGGAAAATAAATTTGTTGGCAATCTGCCAGACGTCACATCTTTGTGACTTCTAGATGATTGTTGGAAGATTGTTAGAAATTTACAAAAATAAAATGCATTACTAAAGTCCTTTCATCTTCCAAAAGTCACTACTTGGTGACTTCTAGATAATTTTCAGAGGTGTATACGAAATTTACAAAAGTAAAACACATTACTAAAGTCTTCTCATCTTCCAAATGTATAACTAGTAGTCACCTCTGGAAGATAATATGACGACGATTCCGATTAAACAAAGACAAAATACATTACTATTGCTCATTAATCTTCTTGGCGTGTGTTAGGAAGATTGTAATTTTTCAGTTTTTTACGAAACCAACACAATAGAACTTCATGCATTTTAGCAATTAGATATAGTTTGGCTATAGTATTAATTTTTTTTTAACAATACTTCTTTATTTGCAATCTATTTTACAACTTAAAATAATAAGCAAACCATATAATATGTAAAAATTTAAAGCTTAACTTAAGATATTGAGCCTCTAGAAACTCAATGAAAGAAAAATTACATTATTTGTAGTATTAATATATTTATAAAGGTTGATCAATTTCGAGGTTCCTTACCTTTTTAAAGAAAAAAGCACAGAAAAAATTGTTTATTATCATTTGAAAGAACATTCTTTGGCCTTTATGTTTTGAAGATTATGTCTATCAAATGTTGACCGTTGCTACGTCGCAGATGGTCCATCCGTTGAGTCCAATTTTCGATGACTCGTTCGAGCATTTCGACTGGTAATTGGCGAATGACACGCGTCAAGGCCTCAATAGAAGCGGGTTTGTCCGCCAAAACTTTAGACTTTACTTATCCCCACAGAAAAAAGTCTAACGGTGTGATATCACACGATTTTGGTGGCCAATCGACCGGCCCAAAACGTGAAATTATGTGCTCACCGAAGTGTTCTCTCAATAAATCCATTGATTGATGTGATGTGTAGGAAGTGGCGTCGTCTTGCTGAAACCAAATGTCGCCGAGATCACGAGCTTCAATTTCAGGCATCAAATAGTAGGTTATCATGGCACGATAACGGTCGCCATTGACGGTTGCGTTCGCACCGGCATCATTTTTAAAGAAATATAGACCGATGATTCCACCGGCCCACAAACCACATCCAACCGTTGTTTTTTCTAGATGAAGTGGCAGCTCTTGAATCTCTTCAGGTTGCTCTTCGTTCCAAATGCGGCAATTTTGTTTGTTTACATACCCATTGAGCCAGAAATGGCTCGAAAACGCGATGTGGGAAGGTCGAGCGGCTTCAGTTGTTGCACAAGCTGTATTTTGTACGCTTTCAATTTAAGATCTCGACGTAAAATGCGCCAAGTCGTTCCATACGTCAGTCCGAGTTGCTGCGAACGGCGCTGAATCGACACTCCACGGTCTTCGTGTACACTCTCAGCTACGGCCGCTATATTTTCTTCACAGCGTGCTGGACGTGGTTTATTCGGTCGAATATTATCCAATAATGAATGCTGGGTCTCAAAATGGGTGATGGTGTTGCGAATAGTACGCTCAGTAGGCCGATTATGTTGACCATAAGTTGGGCGAAGTGCACGAAACACATTCCTCACAGAACGTGAATTTTCGTAATAAAGTTGAACGATTTGTAAACGTTTTTCAGGCGTAAGTCTTTCCATTATGAAATGCCAAACAATACTAAACAAAAATAACATGACAGCATGACACGATTCACACGTGATCTGTCAAAAAAAAAGGCTATTGAAAAAAGTATCTCTACTTGAATCACCCTTTATAATTTGCAGAATTAACATACATATTTACATTTTCATTTTCTATAAGGGAGGTCAAGTACATGAAATCGTATTAATCTACGTATTTCATTAATATCATTTAGTAAGTTAATAGCTAACACATTTGAATGGTTACTAAGATGGTTGAGATATCTGTCACTATAACGCGCAATTTCTTCTTTGACTATTGGAATTTTGAGATCTTTATGGATGTTGATATTTTTAACAAACCATGGAACATTTGTAATTAAACGTAAGATTTTTGATTGATATCTTTGCAATATCGCAATATTCGAAGGACTTGTGGTTCCCCACAGTTTCAGGATACTTTTATAAAATAAAACTTTGTTTTCTAAATTTAGTTCTGATGACGTTCCTAATAACCAGTACATTTTTTTGGTTTTGATGTTTAGTTGTTTAAGTTTTATTTGTACATGTTTTTTCCAAGTTAGTCTTCTGTCAAGATGGAGTCCTAAGTATTTCACGTTATTGCTTATTGGAATTGGAGATCCATTTATAAATAAAGGTGGGCAATCATTTTTTCTTAAAGAAAATGTAACTTGAACTGATGTTGAATATTAAAGTCAATCCTCAAAAGACTTTAATAATTTAATTCTTCCTGAACCATTTTAGAGGCTTCCTTTGGTGATTCACAAGATGCTAGTATAGCGGTATCATCAGCATAAGTGGCAATAGTTAGTTCATCTTTCGTCTGCATGTCAGATATAAAAATCGTATAGATAACTGGTCCAAGAACTCTACCCTGGGGGATAACAGACTTTATTATACCAAAATTTGAGTTTTCTTCGTTCATATTTACTTAAACAGCAAATAGTATGGCGCCGGTATTAGTGTTTTAATTTGTACAGCAGTCTATCATGCTGTAACAGCTGATAAAAATAGTTTTTCCTCCAAGCATTAGAAATAACTTCAACGATTCGGTGGCATTGCTCCGGTGTGCCATGTTTATGCCTAAAACCAAATTTGTTCTGGAATTATATATTTTTTTTGTTTTTTTTTTAAGTAAAATAAAGTAGGAAGCAGTCTTTTAAGAAAAAGCCTTTCAAACATTTTTGAAAGCGTAGGCAATAGACTTATAGGTCTGTATGAAGAGACTAGTTGTTCAGGTTAATTGGGTTTTAGTATCATTATGATTTTATCCTATTTCCACTGTGATGGAAAATTACAGAATTACAGAATTGAAGATTGTTGTAAGAAAAATTAAAGCTTTCCTTGGTAAACATTTTAAAACTTTAGAGTCAACGTTATCATATCCTGGTATTTTTGAATAATTAAGCATTTTTATAGCAGTTTGCACTTCATTTGGCGTTATATGCTTGAATATTAAATATAAGAAGAAAAATGTTTCTGATAATTAAGTGTTTTATAATAAACAAAGGATATTTAAAAAAAATAAGTAAATCTTATTAAACTTTTATTTAGGGATAATGGAGTTTTCTAACTAATCAAATTTATTTTTGGAAAAACTCTCAAAACTTTTCTTGTTTAAATGTCTTGTCATCCTTTGTACAAAAGGTAATCTGAATATAATTTACTTATTTATAAAAATGATTATTAATCAACTTTTCTTGTTTTAAGAGCCATTTTTTCACTTCTAGATCAAAAGCCAATTAAAAATTAGATTAGTTAATTTAAAATTTAAACTAATCCGCCATTTGTGTTTTTAAGTACGAGATAAAATCATGTAGTATTGCCATACTGAACGGAAAACATTTATAAATAAAATATGGTAATTTGTGCAAATATCAAATGTTGTTATCAAAACAACATACTTTTTTAATAATAAGAAGAAAATACAGGGTATCTGTTTATTATTTATTGAAATTTGGAATAATAAATTATATTTTAAGATAAATACGTTATAAAGTTGATGCTTGGTCATCTTTACAAAAGAAATTTTCAAAAGTTCAAAAATGCAACCACTCCGCTGTCATTGATAAATTGTCTATACGATGTCCGGAAAAATTCTTAGGGTTAAAGTTCTGTTATATATATAATAATTACATTAAATATATGTATGAATTTTTCAAATTATTACAGTACATTTGTTTCTTTACATTTATACATGTACACTTTGTCGTTACCGTCTGTTTATATGTGTATATATCATTGTTCGGCACCCATAGCCCCCGGGTGCAAAGAGTATTCGCTCTTTTCATATACACAATACGAACACCAACAAAAAATTAAAAAAAAATTCTAAATAAATAGAAAAATCTTACAACAAGGATTATAATAAAATAAAAATTCAGTTCTAAACAGACCAACCAATGCATTTGGTTGTCCTCCCTTTGTGCTTGTCAATGGTGTATATGAATATTTTACCACAAGTTTAAACCCACAACATTGGCCGCTTAGACTAGCAAATAAAACGGGATGATCGACAACTAAATTTAAATTAATCGCTAATCTTTAAGTGAAAAACTGGCTCTAAAAGTACCGCAATTCCCCAGAAGTTTCTCATAATGATTTTAATTGAAGTTCTCTAAATATTTTAATTATAAATACAGAAATAGTACAAGTGTAAAATCATCTTCTAGAAGATACTAAGACGACACTCCTGTGAATATTGTCCGGGTGTCATGCAGGTCAGTTTTTTCGACACTTCGAGAGTTGTCTTCTTTAAGTCGTCTAGAAGATACTTCCATGAGGAACACTTCTTTCTGATGGAAGATGATTTTATGATATTTAGGCAATAGTTTTGTAATTAAATTTCAACTTCTGGAAGACTCTTCTTAGTGACTACCACATTTAAAAAATGTTTGCAGGCTTCATTCATTTTTTTTTGTTTTTTTTTTTTTTCTTTTGTAATTGTGTTGCTGATGTTTTTGTTTTTGTTGTCACTGGATATGTCAATTAGTTTAAAACTACCATGACTTATAGCACAAACAAACAAAAACATATGAACTATTTATAGTGAAATTCGAGACAGACATAAAGGCTGGAAAAAGTGTTTGATGGCAGCGATTTAAAAGAATTAATTATTGAAAAACCTTGTTGATAACTATACTGTTGCATTGTATATACATATGATTATAAATAGTAAAGTAAGTTCTTATTGAATATAGTTTTTTTTTTTTAAATTCATAGAAAGATTTCATTCCTTTAATATCGTTTTTTTCTTTTTGTGCAGTAGTATTTGTATTCCTGTAAGTTTATGTAACGCGTTTGTTTTATTTACATTCATTTAAGTACACAAATATATAGCAGCAAAAATACATTTATGAATGTATTTATTCATGTATGAAGTGCATGTATTTTACACACGAAATATGTAAGTTTGATAATGAAAAAAAATGTTGACTTTCTGTTGACATTTATTAGAATTTTAGTTTTGTGACGTTGGGTAGAATAAATAAAAAATATATATTTATATTTGTACGTACAATTACTTAAGTATAAAATATAGATACTTTTACAAATTATTTACAAAATATTTAGAGTTCTTTTCTTTTTTTTAAGGGTTAATAGGCTAAAATGAGGAGGATTGTGCTATTCATTTCCAAAATATAAATAGTATTAATTAAATAGAATATATTTTAGGCAACGAAAATTATGACTTGTTAAATACAATCACAATAACAAATAATTGTTAAACATTTTCGTTCATTAACTTCAACAATATGTAAAATTTTGTATAATTTTAATCTAATTTACATCATAATTAATTAAGGGTAGAAGTTTCCCGGACTTTTCGATTTCTCGGGAAAGCGGTAAAAATTTTCGCCATCCCGGAAATGCACATTAAAAATTGTAGTTATAAATACTCAATCTGAGTTAAACAACTAAGACACAAATTAGATAGAAAGCAATCTTTTTCCGATAGCACTCATTTGCATAAATATCTCTGTTAAAAGTGTCTTCTGATATAAATGAACCGCGTTTTCACATGTACAAATGTCTTGCCAGAGCAAAAGTTTATTCAAAAATTTCGATTTTCTGCACGATATTTATCTGATAAATATAAAAATGTAAATCAAAATTATAGATGTATTGAGAAAAGGGAATCAGATCACGTACATAATCTACTGGCAGTGCTATTGCGACAGCAAATTCTAAATATAAAAATAAAAGAAATTTGGATACACTTGAAATGTAATAGAGTGATGTTTGTTAGTACGGATGTGTAGATTATTACACCATTTTTATATTTTCAATATAACCCCAAAATCGGAGGTAATTTAGAATACCTATTACACAAATTAAAATCCTTAAATGATATAAGAAAGAAAATATTTTACCCTTTTTAAAAATATATCGAAGGCTTATATTCAAAAAGAGCTATCTGCAGATTTCCATAATTTTTTTCGCGTCAAACTATTTACCTTATGTTTGAAGTAAAATAATTGAAATGAAATTCGTGATTATAAGCAAAATATTTTAAATACCAAAAGCAATTTCTGAAAAAAGTTTTATTTAAGTAAAAAGTTCGTTAAACTTCAAAATATGTTAATTTTTTTTGATGTAAATGGTAAAAAGATAATAATGCAAAATATACAAAATATAACATATACTTATGTTATGAAATCAACGTTTTATTTGATTTTATTTTACGGAAAATAAAAATCTTCCCTTTCGCCACTTGTAAACTCACAGAATATTTTCTAGTCACTTCTTCACATAGAACTAACCACATAGAACCTTATTAATAAAATCAAAGAAGAAATATTTTTCAAACCTGAAATCACTGTTAGGAAACTGAATATCAATTTAAAACTGATTTAAAAGTAATCGTTTTCGTTATTCTGCTCATCAATACACATCGTTTGATTGACCTTCCTACAACATTATTTCAACGTGACACTATACTGTCCATGTAAATATATGCGCAAAGTAAATATCGCAATTTTGAAGATAATTTAATGAATTTGGTATTATATTTTAAAGTTTCAGAGATCGGTCCATAATTGAATAAGGCCCACTTCTGTAAATCTTTTCAACGAAATTCATTTTAATATGAAAAAATCCCATGATTTGACATTTTCATTAACAAGTTTTTTTTTATATATTTAAATCACATTTCAGAATTTCTTAATAATTGGCCCACAATTGACCACTGGTCTCACATAAGACTCCAGATGTGGTCAAGGTTTACTTGGGTACCTGCCATGACGACCTAACCCCACGGTAGTCTTACCACTGGGTGAGGTACAATGCGCCAACCAACGCCCCCTTGTGCCTGTTAAGAACGCACAGGTGGTAATTTGAGAGACTTATTATCTGGATAAGTCCACTCCCCCTTGCTTAGAAGTTAGAGCTATCTAACCTCCTGCCGCACTATTGGCGACCAGTGTTGCTATGCAACACGACATCGGGACTATAAACCCCTTCCCCCAGTACGAAAACGCCGACAAGCAGGTGTTGCCGTACCAGGGACTACTAGCTCCCGTGGTACCAGATTGTGTTAAGTCTCTGGTCAGGCCCCGAAGGTCCTTTTCTCCCATTATAGACCCACAGACAAGTCCAGGCAATGGTGCACCTTTTTATACCTGCCATACTGTTACGCTCTCTAAGACGGAAGTTATCTTAGAGTGTAACATGAGCTATACATCAAGGAAAAGATTTAATCCAAGAAGACAAGCCGCCGTGGTGAACATAAGACTCCATTAAAATATGTATATGGAGATTATACTTCACTGCCACCATATTCATCCATACTTATTACGCTTAATTTGCCAACATTAAAAATCCGCCGAATTATGCTCAATGTCTCATTTCTTCTTAACTTGATAAATGGAGATATCTGTTCCGAGTTTCTGTTGAGCAGTTTGTCTTTAAATATCCCCAACACATCTACGCTCATATATCCCACATGCAGAGAAAAAATATAGTTGAAGTGATCATAATCTAAGAGCAACATATTATGATTTGAACATGATTATAAGTAATAATTATTAAGATTCCATTTTGTCATATTGTGTCTGATCTTATGGTTTGTTTTTTTTTTTTCATGTTATGATCCCAGTTTTATATATAATTGAACAATATTACTACATCATTATCTTATCCTATCAGATTGTGATTTGAAGGTATTATATTATTATTCTATCTTATTATATTATTATACCACATTGTCATATTATTATTCCATTCTATAATACTATTATGCTATTCTTCATGTTATTATTCCATTTTATCATAATACGCTCATGCTATTATGTAGTTTATCATATTATTATTTCACTTTGCCATATTATAATATATATAATTATAATCATATATACTAAAATATAACGCATTCATAAAAAATTATTTTTATAATTTTTTATTGAAAATAAGAGCAAAAAAAATAATATTTACATGTTATTTGTTTAACTATTATTTCCATTTGTACCACCATATGTGGTTCAGATGCAATATATGTTTTTTTAACTAAACCCTTTAATGGTAGTTAATCAGTATATTATATTGCTTGAATCACACCGAGTATAACTAAACTTTGTCTATTTATATTTATTCATATATAAACTAAATGAGAATAACAATGAAGTTGGAAAATAAACATTAAAATCAAAATATATTTAAAAATAAACAAGTATTGAATTTTTCCACTAAATTTGTGAAAAGTATAAGTATTATATTTATTTGAAACATTTTATTGTTATGGGAATAATAATACTAATATGGTTTAAAATCAGAATGTGGTTTAAGAACAAGGAAAAAGACTTAAAACTTTTAATGATTGTAAAAGTAATGTTATTTTGCATATTAATAATTTTTTTTTTTTTAATAAAAATATTGAGAAACATATTATTTTTGCAGTTAACCATATTAAAATTTAAATAAAAACATTGTTATCATGAACACAGAGTTATTAAAAATCAAGAAAATCAACAATGGGGACACAATATTGTTGTTGTGATAGTGCTGTAACCATAGCGTTGTAACGTTTTGAACTATGTTTGCCAATGCTGACCCATTTACAAAATTATACCGCTGCTTTAACGATGTGCTTAACTTTATTGACTTCTTGTTTGATACTAACATCATTGAACGCAACATAATCTGAAATAATTAATGCACTATACTATGCAAATTTTAATTTAAGTGTAACCAAATAAATAAAGTATATATATATATATATATATATATATATATATATATATAAAGTAAATAAATAATAAATAAATACATGGTGTGGAGTAACGTATGGTCGGACTCAACTGATTATAATTTTCTTACTTGTTATTTCTAAACTTAGTTGCGAA
Source organism: Protocalliphora azurea (assembly GCA_932274085.1). NCBI lineage: Eukaryota > Metazoa > Arthropoda > Insecta > Diptera > Calliphoridae > Protocalliphora > Protocalliphora azurea. The sequence goes on from OW026523.1 coordinate 16,349,685, forward strand.
ATCATGAGAGTTGAAAATTTTTCTATAGAAAAAATTTATTATATATAAATAATATCAGTAGCTAATCCACAACTCTCAAATAGTCAATATTTCTACTTACGGGTCACTAAACAGGAAGTGTTTTGCGTGAAGTATAGAGAGACCTTTCTTTAAACTATAAACAACCTTGAATACCAAAACACAGGATTGCTTTAAATTGCAAGAAAGCAATTAACGATATCTATATAATTGTTAGAGTACAGAGTAGAGTTGTCTTGGGGTGAGTAGAAATTAATAATCAAATAATCTGACTTGGTTTTACCTTCAATATTGAAATCCATAGCCTCATTTCAATTTAATTACAATATTTTAGATTTAAAAACGGTATATTGAATTTAAATATTTAAATTTATAAATACATAAATATATTTAGGTATAATATTCAGGACAGTTAAAGTGTTCTTAGTGTAATGTCATCTCTGTTTGTCCAATATTCCGCCACAGTTTTTTTCTACATTTAATGTTTTTTTAAATAAGGTAAGAGGATACGAGAAATACAGGATTTTCATTTTAAAGTTTAACTTATGGTAAACAATATGATTTATCGACACTTATTCCTATATATATATTTATACTCATAGGTTTATATCTATAGACTTGCAAATATATAAATGCATCTATATATATATATAAATGAAATATGTTTGTCTGTTTGTTAGCTTATAGACTCCTAAAAGACTGAACCGATTTTCCTGAAATTTTTACAGTAACATCACATGAGCCCCGAAAATAAAATATGCTACTTATTTTTTCGATAGGCGAAGGGGAAGTGGTACCCCCATAGGATACCAATATTAAGTATTGGATATCTTAAGAGCCGCTGCACTCATTTTCTTGAATTTTTTGTAGTAGGATCTTCTGAGCTGCAGGGTGAGTGGTACCCCCCATAGGACGCCAATGTTTAATATCGCATATTTTAAGAACTGTTATAGTGAGAATGTTCAAACTTGGTAGGAGTTACTCTTATGATTAACTATACCTTTGAAAATTAAAATAAAAGGGATAGGCGCAGGACGAGCAATACCCCCATATGATGCACATATTAAATATCGCGTAACTGAAGAACGCTGGAAGAGCCACTATAATGGAAAACTATAAATTTCAAAATAAAAATGAGCTGGGTGAACAGAGAAGGTGCTATACCCCCATAGATAGAAAATATTAAATATCACATATCTTAACACAAAATTCTTCAGCCTTTATAGAACCCACTCTTATGATAAACTACATCTTTCAAAATAAAAATAAAGGGGGTAGGTGCATGGAAAGCAATAAATTTTTACAAAAGCATTCTGCGAACCACAAAAATAAAGAAGGAAAAACCAAAAATATTGTATATCATAAAGCATTATGTTGCTATTGATAATATAAATAAATATATATTAAAATATATATACATATATATATATATATATATATATATTTTTTTTAAGTGTATATCTACAAAATAAGTTGAAATACAATACGTATGTAAATAAATAAATTAAATCATAAAAAAATATATTTGTATTTTTCCACAGTTATTTTATTTTAACAGTACAGCGAAGCGCACCGGGTTAAGCTAGTATAAGTATAAGAATCCTTGTATTTGTACACCAGTAAATTCCTTGTCTACGTGTGTTGGTGCATTCTTATAAGAGTATGAGATTTCGTTCGTTTGTTTGTAAATGAATAATTTGAATTTCTAAAGTGTTGATTTCGCATATTTTCTCACCCTCGTTGATACTGCAACAATTCTTGAACCAGTGACTGCAATTCTTAACTTCACATGGCTGTAGACGGGGGTAGATGAATATAACCCAACACGAAATTTTGCTTATAAAAAATCTTCATTAATTTTATGAAATAATATTTAAATCTGAAAATTGTATTAAGTTTTGTGATAAAAACTTCTAAAATTGAAATTTAATTCAAAATGTTTGCTGGGTACTGGATAATCGTATTATTATGTATATGTTTGTATGTATTTCTTCCTGCTGTTATTTTGTGGTAGAGTAGGAAAAATATGGAAATGGCAAAACAGAAAATTTTTCATAGCTTAATGTTTTTTAAACAGTGTCTATATTAGACAATTTTTATATCAAGACAATCGTCAAAATCAAAGCGAATTAATGCAAGTTGATAATAGATGCACAAAAACAACAATAAGGCAAATTCATTAATGTTTTTTATATATGCAGTTTGACAGCTGTAGCAACCAAAAATAGTAATCGTTTGTTTAACTGAGGTTACCTTGTATAGATTCATGCTGATTTGGAAGCTTATCTTGATAAAAATTTGTCTAATATAGACATTACGGTAATGCGGCTTGAAATTTTGCTGAAGTGTTGCATTTTAATGAAGTTTAAATAGAACAATGTTTTATGTGTGCCATTAACACGGATGTTGAAAATTTATTTTGAAAAAGTAGAAATAGAAAAATAAAATAAAGTGTATAGATTACCATATCCTGCACCAATATGTTGTGTCACAATGAGTACTAAGACTCTTTCGTATTAAGAACTTTTGCATATTGTTATTAATGATAAAGCATTTTAAATTGTTTCTTTATTTTAATACGATCTGTAACAAAATCCAATCTTCAAAATGTGAATAAAGTAAACCTTTTAAAGACGCCAATATCTGAAAGTTGTTATGATGAAGAATTATTACCATCTTGAGAAATTAACATTTTATTCGAATTCCAAATGATGATCCGAATTTAATAAACTTGAGGATCATTCTTTCAGTAATAAACATGGGTTAAAATCATAATATTTTCAACTTGTTTTAAGCACTAAATACCTGCTTCTAAAGAAGAAAATCATTGCCTTTGAAACCATTATTGATATATGGTCTTATCTAAGGAATCACTGCAAAAAGAAGTAAAAGTGGGAAAATATTTGACATAAAAAGAATCAATCATTATTTTTTTTCATAATTGATATTAAATTAATCAATACAAAACCTATAAAGTTAAATATAAATAAGATTGTTAAGCTAAAAATATATGCATACATTTTTGAAAAACTTTTATATATATTTTTATAAATGACACAGGGCGACAAAAAAGTATTTTTTTACCACACGGGATTTATCAGAAAATTTTTTAATTGACTCTAATATATAAATATATTGCAACATATATATTTCGAGAAAGATTTGTCGATTTTGGTTTTACAAAATATAAAAAAAGTCCAGTGTAATTAAATTAAACAAATTATTTCGAAAAAATAAAATTTCTTATAAAATTTAGAAATTTTTCAATATATACTTTTTGCCAAGTTTTATTAAAGCGGACCCTCTGTGCAACATTGGTATATTTTTTGTAATAACAGCTGACTTATAGCTCGTAACTTTTATCATGTATAACATTCGTAAAGTAGCTCTGGGTTGGAGAACAACTCTCGGGTCATTGTAATTATTTTTTAAAAATCAGGCGGATTCTTGTTATTTGGCGTTCGAGAATTCTGCGTCTCAGCACCACACAGTTTTTTTTGAAGCTTACGTTTGTCACATGCAATCGATTTTGTTAATTAAATTTTTAATGGATTGGATTTGGTGCAGTACCACCTAACCCTTAGATTGATATTGGTGTAGACCATTAAATTCATGGAGCTGAATTCGGGACTCTAGCTTTCTACACGAAAGTGTAGGTCGAGCGGAAGTTTTGCGGAGGACGCTTTTTTAGAATTAACACTCTGGCATTTTGTTAGCCTAGTAGCTACGTCATTTTAATATTCAGAGTTAAAAAAAAGACTTTTATCATAAATATCAGAGGATAAAAGTTAGTTTTATTTATTATTTTCTGATTTAAATATTTTTCTGGAAAATATAGAAGTTTATTTTGAGTTTATGAATTAATGAATAAAAAATTTATGAATTAATGTATAGTGAATTTATAAATATTTGTATAACTTTATGAATTCATGAACTCATGATTTAAATAATTTATAAATTTATGAGTTTTTGAAAAATATATTTTTTTAATATAATTAAATACACGAAATAACTTTTATATTTTACATAAAAAAATAAAATCAGAAAATAATTTATTTCTGCTCAAAATAATAATAATAATGATAATAATAATAATAATAATAAAATCACAAAATAGCTTTTATTTTTACTCAAACAAATAATAATCAGAAAAATATAGTATTTTATACTAATGATCATAATGATCAAAATAGTGTACTTGAATCAGTTGTCCTATAATTGCTTTAAAAAATAACTGGTATTTTCAGACCCTGCATGCAATTTTTTATTATTTTAAAATGAGGTAAATTTGCTAATTTCTGAATAAAGTCAACAGTTATTCATTGATTTTAATGACCTCATTTAATTTATAAATAATTCGAAATTTTATTTTTTCAACACCATTTTTTTAGTATCTCCAAAATTATTTAGCAGATTAAAAAATTATGTGGTATAACTTAAAGATAATTTGATTTGTATTTTTTTTAGTAATTTCTGAAACCAATTTAGTCAAATCGTTCTTGAGATATGTTGCAAAATAACGGTTTATGTCAAAAAACTAGACTTAAATTCAAAATGTTAATTATAAGCTCAAAACTCCATTATTATGTGTATCTAAATTGACAGAGAATTCCCATGAAACTCAATAATAACACGGGCGTATTATTGTTGAAATTTTGAAAAGTTAGGGGCTTTTGTGTTAAATGTATATCGTTTATTTCATTTAAACAGCCCGCAAATGACAATTTTTAGACTGAAAATATTTCGATTTGAATAATATTTTTTTATTTGACAAAATCTTACGATATTTTAATTTTCTTTGTGGGAGAATCAGTAAAACAGTATTATTTTAACTTTTAACTTTAATCGATTACGTTATAATATTAATTTCAAATCTATAAATTACCTTGTCATTATTCTTATAGTTACCGTTTACTAATAATTCTATAACTAAAATTCAAAAAAATTTTCTCTTATCTAAGAGATAAAAATTTTAACAAATAAAAACAAAATAAATTTAAAATTTGAGCAAAAATTCTTTGTAAAAATTCACCAAATAGTAGTTGCGTTTTATTCCCGCATATAGGAGGAACATTTCCTTTAAATTGCTGGATCACTGCACTGGTCTTCAAGCGGAGATCTCAGCCATTAGGATAGCGGTGAATCGGCTAATGTACTATAGGGTATTCGGAGTGGATATTCAAATTTGTACCGACAGTCAACCCGCGATTAAATCTCATTAGAGTGTCTATTCGACATCCAAGCTGATACATGAATACCGGACATCTTTAAATGAGATGGCGAGACATTTAAATCTATAGTTGATCTGGGTAAGGGGTCACACAAGTAAGTATTGCGGATGAATTAGCCATAACTGGTTCCTTTCTTCAAAGTGAAGAAATGGACCAACTAGTTGATATAAGGCTGTCATCTCGCAGATCTATGATACTATAGTACTTGTTGAGAATAACTTAACAAAGATGGACAAGTGAGTCCGCATGTTCTATCTCGAGACAGATATGGCCACAGTACGATCAAAAACGGTCGAGTTTCATTCTTGAATTGTCAAGGCGTTAGTTACGAACACTTCTAGTCATTATTACAGGACACTGGATTGCTGGTGCACACGCTAGGAAACTAGGACACCCTTTTAACGACTATTTTAGAAATTTCTTTAACGACGAGGAGGAAGAAACAGTAGAACATTTTCTTTGTCACTGTCCAGCTCTTGCGAACATAAGAACTGCTGAATTTGGTAGTCCATATATGCATGGATTATCTGATCTCTCTGCAATTGATGTCTAACGGATCTTATATTTTATTCGTGTATCAAGTTGGTTCGATTCGAACCTATTCTTGGACATGTGAAAACAGATTCACATGATACAGCAGGGTAATAAAGCGGGACCAATAGAACCCAAGTGAACTCTCTAGTACACCTTTAAAGCTGCCCATCTAACCTAACCTTAATCTTACGAACTCTTAAGAAAAATTAAAATTCGATAATCTAACTGGTTTAATATAGTTATACTGATCTCGTCTTTAATTGTAACTCTGAAATATAATTTTTCAATAAAAAAATAATCTTAAAGAAAGCAAATTTACAATGCTGTGTGATGAAGTTAAATATCGTATTATATCTCCTTCAAATCGAAATATATATTTTCTTGAGCACATATTAAACGATCACCTTATTTTATATATATGATAAACTCTTAAATTTAAACTTAAACTCTTAAATGTTTTAAAACTCTCTTTATTTTTTTCTCTTAATGAAAAACATATAATTAAATTAACATTATCTATCGACATTTAATTTATCAAATTAACTAATCGGTGAGGCAAGATAATGAACCACACAACTTAAAAAATAAAAAAAAAATATTTATTTGCTTTAGTTTAGTATGTTAATGCAATTTAATTTTAAAAAATTAAACATATACTCGGAAGCAACAAAATTTGAGGGACGCAGTAAATCTTAAATAAAAAATATTTTTATAAAGAAATTTTATTAAAATTACAAACAAAAATTATATTAAAATAAAGGTAAGTCTTTTAAATATTTAAACATTTATATTTATTTTGATTTCTTAAACATTTTTTATTTCATCTTCCCTAGATGGCGCGCACATCTCAAATTTTAAGACTTATTACCTTCATTGCTTTTGTTGGTCTTTTCATTATATTACTCATGAATATTTTTAATAATGGTCAAAGTTATTACTATATAAATGTGGAAAGAAAATTACAAATGCTACAACCTAAATATTTTCAGTCATATGGAAGTCAAAATCATAACCTTAAGAAAGTATGGCCTAATATAACCTTACCAGAAAACGCTATAGTTCTAAAAGCTGTTCCAGGTGAGTTTTTTAAAAATTTATAATATAATTTAAATATTTTTGAAATGAAAAATTCATTATTATTATTTAGGTCGCACGGACTCTTCCATTTTACATATATAAACCAATGAATTGGCATATATTTCATTATCTTAATTGAAATGTATTTTTTTATTTTTACAAACAAAAATATAAATAATGAACGTGATTCACGCCGGTAAATTTTTAACGAAAACAAACATTGTTAATTAATATTTGAGTTTCTGTATTGTCAAAGAGTACGCACGAAAAAATTGACACACACTTTAAAGCTTATAACTCTTACAATTCCCTTAAAAAAAAGTAGATACATTAATTTGCTTATATTTGTTATTATTCTCAATAACTACAATTGCTATCATAAAGAAGTAAACAAGTTTATTTTGAACTCAATTCGTTTTATTTCCAGTTATCAAAAGTAACACATACGAGGGCGGATCAACAAGTCCGTGACTTTTCAAACTTCCCTCGTAGTTATATGAAATGTAACACTATTTCCATCAAGTACCACCTGTTAATACACTACTGTCAAATTTTGAGCAATTTTCGTCATTTACTTTGCGTTTAAAAGCTGTTCAAATCATACAACCTCTTGTATTTTTCTAAAAATGGAAAATAGTGAATTTCATTAAATATTATTTTTTGCGAAAAAAAACCGTCAATCAAACCAAGGAAAAGCTCGATAAATACTATGGGTACTCTGCACCATCGATTTCAATGGTAAAAAAAGTGGTTTACTGACTTTCGTTGTGGTCATACAAGTACAAATGACGCTGAACGTTTTGGACGGCCAATTGAGGTCAGTACACCCGAAAATGTCGAAAAAATTCAAAAAATGGTGTTGGCTGACCGAAGAGTAAAAGTGCGTGAAATTGTTGATGCCATAGGCATTTCATATGGCAGTGTGGTTACAATTTTAAACGATCAGCTGGGTTTAAGAAAGTTATCTGCAAGATGGGTGCCGCTCTCAATTTTCTTTCAAATGATCATAAACGTAAACATGTGACAACTTCAAAGGATTGTTTGGAGTTGTTTAACCGTAATCCGAATGAATTTTTGTGGCGTTTTGCAACTGTGGATGAAACATGGATCCATCACTGTACTCCGGAGACCAAGCAGCAGTCTAAACAATGGGTTTCTCTGGGTGAACCTGCTCCAAAGAAGGCCAAGGTAAATTTGTCGACCAATTAGGTGACGGCAACAGTTTTTTGGGATGCATGCGGGATAATTCACAACGATTACCTTCAAAAGGGAAAAACAATAAACGGCGAATATTAGGCCAACTTATTAGACCGATTTAAAAAGAAAACGACTCCATATGGCCATGAGAAAAGTTCTTTTTCATCAAGATAATGAACGTATGCACACGTATTTTGTCTCAATGGGAAAACTCTATAAATTCGGCTACGAATTGATACCTCATCCGCCATATTCTCCGGATTTAGCCCCTAGTGACTACTTCCTATTTTCAAACCTAAAGAAATGTTTCGGTGGAAAGAGATTCAGCCCCAACGATGAAATTATTGACCAAACAAATGCCTATTTTAAGGATCTCAAAAATTTTTATAAATATATATATATATATATATATATATATATATATATCATTATCATCATATATATGGAATCATTGTGCAGTATTAACTTGAATCTATTTGCTGTCAATCAGCAAAAATTATGGCATCTTTTGTTAATGACTCTTTCAATGAATTAATAAATGAAATTTTATTGTAAATATTCATATTTTGTTTTCATATACCATCAAAATAAAATGTCAGAAATTATTAATATGTATGTATGAATAATAAATTTATTTCTTTGGCTACTCACGATCTTAATGTAGACTATCCAATTAAAAGTCCGCTTTTGTTTTCTTGTCTTCTTTGTAAACGCAATAATGACACATTAATGACAGCTTTCTAAAATTTTTATTTAAAAAAATGTTATTATATAGAAATGTATATTGAATAAAAAGAGAACATGATTGTATTGAAATTGTTTTTATTTCGAAATGATGTTAAAGGTTTGCAAATTTAAGGAAAAAAAAGATTTATTTGTAAAATTTGTAATTGAAGAAATGTTGTGCACTTTAAGTTTTATGTCTATGTGTAATTAATATGATAGATATGCATGTTGTAGTTCTGAAAACAGTGGGACAAAAGAAGCATAATAAATATTATATAATTTCATCATCTTTATGCGTATTAGCCTTCTTTTAAAAAATATTGCGTCAATTTATTTATTTATTTATTTTTTTCTTAGAAAAGATATCACATTTTTCACAGTATAAAATATTTTTGTTTCATCTTAGTATTTTAATTTTTTTTTTTTTACCAAAGTACATTAAAAGGTACAATCTTGGAAAGAAATAAACATATTTTTTCATTACAAGCCCAAAATTGCTTTTATGCTTTTAGATCAATCTTTAGAAGAAAAATCAAAAGACACATAATGGACTGTCTAATGGAAAGAAATCCAAAAATTTATTCGAAAATTTAATAACAAAATTTACATCAAATGATAGCTAAAACTTTCAGCATTAGTCTACATAAATTAGGATGATTATAAAATCGAGGAATTTTCAAGTATTTTTATAATTTTAGGTAACAAAACTTTAGTTTGGAAAAAAATCGTAAAAAATGATTGGACGTTTCTATTAATTAGATAATTTGAAAATACCACAAAGAGCAATATTGGAAATAAAAATATTTACTTTTACAGGCATGGTGGATTGTCTGATTGGAGTTCCATATTTTCAAATATTTTCTATACTCCGCATATTAAATTATATGTGTTTTCTATAATAACTTTTGAACTAGGTTAGTTTTAAAAGTTGTCGATATTACGGATTTTGTATTAAACATTTCAAGTTTTTCGATTTATCTCTTAAAAACTTTAAATTACAGTGTATTACAGATAATTGTAAGGAATGTATTCCTAAGATACTTTAGGATGTCTTTTCAAAACAATCAAGAACAATCGTCATTTTATTAAAAAATAGCAAAGAATATAAATATGAAAATCAAATGATCAAACTTTTAATTCCGCATAATCCTGCAGTAACAATTCATCGATACATAATAAATCAAGGCAACAGTATTAATAACTATGTATTATGTAAGCAGTAATTTAGCATTAAAAAATGATTGCGAATATTGTTTTTTAATAGTTTAAACAATCAGGAAACTAACACATTTGTAAATTTTTGTATCCACGCTAATTTTTGCAGAAATAGATAATATAAATATAATAATAAGTCGTCATTAAATACAATAAATTACAAATAAATATGAATAGAAAATGAAAAAGTTAAAAAAATTAAAAAAAATTTAAGAATGTTTATTATTTACTAAATGTAAAATAAAATATAAAAATACAGAATAATGCATTGATACTAACATCTAGATGATTTTATGCACTTTAGGGCGATACCTGGAAGTGAATTTATATGCGATCTATGGTAAATTATGTACCGATTCTCTTAAAATTCGATAATGTTGTTTCTATTTACATAGAACTCATTTGTGTCAAATATTAAATTGATACTAACATTCGTATGGGATTTATGCACTTTAAAGTTTTTTTCGGAAGATGGGTTTACATGGGAGCTGTGGTCAATTGCGGACCGATCTTCATAAATTTGGGTACATAGATTGATACTTGTGCAGGACTTCTTTGCACCGAACTTCTTTAAAACTTTCTTATTTTTAAGGCATTTTTGAGTGTTTAGACTCTATTGCGGGGGCGAGATGAAATAATGAACCGATCACAAGCAATTTCAATACGATTCGCCCTTGTATCATAAAAGACCCTCGTGCCAAATTGAATTATCTTCAAAATTGCGACCCGAACTTTGTGCACAAGGTTTACATGGACAGCCAGCCAGCCAGACTGACGGACGGACATCGTTAGATCAATTTAGAAAGTTATTCTAAGACGATTGGTATACTTTATGCGTTATACACATCAGCACAAACGCATAATATCTCAAACACTTATGGTGAAATTTTATATATAGGTAGTCCTTGTAAATCTCTACAATAAATACTCTTATATCTCTTTTAGTTTGGAGATATTCAGGTCGAAATAAATTTTTGTCTCATTTTAGCCTCGTTTTTTAACTTGGCGGGCTTAATATTGCCCCTCAACTTTTTTAAATATTCATCGGATTCCAAATTAGATTGCTGCAAGAATCGTATAAATATATAGATTAGATAAAAAGTTATATTAAACTGAATTTGAAACTTAAAAAATTCATATTTTTTACCTTTCAAAAAAGATGGCAATATTTTTTTACTTATAAAATTTGTTTTTTGTTCTAGCTCATATACCTTTGTTAATGTTTTAAAAAAGGAATCTTAATATAGATGCGTGTAAAATAAACACGAAGGCGCCGTAGACAACGATCTATCCACAAGCCCTATCCAAACTTTGACCGGCTCTATCTTTCTTACTTGTTTTTCATTAATTTTGTACGCTAGGTTATAATATTAAAACATATTTAAAATCTAGAGAAAATTATCTTCTCAATGATATCAATCACAAATGTTAAAATACAGCGATTTATTTAATTCCATGTTTGGTATACCTTTGACCCTATATGCGCTGCAAAGATCACTGAGAAAATAACCTAACTGTTTATCGAAATGGCCGTCTCGAATTTAATTAAGAAGTTTATCTTGAAGCTTCCGACTCTAGTTAGATTAGACTTTTTTTATCAAATTGTACTAGGCCCTTGATTTTGAGTGGCTGGTAGGAAACTGACTACGAATTTATAACATTTTGTCCCTAAAAATGTGAAATACATTAAGTGAAATTATTTGCTTCGGTTTAAATTAATAATATTTACATAATTATATTTCCTTTTTCAGATACTAATGATATTATGAATATATTACCACAACTACAAATGAAAATACCCAGTCTACCAATTACATATTACTTTGGTCATTCGGACATTAAAATGGAAAAGTTTAAAAATTGCGCCCAATATCCAGACATACAAATGTCAAATTTCTATAATACCTATTGACAAACTTTCAATATTGGGAGAATCATATTTTATCTGTATGGAGCCTATTATGCCATACGACCAATTACTAAGCCCATGGTATGAATACCATACCATGAATATGAGTAATTATACAGGAAAGGAATTTCCTAAAATTTATTATCAGTTGTAGTTTGAAAATGACTAACAACCGGTTTTGACTACAATTACCGAATACAATATCATTTGGAATAATGGTGTAACACCAGGTTTATATTATACCTATCTAACGACATGTAAATTACCCGAAAATATCAATATTACCGGGAATCCCGCGCCAAAAGTGGTCTATATAGTGGAACATCAATGTGATATAGCTAATAATAGTTTAAGAATTATTTACGATAAACCTGATCATCCGAAGGGAAAACAACAATTTGCAGTATGTGTTAAAGGTTTGGATTTCCCTATGAGGATTTAAGCTCACGTCTAGTGGAATGGTTAGAAATGTTGAAAATTTTAGGTGTACATAAAGTGTATATGTATCAGTTGCAACTTCATGCTAACATCAGCAAAGTTTTGGAATATTACCGTGTCAAAGATTTCATAGAAGTTCAAGACACAACTCTAGTTGGAGGTGTGGTAGGCATGCCTGAATTAAAACACTGGCTCATATAAACTCATTTCCACAATAAATGTTTAAATGATTTGATACCTTATAAAGATTGTTTCTACAGCAACATGTACAAATATGAATATATTGCCTTGCTCGATATCGATGAAATTATAATACCCTTAGGCAAGTTAAGAACTTGGCAAGAATAGCTGGCTACTGTCAAGCCCTTTGGGAATGAAACAAATTATCTTACGGGCTTTGTTTGCCTATGTGCAACTAATGCATATTATCCGGATAAATATGAATATCAATAAATTCCAGTAAATACTTATCCCACCTATGTGCACATGCTAAATAATGAATATGGCTTCGCTAAACATTCCTTGCAACATTACCATAAAAAACGTCTACACAATACCCAACATTTAGTAACTTTACACAATCATTTGCCATCATCTTATTATATCTAAATTGTAATTATGGAGATTTCCCTGCTAACAGTGCTCAATTGCAGTATTATCGTGACATTAATCCTACAGAAGGAAAAACAGAAAAATTACGAAATCTCATGTGGGATGATAATATAGAACGTTTTAAAGATCCCTTAATTGAGAGATGTACAAAAGTTTTGAAAGATCTAAAACTTATAACTTGAAGTATTAATTAAGTACTTAAGCAGAAATGAGACTTTTTATCTACATATATTTAGTTTATGTATTTAAACCGAAAAGGAATTTATTAGTAATTAATAAGTAGAATTTAAAAATTATTGCATATTCTAGATACTTTGATTTTTTGAATATACTGTGTTACACAGTGTACTTTGTAAGAAGGTATAAGTGACCAATAACCATTTCACGGGTTAAAATTTTTGTCTGCGACTTTTTTTATTGTTATTGTGCAAAAAAATTAGCCACCGCATAAAATACAATAATCGTTACAAATTTACATAGTCATCCTGTAATATTACACGAAAAATGATTAAATATGCGTATTACGGTAATAGCGTCCAGGCTTTTGAATTTTGAAATGTGTGGGTCTGCAAATTGAAACACTACATCTATAACTTATAATCACACTTATAACTTCAACCAATATGGACAATGCTAACGGAACTCGTATTGAAATCATATATTTAAACTTAGATGGACCTCCGGTCGAACATATTTAAGACGTCATATAGTTATCCAATGAGGCAAGCAGAAACCAAATATTGTTTGCTATTTTGTCCCCCATTTTCATAATACTTTTTTCGACTTTTTGCTAACTTATAAACAAAAGTGTTCTACTAAATAAAAGATCGTCATAAAAGTTTCACAGTTTTATTCAAATAAAATTAAATTCTTAAACTAAATAAAATGTTTAACCACTATAGTTATCGTTTGGCGACTTTATTCGTCCCTTTTTCAACCACCTGGCCACTTTTTGGGCCCCAAATGGCGAGTTTTTAAGACTATGTGATAAATGACTAAAAGCTAAGTTATTTGAAATTCGAACCAAGAAATGAATTATTTTGAGATAGATTGTTTCACAGTGAAGAATATATAATTGAAGTGAAACTGTTGAAAACTAATGCTAATGATAAAGTTTATGAACAACTATTTAAAACATCAAATGCCGAATCTTTTTGGACCATATTGGGATAACTAAAAAGTAGATTTGTTGAATAATCTTGGATTTATATTTTTACTTTGGTTCATAGCAGTGCCTCCACGGAACGTCTTTATTCTAAATTATGTTCAAAATTATCACTAATGTAAAAATTAATTGTCCTACAGACTTAAGGTCAACAATTGTGAATCTATGTTTTCAGTCCTAAATTTGTTAGATGGGTATTTTGAAAACTGGAGTCCGTATGAAGATTTCGTACAAAAGTACACAGGTTTAATTAATAAAAAGAGAATTTTATGTTAACTATTTTTATTAGTAAATCTTTATTTTTGTCATAATAAAAATTATTATAAATAAATTATTTTGTTATTAATAAAATTGAATTTAGTAATTTTTCTTAAAATACGATATTTTTTGTTTTTATTAAATAAACAGATTTTAAGGAGTTTACTAGGTAATGAAGTAGTTGGCCCCTTTCTATCAAAAAATCCCTTTTTTGGACACTTTTTAAAAGTTTTCAGCGATAACACTGTTTCGATTTCGATTATTTTGGTATGAAAAAATGTGAGTCTTTTTAATTCCATGATTTAGAATAAGTTTATTTGTACTGTGCCAAAATTTCATAGGATACTTCCACTCGTTTAAATTATATAAGCATTATTTCTCAAATATATATTTAAAATCTAAATTTTAAGTTTTTCGGGTCATGGTCTGGAGAAACTATCCCCGTGACCCGTGCTCTGTGCTCCTTCAAATCAACTCAAAAACACCTGAGCTTTAACCATGTGAAATTTTAGATATCTCCAACAATTCATATGTTACAGAATTATTTCCAAAAAAAAAAAAAATGCCTTGGGACCACTGTGTATTGTTGGACATAATTACTTATTTCTTACAGAACAGAAATAGCAATTAAAATTTAATTTTTTTAATAAGTAATGTCCTGAATCTACTGCAAATCAATTTACTCTCTTATGAGATAACGTTTACTTTTACTATATATTATTATTGTTTCTTAAATACAGCACTTAAATCAATAATCCGGAACTCAATAATCGGGAATTTTCGTTATTACTCATCACATGCTCTATAATCTGAATTATTTGATACTTTTTAATCCGGATTGTATGTAATACTAAACTATTTTATTTAAATTTTAGTATAGCTTGAAAAATATAATTGGAATTACGATGAAACAAGTGACTATATTTTAATTCGTTAATTTTCAGTGAATTATTGTTTCAACATTTGTTCAAATTCAAACAAGTTTGTTTATTTTTTAGATAAAATAAAAACTGTTTAAAAACTTTAAATAAGGAATGTTTTTAGATTAATAACTTGAACTGAATAATTTATCAAATAGATAATGCTTTTTTTAACAAGAAAGTACCAGCACGAAAGCCTTCATAGAGTTTTGCAATCAATTATCTGGCTTATTGAGTTTAAACTGTTATTACGTTTATACGCTAGATTATTGCAAATAAAAATAACTTGCAAATAAATAACTCACTGTTTATATACAAATTGCATGAAAAATACATTTTCTTGTTTGTCGTGCCGGATGGAGAAAATACAATTATTATCATCAAAAATTCTATGAACGTAAAAGTAAGTGGCAACGACATACGCTAAGTTACTAAATTGTAAACAAAATATTAACTCACTGTTTATACGGCAAAATATTAATTTCGCAATATTTTTAATTGAGAGTAAGAGGTGTGTATAAATGTAGTATGTATTTCATAACTGAAACCATAAACGCATTTTTGATAGAATAATTATTGAATCGTTCAACCACAAAATATTAAAATAACAGACCTCTTATCTCTATGTAGAGCAAATATAAAATGATAAGATTAATAAATTATATCGATAAAATGACTCGAATGTGTTAATAATCTTGTTTCAAACTTATTTTTTATTTACACAAAGAAAATATAAATAAATATTAACTACTAGAGACTAACAGAAAACAAAAAAAATCTATAATAAACAAAATTACAATTAACAATTAAAAGAACTAATTACTCTTTTATTCTCCTGGAATCAAAGAAAATATGTAGAAAATAGGCTCACAAAAGCACCCATTAAACAAACTAAAGTACTTATTTGTAAGAAAGTAGCTGAGGATTTTCTGGTTTCTTTCAAAACAGATCTCTCATTGGCTTTGTTTTCCAACCAAGTTTTACAGCTAGTTTCGTTCTTAATAAATTTAAACACCGATTCAGCCACATTGGCGGGTGTAATTTCTTCACATTGTTCCAAATGATGTATAGTGCAGGTTTCAAATTTCACCAAATCAATACAGTGTTCAGGTTCTAACACAAAATCGGGTAAATTAAATAAATCGGGCATTGAGTTATCTTTGGAAACAAATTCACTAAACGATTTGTTGGCGCAGTGGCTAATAGCTTCTTTATTAGCTTCAAAACATTCTGGTCCTTCTTCAGCGACAAAAAGAGCAATTTGATCACCACCACGAGCACACATAAAGCCCAAGAGACCAGTGAATATACGCACCATAATGGCATTTTGAACTTTTTCATCTTTGCTAAGGCAAGGTTGTACAGCATTATTGAATTCTTTGAAACATCTTTCACCCTCAGGAGCTTTTTGACAATATTTATGAAAAACGGTATCCAATTCACCTATAGGGCGAGCAATTTCAATCTCTTCTTGTAAAGCAGTTATGTTGGCAATGTCCGAAAGACATTTGGTAAATTTAAGAGCCTGTTTTTCCACTTCTTGATATAGGGTGGAATTATCAATGCCCGATTTTTTACACTTTTCTTTAAAACCACGTTTCAAGTCATCTGAAACATAGAATAAATAGGGAATTAGAAAATGTATTTAAATTTTGTTAACAAAAACTGATTAAAAATTAATATCAATTTATATATATTTATCTTCACTCTATCAAAATTCTCAAAATGAAAATAAATCTTAAAAAACAAGTTTGAGCTTATCCGAATATACAAGAAAAAAAAAAAGATCTAAGAAATCAAACCATTATCATTTTGTAGAGTTAATTCAATTTATTTTCCTCCAAAAAAAAAAAACATTTCACTATCTAATACTGACTCAATAATTACAACGCGAAATGAAAGAATACCATTAGATTAAAAAAAATCTCCAAAGCACTTTCCAAAGTTAGTTCGAATTTTGATTTTATGGACTCTTAAGTTTCGAATATTTTGGAACACATGCTTCATTATAAATAAATAAAAAGCACCTAAATTAGTAATTCCAATATATTTATGGGTACTTATTGTTTTATATAATTAAATATTATGTAAGATTTTTATTAAATGTTCCACCTCTTTTACGCCCACTTTTCACAATATATGCAATATATTTTTATACTTTTAATAAAATTTATGCCTTAAAGTATGCTTTTATATTTTCTATTTTTTTATTCTTACAAAAATAATCCATATTTTTTGTTTTCTTTTTCTAAACAACAAAAAAAAATGCAAAAAGAAAATTAATCTATCATGGTAAACGTTTCTTCTTAAAAAAAAAAACAACAACACTGATATATTCTGATGACTATTACATCTATTTACATATGTTTGTATGTAGATACATGCTTATACGAAAAACAAGAACACTGGGTAATTGCAATACATAAAAAATGATACAATCAAAAACTATTGCTTGTTTATACAAAAAACAAGACTGAGAGTCGCTGCAATGACTTTTTATATATGTTTGTGTGTGAATATTTTTAATAATTTTTTCGGATTTTTGCTAATAACTCATTTGTTTATGGATCGATATGGTTAATTTAAAGAATTGAGATTTTAGAAAAATATTTACAACAGATTTGTAGAAGAACGAATTCTGAAGGTAATATAAAAGCTTCACAAAATGCTTCCAAATATGCATTTTGATCGATATCTGAATTACTAATGAACCGATTTTGTTCATTTCTTCCGTATAAACATTATAAAAACAGATTCCGAATTTTTTGTGCACAAACGAAGTCTCTAGTTTATATAGGGGCTTAGAAAAGTCGAAAACAAATACGTTTCTATTTTTCGGTTTTTAGCGATATCTCGGTTATTAATAGACCGATTTTATTGATTTTTTAATAGTGTTATTGCAAAGAATATTCCCTTTTAATATGATGTATAAAATATATATATCCGATTACTGGGGATTTCTAAAAACTAATTTCAACAGACAGACGGAGAGACGAATTTCGTTATATTGACTTCCCTATCTCGAACCAATCTAAAACGTAGTTTAGTGAATGTAGTATACCACTATTGGACTGGCCGACTTACAGTCTGGATTTAAATCCAATAGAGAATCTGTGGAGGTACATGGCCTGCAAAGTTTACGCAGGTAATGCACTACAAAAAACATAATGACATAATAATAACATAGTTAAAATTAAAAATTGTGCAAGCCTAGGAAGAAATTGATAATGATTTTCTTCAAAAATTAGTCGAATCAATGCCAGACCGAATTTTTGAAGTTATCAAAAACAAAGGTTCATAAACAGGTTATTAATAATGCTAAATTGATTCATTAGTTTAAGTGCGTTTATTGGAAAATACCATAAAATATAGCATTAAACAACTAAAATTATAATGAAAAAAGAAAATTAATGATTTTCTAAGTTTTTTGTTATTAATTTTTTAGTGAAGTCAATAAATAATTTAAAAAATTAATTTGTGGCACCTAAATTATTTTTAGCCACATTTTTAATAAGTTAATGAAAAAAATGGAATGTGCGTTTATAGGAATATGCACCAGTGTATACCTTTTACACTTGTGGTGAATGTTGCAATTTTATTTGAAAGATCGGAAAACAATGAAAATTGGTATGAATAAATTTTTTTACATTCTAATTTTCTATTTTTTTTTTTTTTTTTTTGGTTAAAAAATACAAAAATTCTACTACAATTTTTTTTCTTCATTTAATGCAATTTTTTTTCCAAAATTTCCCTTATTTACAAAATTTATGTAATGTACTACATTCGATCTCTAGAATTGCATACTTCATTTTAAATCGTTGGTCCAAATTTTATAAAAAAAAATAAAGTATATAAACACAGATTTGAAGACTCCGGGTAAACTAAAAATATCACTCTTTTAAAAATTCGTTGACATCAAAAGTAAGAATTTTTCATTTGTTATGTTATATAGTGAAATTTATCTGAAGATAATAATTAATACTAAACAAAATTTGAAAATTATTTTCAATAAAGTAGTGAAAATAGAAATAATAAAAATTTAATTTATTTCACATATATGGCTACACTGCCATATGCGATTGCTGTTTGTGGTCGTTATGGAAATTTATTTTTCCCATATCGGAATAACTTTTAATAATTTTAAAAATCTAATTTTAGATTTGAAATTAGCGGACGGTAGGATATTTCCTTCTATTTTTTTTAATTTTTCTATGGGCTCGATTCAATTATAAAGGGTGATAAAAAAAATTGTAAGATATTTGCGAAATTGTTCTTAAGCTACGCGATAAATAATATTTTCTTTGTATGGGGATTTCACCCCCTGCTCCTTTCGAAACATATAATAGTCTATTTTAATTTTGTGCTTCTTAGTATGACACTGTGAATATTTCAAGAAAATCGATTTAGCTGTCTATAAGGTACAAACAAATAAACAGACAAACAAACACAATTTATTTTTATATAAAAAACTAGCTTTTACCCAATACGTTTTGCTACCCTCTTAATTTTCTGTTTTGGGTTACCATTACAACTGGACCTACTCATCCTATTTTTGTTTCAATTGCAAAAAGTTGTCCTCATAAAATTTTAAGTCTTTTACCATAAGGAGAAAACAAAATTTTTCGAACAAAAAAAAAAACGATATTTTGACCTCACCATCTCCGATTTTTATAAAATTTGGTATACACCCTTATTACGTCAATACAAAATTTTCTGAAAAATGTGAAATTGAACCACGATAAAAGCTAAACTACAACGAATTTGAACATTTTGAAGAACTTTAAATTGTGAGTTTGTTTGAAAATTCTTGTTTTCTCCCTATAATACTCGTAGTTCTTAAGTGTTAACTAAAATTTTTTTGTGTGTCCCCCTGGACCCAACCGTTAAATTTTTATTTAAATTATAAAAGCTAATGAGAAAGTTATCCAAACAAAATTTGTGTTAATTTTATTGCAATAGTACTTTAGATATGGATTAATTATATTCTCTTTATGTGGAGGGTACCCTTCCCCTTGGTTCTACTCATCGTATTTTTATTGCATTCTTGGAAGTTGGTAAGACGGATATTTCCACAAAATTTCAATACTTTTGTTGCTGTAGTACTTTAGATATGGGATAATTTATATTTTCTTTGTTTGAGGTATACTTTCCCTGGACCTAAGCGTACTTTTTTCATCTCAACTATGGAAGAAGATAAGAAAATTATTTCCATAAAATTGCTCTAATAGTTCTTAAGATATGCGATAATTAATATTTTATTTATATGAGGAGTGTCATTACTCATGGTCCTACCCACTACATTTCAATTTTTACATTTTCATTTCAATTATGAAAGAAGGTAAGAAAGTTTTCTCCGCAAAATGTTAAGACTTCTTCTAATAGTTTTTTATATATGCGATAATTAATATTTGTTTGCTTTTGTCGAAAAACTAAGTAGTCTATTTTACCTTTGAGGTTCACAATTGAATATTTTCATTTGAGGGTTTTGTTAAACCACTGTTAAACTTTCATTTTGTGTTGGAATTATTCAGGCAAAATTTTCTTGCTACACTGTGATTAAATTTATCAGATTGTTTTTTTCTTTACTTTTAAGAAACTTTTTTAAAATATCTAAACGCTTCTCAATTGCTGAAATAAGAAAAGAGCTTAACTTTTTTAAAAATAATTTTGTTAGTTTAAGCTCTAGTTTACTTTACTATCCATTTACTCCTGATTTTAACTTACCTAATGAGAAATTTGTATTTCTGTATTCAGCTGGTAGAAATTGATTTTTTAATGTTTCAATTTGACCGATATTAATGGCCTCAGATTGTGTCATTAGTAGAACACTAACAGTGGCCACAATTACTACTACAAATAAGCGTAATTTCAACATTTTTTTAAGATTTCTTTTTGTTTTAAAATAATTTATTAATTACTTTTAATATTTAATTATTATTATTATTTTTTTTTTTTTTTGTAATTTGTGACCCTGATAAGCACTTGTTTTTTTACCGGCCACCTCCTATTGCTACTGCTATTTTCGACCTCTAAACCACTAAGAACTAAAGTGAAAATTTTTTTGAAAAAAAACCCAATGTTTAATAAAATTTTATTCTTATCAAAATTATTGATAAACTTTAGTAAAAATAAGAAAAAAAAAAAATAAAATATTTCTTACCAACAACAACTAACTAATGGCAACATAATCTTATCAACAAATTATTGGTGTTGAATCGAAGAAAGAGCATTAAATTGAATATAATGAAAATTACTTAAAATTTCAAAGTACAAAAGAGAAATAAGTTGGCCATATATTACAATAGTAAGAGTTTTTTATTCAAGCTTTGTGGTGACATATACTAAGGCGAAGAGGGTAAGCTAAATTCAATAATAAAAATTTAACAATTTTTTTTAATAATTTCAATAAAGTTTATAAAACACAATTTGAACCCTGCTTCCAAAAATTTTAAAAATTTAATTTTCGTATTTTTTCTCGCCCACCTTAGTATATGTACAAATGTAGGGTATTTTCTGATATGTTTTCCTTAATAGTTTCTTATATTTACCCCAATGTGTTCACAACTAGTGATATTATTTAATCATTAATTGTAAATATTTTTTTTTTTTTTTTTTTTTTTTGAGTATTTTTTTTTTTTTTTTTTTTGAGAATTTTCATTGCTCGTATGATTTTTTTTCTTTTGTTTGATTAAATAAAAATACTATTTTTATTATTATTTGCTTTTTTCTATTTGTAGTTAAACAAATTTGTAGGTGTTCAAAGTCCACAATGACGTACTCGTATTATATACATACACTGCCTGCCACTTGAATAAAGAATCACATTTTTTTAACTTTAATTAAGCATTTCTCCTAAAAGTTCAGAAAAAAAATTTTTTTGCGCAACAAAATTTCAAACTGTTGGTTTTAGTTTCCTGAAGAAATAACAAACATACATATTTTGTTATAATAAAATTATACATTTATTTAAAGACATGCATTTCTGTGTGTCACTTGAATAAGGAATTCTTTTAATATTAATCAGGAAGGCTATGATTTGAATATACGGCTAGAGAATTTATAATTTGATAGTTTTTAAATAGTTTTTATTCAAAATGGGGCGTGGTAAGGCTCTTAATAACTCTGAAAAAGAAAAAAATCTGATTTTGAAATCTCAGGGTCAGAATCCGGTCCAAATAGCCAAAACCATTAATAAAATAACGAAAATGGCAACAACTCCAAAAGAAAGACGAAAAATTCTTAGAATTGCATCAAATTCTACCATGTTCGTACAAAAATACGTGAAAAAAGTGGAGTCAGTTTCAGTCCAAGAACAGTGAACCGTATTTTAAAGTCGTGCCCATATATAGTTCGACGAAAACTGCAAAAAAACACTAAAACCTTAACGAAAAACGCAAATCACAACGTCTTCAGTTTGCCAAAAATACAATGACATGGTCCGACAAATGGTTTAAAGTTGTATTTTCCGATGAAAAAAAGTTAAACATTGATGGTCCCGGTGAGTATAACTATTACTTCCATGACCTAAATAAGGAGGAATTATTTTTTAGCCGCAGACACAGCCGAGAGGGCGGAATAATGGTATGGGGTGCCATTTCGTATTATGGTACCATAGAATTGGTTTTTGTATCCAACAAAATTACTGCAATGACTTACAAAAACATTCTGGAGGAAGCATTTCCAAAATTTAATGATTTCTTTGGACCCATACCTTGGACGTACTAACACGACAACGCTCCGATTCATACCGCCATAGCAGTAAAAGAATGGATTAATCAACAAGATGTTCAACTTTTGGATTGGCCCCCATAATCACCAGACCTGAATCCAATGGAAAATGTCTGGGGTTGGCTTGCAAGAAGAGTTTATGAAGGAGGAAAACAATTTGAGACTATAGAATCCTAAAAGGATGCAATAACGGAAGCATGAAGTTCAATTTCGCTAAATTACTTAGAGTCATTATATAAGTCGATGCCAAATCGCATTTTTGAGGCTATTTCTAAAAATGGTGGCAATACTCATTACTAATTGAATGCTAGAAGATAATAACTTTAATTTTTATAACCTAAAATTTAAAAATAAATTACAGTTTGCTTAGTTTTAAAATATTCCTTATTCAAGTGACACACGAAAAAGTACCACAGAAATACATGCCTTTAAATAAATGCATAATTTTAGTATAACAAAATATGTATATTTTTTATTTCTTCAGGAAACTAAAGCTAACACTTTGAAATTTGGTTGCGCAAAAAAATTATTTTTTTCTGAACTTTAGTTTAGGAGATATACTTAATTAAATTTAAAAAAATGTGATTCCTTATTCAAGTGGCAGGCAGTGTACATATGTATATGGGTGATTTTATTTTCGTTTGTTATCAATGTGATAAAATTGATAAATATTTTAAAATAATTGATGATAACTTTGTTTTCTTAAGTTTAAAATTGTAGTAAGTATAAAGTTTTCAGTTACTATTATTTGTTTTATACTACTGAATTAATATGGGTATAATTGTCACTATGAAATATTATTAATAATATAACTAGAAGATGGTCTATGTTGGCTTTTGTTTTATAATAGGACGTGTCAATAGGAATGAGTAGAATACATACCCAAATAAAAAAAGCTGATTTTAGAAAGAGGGTACCAAAAAAAGGCCCAACTGTTTTAACACCTAAAAAGCTGTTTAAAATTTCTTTATTTGATAAAAACAAAAAAAAAATATCATATTTTAAGAAAAACTACTAAATTCAATTTTATTAATAGTAAATTAATTTATTTACAGAAAAAATTATTGTATAATTTTTGTTTTCTGATTTTATATTAGAATGCAAAATTGAAAAAATGTTTTTTTTTTTGAGTAGACGTAAAATGTGGGCGTGACATCAAATCGATATCTAACATAGTTTATAACCACGTCGTTTACATGAACTATCTGTGTGCCAAATTTCGTGAAAATCGGTTCAGCCGTTTAAACGTGATTGATGCAGAAACAAACAAAAAACTTACTATTCATTTTTATAATACAGTGCAAGCTCGGTATTCGCGACTACCCATTATCGCTACGGCTTAATTTTTAAAATTACAAGTTCTATAATCGTAATAGTTTACGAAAAACGGGTTATATTTTGGCGACTTTTATGTGTTTTTTTTTTAATCTCTTAATATGAGAAAAGTTCAACATATTTTAAAGCCAACGATTTCTCAAAAATTGGAGATTCAAAGAAAAGAAAATTATAAGTGGAGATTCCATAAATTCAATTTGCGTGAATTACAAGTTGCATAACTCTTCTTCGATTTACCGCATTATAAAGCAAAAAAACAAAGATCTTTCAACTATTATTATACTTCTAGATCAAATTGGTACGGAAAATCTTTTCACAAATGCTGACATAAACAATTGGATTCAGCAAGAACTTCATGTGAAAAGTAATGAGGAGCAAATGTAATTATCAGATACGGAATCGGAGGATTTATATGATAGTGGTCAAGAAGGAAACAAAATTAAAGTGTACGATTGTATAACATCGATAAATATATGCATATAATGGACTTTGGAAAATAATAAGCCGACAACAGTACTATATGGACTACTTGATTCAGCTGTTATTTTAAAAAATAATTTGAAAAAAAGCAACTTAGAATCTCATTTCTTTAAAAATGTTTTTAAATGTAAATCTATCAATAAAAGAAATTTTAATTTTAAAAATTACATCAAATTTTTCAATCAAATTTTTTGTTCTGTTATCGCGAAAATTCAGTTTTTGCTACAGGTCTGGTTTTTAATTAGTAGCGAAAATCGAGCTTTCACTGTATATGTATATAAGGATTATCATTAGTATAACATTGATTGTATATATGTATGTTTGTATGTATGTATGTATCTATGTATCTATGTACGTATCTATGTATGTATGTATATATATCAACTGATATTAGTGTTTTCTTTTAATCTCAAAATTAGTATTCTAATAACTGCACTTAATCAGCTTTAATACATAAGCGACTGCTATTAATAACTTTAAATAAAACTCATCGCAATTTGCACTTTGTCTTTATTGCTTATGAATAAATATTAAGTCAAAAAATTGTTAAAGCTTTTACTTAAACAAATCATTAATATAACATTCTTTACACAATACGAAAAATGTTTTTGAAAGAATTTAATAAAATTTTGATTTAGTTTTCTTTTAAAAATTCCTTTTAATGACTACAGAGAGTTCTTTGGTTTTATTGTCCTTTACTGACTATAGTTTTAATAATTTTAGCAGTTTTGTTATCTTACTTAAAATAATAGCATTGTTTAATATTTTTTTTTCATATTTCTTTGCTTTTTATTTATATTACACTTCCTCTTTTAGATATTTTATCATATAAAATTCTTTTTTTATTCATATTATCTGCTATTTTTTCTTTCTTGTGTAAGTTATCAAAATAATTCAGCCATAAATCATATTTTTTTATTTTTTTTTTTTACAGCATATTCATATTATGCACATAATTTTGTGTTCATTGTTATTTATTTAGCGTTTTGAAAACTTACAATGTTTTAAAATACCCTACAGTAGGTTGTATTAGGGAAATTAGGTTATAAGTGATGTAACTAAATTATCTCGCACACTACCACACTACCTTGGTGAATTGGGTGGCAGTGAAAATTTAAAAATATGTTAATTTTTTTCTATAGAAAGAAATTAGGACCATGAAGTGGGCTTGAGTGAAAATATTTTTTTTATTTTTAGGTCAGCTTTGTGAAGTTAAATATTTGCCTTTATAGATTCCTTTTAACTTCTATTTTGTTTTTTGTTTTCTGAGAGATAAGATTCTTAGCATTTTATCATCATCATTTCAAACGAATATCTAATGAAGACTTTTACTAGCTGAGTTGAGAATCTAAAAACTAAAAGGATAAAGACCTTATTTTACTGCAGCGTCATCTTTGCTGTTTGGATGTTGTTGGCAGGCAGACAGGCAGACAACTCATAATCACATGATGATAATGATAAAGTATTTATGACCTTCTCTGCTGCGTGGCCATATAACTGTTGAAAAAGGTAAGAGGAATTTAAATGTGAATAATATTTAAGATTATACTTTTTAGTTTGATATTTTGCAACGAGTAAAAGTGATTTGAAAATAGAGTGGAAAACAAAAACTTACAATTCATTATATTTATGCATAAATCCAGATATATGACATTGATTAATGAGTAAGAAATTATAAATGATTTGTAATCGAAAAAGAATTACGAACGAATAAGAAGAATAAATTAATATATTAAGAGTCCTCATGAAAAGGGGGCAAAACTTTCACGAATTGTGCAATGTGTGCAAGTTTACACACACGCAAATAAACTATCAAAAATAATTGCATAATACTTATAAGTTTGCGGGACTGTTTAGTTTTACAAACGTGTGCTGTTTAATTGTGAATTTATAAATCAGCTGTCTTTTGTTTATATTTAAACATCAATAACTACTATGTAAAAAATCATAGTTAAGTTAATTATAATTAAATTTATCTTTGATTTTAATAAAATTTTTCAATTATTTGCAATGATTTCTTATTTTCTTATCCTTAATAATTTACAACATTTGAAAAGGAGGTACATGAAACATATCGCATAAATTTGCACAATTGCACAAATCGGAAACTTAAGCGTTTATATGAGTGCCCTTTTCATTTCTTTAATAGACTTTTATTAAATATAATCAAAGAAAAGTATAAATAGGCAGTGTAGTAAACTAAAATCCGGTTTGAAGGACCATAAACAACAGCTAATTGCTCTTGTTGTATTTGTTTGGCGCTATTAAAATATAGTTTATGGAGTTTAAAAAATTAATAATTTTTTTTCAAACCTCATCCTCTTTACTCCTAACAAATCAATCAGAAATCTCATCTTTTTAATTAAAAAAACAAAAAGCTTCAATTTTTATAGTTATTAATTTCTTTTCTGTTACATTAAACTTTTTTTGCAACTTTTTCTCTGCCAATTATCTCTTGTTGTCTATACAAATTGTTAATGTTGGCCATAACATTTAAATTGAATTTTTAATTTTATTTACTTAACAAAACAACTTTGGTAATTTTATACCCTTGCCAAAAAGATAGGAACAGAGAAAAACAAAAAGCTAGACGAAAAATAGCAAACTTTTACAAACAATTAAGTTTAATCATAAAAACTGTTTTCTAAACTAATTTAAACTTAATTTTTAAAAGTTGTAAAAATTCTAGGTAGTGGCTGCTAAATAAAAAAAATACACATATTTACAAAAACAAAAAAATAATAAAATAAATAAAACTTTATATAATTAAAACACTATGTACTACTCCCAGTATCCTTTACACAAGTTGGACAAACAAAATGTAATAAAAGAAAAATTACATTAAAGTAGATTTTTTTAACAATCTGTAGTTTTTATTTTATACGAGTGGATTTTTTTTATATTTTTTTATTTAATATTTTTACAACATTTTCATGTAGTTTTATGTTCACTTCAAATAGTGTTGCTCAGTTTGTCACAACAACTGTTCTAAAAAAAGAGTGCTAACAGTCTACAACTACAAAAAAAAAAAAAAAAAAACAGGGGAATACGAACGAAAAAAAAAATGAAGTAAAAAAGGATGACTAGAGTTACTCATTAAAAAGTTATTTGGGTAAAATTTTATTATTGTTGATAAGGAGTAAACATGCAGCATATTTTATGTTTATACACGAATTAAACCTTTAGCTGGTAAATTGAGACTTGGTTACCCTTAATATTCGAGGGCGGATCAATATTTTCGAACTTCCCTCGTAGTTATATGAAATGCAACACTATTCCCATTAAGTACCATCTGTTAATAAACTACTGTCAAATTTTGAGTAAGTATCGTCATTTACTTTTCGTAAAAAATATAATTTTTCGAGGTCCTTAAAATAGGCATTTGTTTGGTCAATAATTTCATCGTTAGAAGCTCTTTCCACGGAGCCATTTCTTTAGGTTTGGAAATAGGAAGTAGTCACTAGGGGCTAAATCCGGAGAATATGGCGTAGCCCAATTCATAGAGTTTTGCCATAGAGACTGCTCACGTGTGCACTTTTTTCTTGGCAATATGGGGTCGTTTTCTTTTTAAATACTCTTTAAATCGGTCTAATAAGTTGGCATTATATTCACCGTTTATTGTTTTTCCCTTTTTGAGGGTAATCGATGTGGATTATCCCGCGTGCATCCCAAAAAACTGTTGCCATCACCTAATTGGTCGACAAATTTATCTTGGCCTTCTTTGGAGCAGGTTCACCCAGAGAAACCCATTGTTTTGACTACTGCTTGGTCTCCGGAGTACAGTAATGGATCCATGTTTCATCCACAGTTACAAAACGCCGCAAAAACTCACTTGGATTGCGGTTAAACTACTCCAAACAATCCTTTGAAGTTGTCACATGTTTACGTTTATGATCAATTGAGAGCAAACGCGGCACCCATCTTGCAGACAACTTTCTTAAACCCAGCTGAACATTAAAATCGAAACCACACTGTCATATGAAATGGGCTGTAAAATTGTTGGTGCATATCACCACAAAGAAAATATAAATTTATAGCGTATTTTGAAATATTTTTAAAATCTAAAGTACTTTCATTAGATTTTGTATTTTTGTTTATTTTTTTTTTATATTTTCAATAAATATTTTTTAAGACGTCAAACAATTTTCATACTTAGAAAAAATTTAAGGGATGGAATAAGAATACTTTTCAAGCATAAAACAATTTTAAGAACTTAAGTAAGATTTTGCCAGTAATACAGGGGCTAAATAGTCGATATTTTATTTTTCCAAAATATTTTTATTTTTTATTTAATTTGTTTACGGTTTATCAATTGTCAAACAAACAAATATTCAATTAAATAAAAAGGTTAATTAAATTAGTTAATACATTGATTATATTTTAAAATGAACATGATTAAAAAGTTAATTGAAAAGCTTTTGGGAACATTTTTTTTCTGTATGTAGTTCTAAACAGTTTGACTGTAACTTTAAATACAAAAATGTATATTTTTACCCTTATAGTTGAAGTCAAGTTACCTACTATACTTAGGGTAAATTCACAGGCCTATTTATTAGAGTGGACTAAACAATCATACAATTTATTGCATTTAAAGTAAACTTGTCATACAACAATTAGTTTTGTAAGTTTTGATTATTGGGTGTATGTATTAATTCCCATCGCTTTATATTATATACCGTCAATAGCAATGCTTCAAAGAGGTCCATTTTGACAACTATGGCAATTTTGATCCCTGTGCCAAATAAAAGAAATGCTTCCAGAATCATTGGGGGTTGAGCAAGCGATGGTTTCCAGACGTGTGAAAGAACTTGTTTTAATACAAAATCATATAAACTGTGTGCCACAAAAAACTGAAGCCAATAGATATCGAGTGGCGATTTTGCATATCTGAAATCCTGATTTAAAGCCACAAAACGATGTAATTTCTGCATCGAATTGTTAAGGACGATAACAAGTGAATCCATTCCGATAATCTAAAGTGCAAAAAATCGTACATGAAACCCAAAAAATCAGAAAAACGAAGCCAAAGCCGAACAGGAGTGTATCATTTACTATAAGCTGTACAAACTATGTGAAACAGCCAGGGGAGACCAGTATCGAAAACATTGCCACCAGACACAAGTCCAAAATTTTGCATCATAATAGTTTTCGGCTGAACGTTGAGCAACCAGATGAAAACTAAGGCTTCGAGAGGTCTTGTCCTTCCCGCTGTATAGTACAGTTACAAGTCCAAAATTTTCCATCATAATAGTGCTCAGCTGTATGTTGTGCAACCAGATGAAAACTAAGGCTTCGAGAAGTCTTGCCCTTCCCGCTCCTTCTGACCCTCTTCACTTCGCTTCACTTCAGTACAAGATGTAAAACATTGGCTTGATTCGTTTCCTGTCTCACAAATATGAGAAGTAATTTTGGAATGGAATAAAAAATTGCCTGAAAAATTAGAAAAATTAGTGGCTTCCGATGGCCAATACTTTGAATCAAATACATTGTACCTTTATCTTGAAAACAATATTAGATTTTCATAAAAAAAACAATGGGTATTAATCTATACATCCAATTTTTCAGCAGAACAATTTTCTCGATTATAGTATTAATATTAAAAATTATATCTAAAAGACGAGAAAAGTCAGCAATAATGATTGATTTGTAGTTTAAAGCAACTCACTGCAAAATATTTTTTTCATTATTGAGGAACTTTGATTATTCTGGACCTCGGAGTTCTTCTAAGCATTATTATTTTCTATCTTCTTTCGATAAAAGCCCATGTTTTTTTAGTTGATACATATTGGATTTTGAAAAAAAAAATCACAACAAGCCATTACACGTCCGAACATGTTTGATATAGCTATTGGGAACCGCTGTACTTTTTGGACTTGGAATTTATTATTGTTAATTTTTCTTTTTCTAAACCAAGTTTTATCTTATTCGCTATTTCACTGTTAGGCTTTTTGATTCCCCTAAAATCAAATTCCCTGATTATCATATTAGTCTCTGCTGGGTACCGGGTCATTGCGAGATAACTGGCAATGAGGTAGCTGATGAATTAGCTAGGAACGGCTCAGCTTTGGATGGTGCTGTAAGTGAATGTGGTGTGAGACCACCTCTAGGCTTTTACTTCAGGTTGATTAGAGAGTGGATTCGGGATAAAACCAATCATGCATGGAATCGTAGAACGGAATGCAGGTTATCAAGGGTCCTATGGCCTAAACTTAATACAGCAGATAAAAACCCACCATTAGGCATGAAAAGGGGAAACCTGAAAACTATGATAGGTGTTCTAACGGGTCATTGTCCCATAGGGGGAATGACAGGGAATTGGGAGTTAGATTCCTCCGGTCTTTGCAGGATGTGCGAAGATAATGAGTAGATAGAGACGGTGGAACATATTATATGTCACTGTCCACGTCTATGACTAAGTGGGCAAAAATGGATAGCCAGTCGATTCGTTGACGAATTAGATAGCATATCAAGAACCGATCTAGGTAGCTTGATAGGATTCGTCATGTGCCTAGGCTAGCTAAGAGTCTTTTCTAGTCTAGTCTTTTCTACTCTTTTCTGTTCTTTTCTTGGTCTCAGCTTTCTAATCTTTTTCCTTCTTAAATCACTCTAACACTACTACCACTTTTTCTACTTTTTCTATAAATTCTACGAAGGGATTCACAATGGACCTCTAGGTCTCCGAGTGGATGCACAGGAACTCTTTCAAGTACTGTGCAACCCTTTTCTACCTAATTCTTTGATCCAAAGTACTTAATTAAGATTTTCTAATAATTTAAAAATAAAAATTAAAAAATGTTTTTTATATATTTTTTTTTTTTGACTGCCCTCTACAAGCGGACAAATCAAAAATTTAATATATTCTTAAATCTGTCATATCTTCCGACGATATTAGAGTGAAGAAAAATCTTTAAAATTAATGGCAGTAAGAGTTATTACGAAAATTATAAGATATATTTTATTCATATGTATATGATACATTATAATTTCAAATTTGCTGTCTTACAATTTTTTGTCTACAATTCAGCTCGTATGTTGAAATAGGTTATCTGTGTGCTTCCGATCATTAAAAGTATTTCTGTTTACATATTAATATATTTTATAGTCTCGTGAATCCTGGTATTACAAATCTGTGAAATTAAAATGAAATGTGAACAAACGAGTTAAAAACTTTAAAATTTTCAAGGATTTGCGCGTAGACTAAATTTAATTTAATTTGATATTGATTTTGTGTTACTGATAAATAATTTTCAAGATTTCATTGAAATATCCGTAACATACCACTAACATAGGTAGCCAACTTTTTAGGTCATGTAAACTAAATAGGTAAAATATAGCAAATTTATTAAATTTATTAAAAAGGGACGATTCTACTCATATTTGCCCTGCATTTAGCATTTGTCAGTGTAAATTTATGCATGCTCTTCTTAGGGTTAACATTTCCTCATATTTATTTACATTATAACACTGTGTGTTGTTTGTTAGTTAAATAAACAGTACGTAGCAAAAGTTTTTTTTTTTCTTGCTAAAAACAAATACATAAATAGGAAAACAGCAGAAGGAAGGGTTGTCTATTTAATGAATAAACAACACAATTAAGCATTTTATTAGCATATCTTTTTTTTTAACGCAACACAGAAAAGAGTAAATTGTTTATGTTAATACAATTAAAAATGTTAATAATTTTTAGAAATTATTTCCATAAAATGACAAAAATACTTAACAAGAATCAAGGAAAGGATTTATCTCAAATTTGACAGGAAATGCTTTAGAAATGAAGTCTGGGTTCACATAAGGCAATTTTTCTTGCTGAAATTCTGATTTCGTGTGAGAAAGAGCGAGAATGAATAATACAAACTTGCTTGTGCTTCGAAATTCGTTTTGTTTTTCATTATCGTACTTCAAAATAAAAACAAATCAAGGCAATTAAAACAAGAATTGCTGAAGTAAAATTTTACGTGTGAAAGTAAATGTAAGTTCCAAAGAAAATAAGGAATAATTTCGGCAACAAAAATCGCTGTGTGTGAATCTAGATAAAATTAATTAAAGAAGCAAATGTGCTGGGTAAAGAAAAAATTTAATTAATATTTTTAAATTATAAATTTTCAAACTTAATTTTCAACTAATATGTGTATGGCACATAGAAGGAGCACTTTACAATTTGCGCTTAACTTAAGGATTTAAAATATAGCAAGTTTACACTAACTGCTTAATAATTGTGGAAAAAATTATACATATTGTCCAGTGACTAAACACCTTTATAGAAAAAGTTTTAATCGCCTATTAAAGTTTTTAAAACCCAAACCAATTCATGAGTGGTTACATGGCAAAACGAGCAGCTATCGATTTTGACATCTGCTATGTTAGTGACAGACATTGGCTATTGGAAGTGTTTCTCAAATCATAAAATTTTAGATGTTTTAAACACTCATGTCCAATTCATGAGTGGCAAAACGAGCAGCAATCGTATTTGACATTTGCGATGCCAATGACAGACGTTGCCTATTTCTCAAATCATAAAATTTTAGACTCATGTCCCTTTACGGTCCAAAAAATATGATGGTTTAAAAAAAGAGAAAAATCTAAAAACTTTAGAACAATTACTAATAACTTCTAAACATGGCAGATCTCTGGTTTTAGTTTAAATATGAAACTAAAACCAGAGATCTGCCATGTTTAGAAGTTATTAGATAATTTGCTTCAAAAGTTAAAAGTTAGAAATATAACAATTTAGAATATTATATTCGGCTTAACCGGCTTAAGCGGCCACGCCGATTTTTTGTTTCCGAGTTTGCATTGTTACTTGAATTATTTCATTGATGTTTCACCTCTTATGGAATGTAATCAGTAAAGTGGGCGGGATATGCCCATTTTTGGTTTCTGAGTTTATATCGATCCTCGATCTATCTGTACAAAATTTTATAATATCAACCGAAAAGTATGAACTGAATTGTATGAATTACAACTGACACCTTGTTTCTCTAGTATTTGGCCCATAACACTTTTGTTTATTAATCGATTTTTAAAATTTCACCTTATATGGAAGGTAGCCAGACCATGCCCTTTTTTGTTTCCGAGTTTACATTGGTCCTTGAACTATTTGTACACAATTTCGTTGATGTTTCATCTTATATGGGAGTTAGGAAATAAAGTTTGCGGATCACGCACATTTTTGGTTGCCGACTTTATCCTCCAATTATCTATACAAAATAACACCCTGTGTTTAGCCCATTTTCAATACCAAATAAACCTTATATAAGATAAATATTTAAGCGAAATTTCGTCCCCCAAGTAGTACTCCACGATCCCTATCCTGTTTTCGACAGACAGAGGGACAGGTGGACGGACATAGCTAGATCGACTCAGAATCTTACCAGGACCCAGAAGCTTTATGGGGTCCTAAATGATTTTTTCGACATGTTACACATGAAATGACAAACCCAATATACCTGCCATTTTTTTTGATGGGTATAAAAATCAAACCATTATATCTAAAAAAAACTGTATTTTTAAAATTCTTAAAAAAATTAAATAATGTTGACGTAACTCTTCTCCCTACGCATACAACATCTCAAAGTGGACACTCATTTAGTTTAGAAATTATGAACCAAAATAAAATGTAATTACTTATAACTTCTGAACTATATAGAATAAAATTTAAATTTTAGTATCATTTTGAAGACAAAATTATTACCTTCAAAGTAATATGCAGTAAGTTAATTTAATTCAAAAATTCAAAGGTCAAAATTAGACTTATAAAAATTAAACCATTATATGTAACTCTAAAAACGATATTTTTAAAATTGTTAAAAAAAATATATAATGTTAACCCAGCTCTTCTTCATATTCGTGCAAAATTTTATATAGCTTAATAGATATGTAACAAAATAAAAACTGGTCAAATTTATTTTTTTTTTTTTTTTTTAATATGAACTCATAAAAAAAACATACTTTGAAATAAATTTTTTAAGTACTTAAAAATTTTATAAAAATTAGTTTTTTATCATATTTTTCTTCATAAGCCCTAAACCAAAAGAGTGTCTAACTTGAATTTTGGCAAGAGTATAGAATAGAGTTAAATTGTCAATATATAATTTTTTACAAATTTTTTAAAAATACTGCTTTTGGAGATATTCAGCTTTGATATTTATATCTTCGATATCGACCTTTGCACCTTGACATAAATAAATTGTATACATGTTATTTTAAAGTCAATTCCCTATATACAACTTTTAAAATTAAAATGCCTTTTATGGTAAAATGTTCATAGTAATTTTGTCTATAAAATGTATTTTAAATTTAATATTGTTTTGTGAATACGAGAAATATATTTTCTATTAAATGAAATAAAAATTAGAATTCTTCAGTGTATAGTTTTTCTCTATCATTTTCCTTCCTGCTCTTTTCTACATCTCATCTGTAGTTTCTTTCCATATTCTTTACGAAGGGACTCACAATGGACCTTTAGGTCTCCGGGTGGATGCACAAGCACTCTTCTGAGTGCTGGGCAACCCTTCCCTACCTACCTACCTAGTTTAGAAATCATGAGCAATAATGTATGTAAACTTCTCATAAAAATTTGAGCAGTACTTGCAATAGATAATATCTGTAGCGAATTTCATTGTAATCAGGGATATCAAACCCGAAAATGCCTATTACTTGGCCGTTTTGATATGGAATCACTCCTATACAAAATGTTTTCTGGTAAAAATCTCTAGATAGCTTTGTTAAGTTCATTTAAAAGCTTTATATTAAGTAAAATAAGCAGATAAAAATAATCAAAAACTAAGATTTTGCTCCGACAATTCGTCTTATACATTTTTTTTTTTTCATCTAAATTAATTTATTGAATCTTCACAGAATTAAGTGAACTAAAAATAAGAATTGAAATCTTAATTTCTACTAAGTCCAACCACTGTCGGACGAAAAACTATATGTACTCAAAGAGTTTAGCTTAGGCGAAGGTTGTGTTCCTTCTTCACAAACGGTTGTAGCCATCGCTTCTCATTATGTTTCCACCAAGTTGGTTAGGGTGTACTGCAAGCTTCCTCAAATATGATTCTGAGTGTTTTCTTATTTCATCTTTGACAAGAGGAACATTAAGGTCCTTGTGAATGTTTTAATTTTTCACACACCAGGGAGCTGCAGTTATCACTCGTAGTATTTTATTTTGGAGTCTTTGAATTTTTTCAACATTTGAAGCTGAGGCTTGCCCCATAGTTGGATACCATATTGGATTTATAATTGTGTTATAGATCAACAGTTTGCAGTCTAGACTTAATTTCTGAATTTCTACCAATAAGCCAGTTATTTTGAAGTGATTTTAACTTCATTTGTGTTTTGGGTTAATATTGTAACTATATGTGATTTCCACATAAGCCTTCGATCTAGATGCATACCAAGATATTTTACTTCCGTTTTTTGGGGTACAATCTGATTATTTAACAGAATTGGGAACACGAATCTCTACGCAACGTGAAGGTAATATGTATACATTTCTGCTCATTTACTTTTATTCTCCATTGCTTCAACCATTTTTTCTAGATAGAGTATATGATCTTGCAAGAGTTTAGATGCTTCTTGGGGGTTTTCATGAACTCCTAGAATAGCTGTGTCATCTACAAATGTTAATATATGGGTTCGACTATTAGTTGGCATATCAGAGGTGTATATTAAATATAAAAAGGGACCCAGTACACTGCCTTAGGGTACACCAGTTTCAATGGACTGTAGTGAGCTTATAAAGTCTCCCTCTTTAAGAACAAACTTTCGATGAGTTAAATAGCTTTTCAGCAGCTTATGCGTATTTGTGGATAAATATTGTTTAATTTTAAATAATAATCCTTCGTGCCATACTTTATCGAAGGCTTGAGATACGTCAATGAAGACAGCAGAACAATATTTCTTTTCTTCAAACGTCTTAGATATAACATTTATAATCCCGTGAGTTTGTTCTATATGGAGCTATGATTTTCTCTAAAACCAAATTGATGTATTGGAATACAATTCAAACGATTCATTATTGGTTTCAACTTTTTGATTAATAGGCTAATAGACCTTATAAAATAATTTAGAAATTTTTAAGCTCTGCTTATTATGAATGTTATTGCGATTATTGTGATATCCAAAAAGTTTTCGGTATAAGTAAATCATTTTCTTTTTTTTTATTTTTTCAAGTTTTTTTCTTTCAAGATTTTTCTTTGATTTTATCTTTGTTTTGTGCACGCAGAGAAAAAACATTGTTAGAGCATTATCACTACAACAAAATTATGTACTCATTGTTAATTTTCTTGAATTTTAATAACTATGTGTTAATGATAACAATGTTTTTGTTTTTTGTTTAAATTTTGTCATTATTATTATTATTATTATTATTATTATTATTATTATTGTTATTATTATTATTATTATTATTATTATTATTATTGTCATTATTATTTCATCATTATCACTACAACAATATTATGTTCTCATTGTTAATTTTTTTTCAATTTTAGTAACACCGTGTTCATAATAACAATGTTTTTGTTTAAATTTTGTCATTATTATTATTATTATTATTATTATTATTATTATTGTTATTATTATTATTATTATTATTATTATTATTATTATTATTATTATTATTATTACTATTATTATTATTACTATTGTTATTATTTTTATTATTATTATTATTATTATTATTATTATTATTGTAGTTGTTATTATTATTATTATTTTTATTATTATTATTATTATTATTATATTCATCATTATCACTACAACAATATTATGTTCTCATTGTTAATTTTTTTGAATTTTAATAACACCGTGTTCATAATAACAATGTTTTTGTTTAAATTTTGTCATTATTATTATTATTATTGTTATTATTATTATTAATATTATCATTATTTCATTATTATCACTACAACAATATTATGTTCTCATTGTTAATTTTTTTGAATTTAAATAATTCTGTGTTCGTGATAACAATGTTTTTTTATTTTGTCATTTAATGTTTACACTCAATAAAAATTTTAATAAAAACTTTATTAATATGAAAAATATCATTACTTCTACAACAGTTAAAACATATTCTGTTTTTAAACCATATTATTATTATTATTCCCATGACAATAAAATGTTTCAAATAAATATAATACTTATCCTTTTCACAAACTTAGTGAAAAATTTTGTTTCTAATTTTTGTTTATTTTAACTTCATTGTAATCCTCATTTAGTTTATATGTGAATAAATATAATAGAGATTTGTTTATACTCGGTGTGATTCAAGTAATTTAAGATATTGATTAACTAACTTTAAAGCGTTTAGTTAAAAAACATTAACTACATATGGTGGTACAAATAAATATAATTAATGAACAAATAATATATAAATAATTTTTTTCAATATTATTTTCAATAAAAAATTTATAAAATTAGTTTTTCATTAATACGTTTTATTATAATATATGATTAGATGGAATAATATGACAAAATGAAATAATAATATGATAAGATTGGATAACTATATGATAACATGGGATAATATTATTTTTTTTTTAAGTAATTTTATTTATTGATTCTTTACAAAAGTTAAGTGAACTAACAATAATTAATCAAATCTTAAATCTAAATCTTAATATCTATTTAGTCCAACCAACGTCAAACTAGAAGCGATTTTAAGGAATATGGTTTAACTTCGGCTCAGTTCTGCCGAAACTTTTCAAGTATGCTCCTGCATGTTCTTTTATAACATCTTTTACCAAAGGAACATTTAGATCCTTATGTATGTTAGTATTTCTTACATACCACGGGGCCGCGGTGATAGTTCGCCATATTTTGTTTTGCGCCTCAATATTTGATACTGAGGCCGTACCCGATAACTGGATTCCAAAACTCCATATTGGCTTTAAAACTGAGTTATAGAGGTGTAGTTTGCAATATAGACTGAGCACAGAAGTTCTGCTAATTAGCCAATTTATTTGGAGTGCTTTCAATTTCATTTGGGTCAACTT
The DNA here is from genome assembly GCA_932274085.1 of Protocalliphora azurea. Lineage (NCBI taxonomy): Eukaryota > Metazoa > Arthropoda > Insecta > Diptera > Calliphoridae > Protocalliphora > Protocalliphora azurea. The sequence continues at coordinate 16,388,528 of OW026523.1, forward strand.
TGCATCAATATGGAATTTCCAAGTAAGGCGTCGGTCGAGATGTATTCCGAGATATTTAACCTCCTTGGTTATTTATAAGGATATTTGGGCATGATTCCCTACACAAGGTAAATGTTATATGTGTGCATTTTTGTTCATTTATTTTTATTTTCCATTTTTTAGCCATAATAATTCGATAAAACGAAATAATAATGTGACAATATAGTATAATAATATAATAATATCAAATCATAATCTGATAAAATGGTATAATGTTGTAGAAATATTGTCCAATTATATGTAAAACTATAATCAACATGAGAACACAAACCTTAAAATTGGACCCTATATGACAAAATGGAATAATAATAATTATTTTATTTTTTTTTATTTAATTATTACTTATAATCGTTTTCATTTTTCTCTATGATCATATGTTACGAACATAATATGTTACTCTTAGATTCTGGTCACTACAACTATATTTTTTTCTCTGCATCTGCTAAAAATTATCTAATTCACATTGATTAACTTTCACTAAAAACATTTTAATTTAAGTGTCCAACAAAATATAAAGACTCAATACTTTCCTCCTAACATGTTTATGCTCTTTATTTTTTCTTATCTTTTTTGGAAATCTTCTACAGCAAGTTCTTAGAGTATTGACAATTATAAAATGCAATCAAAAAGTTTTATTTATCCAGCCAGCCAGTAGTACTTCGAACAAAACGCAGTAGATTTAGTTTTAGTCATTGAAAGTTTAAGTCTTTTCCATTTGCTTCATTTCCAATTTCTTAGGGATTTTGTTTTGCCACATAAAAAAAAAAAATACTATTCGCTTTTTGTATGTTTTGTTTTTTATTCGTATAAAAATTGTTCTAGTTTTAAATCCACTTGTATGAAATGCCATAAACTTTGTTAATTGGCTGAAAGTTTATTGATAGGGGGAGTAGTATTAAAACCTCTTGAACTTTTATTAGCTAGTGTTTTGTCTTGTTGTAAAAGTACAATACAAAAAGCAGTAATAAAATATTTATAAGTTATTGATTAAGATACTTATGTACTTGGGGAATTATTATAATGATAATAATTATTTAACTTTTGTAATTACTAAGGATAATAGCATGTTAAAGAAAACTATTGGGAATGAAAGAGATACCAAATAAAAGTAAAAACAAAAACTAACTCTCATAATTTTTTGTTAAAAATCTCCTTAAATATCCTTTTTTTAATTCTCCCTAATACTTACTTTTCACAATTTATTTAGCTTGTTGCCGCATTAGTTTTAACTTAATTTATAAAGCTGTTGGAAATTTAAGATTTTCTTGTTCACTTTTTTCCATTTTGTGGAGGGGGAGGTTAAACTTTTCAATTTAATGCTTGGTTTGCTAGCTAATTGCATCTTCAAATTCTTATCATGACATTTTATTTATAGATTTGTATATTTGTTTCTAGTTTTTCTTAAAGTTGATTTTATTTTTATTCAACATCATAAATGATTGTGTCATTAATGGTCACACACTGGTAATCAAAAAGTTTTTTTCAAGAAGAGAAAATAAAAAAATATTGGAAAAGAAAGAATTACATTTACCACTCAAAACTTATTGGTTGTCGTAGAAAAGTATTGTAAAAAAAGGAATTCCTAGGAAACTGGGGTAATAATTTAAAGTGGCAATGATGAATAGATAAGAGCCCTATTGAAAGATATTTAAATAAGTCCGTCGAAATTAATAAATAAGATAACACTACTAGAAGTTGAAACCTTCTCATTTAACGGTCTATTGACCTTCGAAAGTGTCGGGGTTGTGGATGATACTTGAATGCTCCACAGAATGCTTAGCGGAATGATTACAACAAAAATTGTTTTGTTATTGTTAGGTTATCGTTCCTTAACTGATGAATTACGACGCAGTTAAAAATCTAACATCAAGTTTGACGATTTCTCGAAATGAATTATAAATTTAGTACCTATATTAATTCGAGCTTCAGCAAAACATTCTTATTTAGTCGGAATACTCAGAAACCATATATGAGGAATTTCAAAAATTTTGAGTAAAAATATGTATTTAAATTTTTTTTTTTTTTTCTCATGAGATCTTTAGTGCACCAACTATCATCAAAACGTTTGTTTTTTTCGAAATATATCAAAATTTAAAGGGTATTTCGAATTTTTGGAAATTTGTTAGTTTTTCGTGCTTGGCAGCTTTCTTGTTTTTCTTACAATTTCTTCCTTTTCACAAGTAATGAAAAGTAATAGAACAAAGCTATTATTACTGAAATCAAATAAAAAAAAATAAAGTATTTATTTTATTTTTCTAAAAAATATATATTTAACAGATTAGTTCCAAATTTTTGCATCAGTTAATTTTCGATATTAAGGAATATAATCAGATCTATTTAGGTGAAATTGATATTCTAAGTATCAAAACCTACATAGCTTAACATTTCGTGTTTTTCAGGTCATGCATTTTAATTTGTTTCATTGAAATGCATTTATTTTTCTGAAATGCTTTAAAGGATAATAATTAACTAAAAACACACCTTAAATACTCTCTGAAATTTACGAACCATAGATTCATTTTTTTTTTTATTTCAAAAATGAAATAAAATATCAAGTTTTTTGGTGACACAAAAATAAAAAATAAATTATAGTTCAAAAGTTAGTTATAAAAATATTGTATAAAATTTGATTGCCACTTATCAAATTAAATTTTTAGCCATTAAAGTCTTGTACATAATTTCTAATTTTTCAAAACAAAAAAAAAAATAAATAATAATAAATTCTCCCTCACCCCTACAAATGCATTGTCAGGATACGCGACTGAAACACAGGGATGTCAAAATTGCTACAATTGATCTTTTTTGGTACAATTCGAAACTGAAATGACCAATTTGGTACAATTTAAATTCGTTTCTAATCTCAATTTTTCATAAAATTACTATATGAAAATCATCTCATTTAGAAACAAAATTTCAATTTTAATTGCAAAAATATTTTAAAAATCTCAAACTAATTAGGACAAAGCATTATGATTATACTTGATACCCAGTCTCAGCTTTTTATTTTAAAATAAAAAAATTCTCGTGTCAGGGTCTTGTAGACTCTTTAATATTCGAAGACATATTGTCATCAATAATTTGTATTATTAATATTATTTATTTAATAAAAACTATGGAGAGATTAAGAAGGTTTATTTATGATAGAATTAAATACGAAATTAAAAGCATTTATTGGCAGGAATTATAAATTGTTGTCAAAATTTATATAAATAACATTATAATACATCAAAAGATTAAAGGTTAAATAATACTAGGTGTGTTTTGTTGCTCCCGTTGAAAAAACCACATTAACCCAATTTGGAAGCAGTTTATATTTACTTGTAAATTGAACCACTAAATTTACACTTTTTTGTTATAAAATTAAAAATTAACAAATGTTTTCTTTGAATTTAATTTTATTTCTATATTTATTTTTTTCATAAATTTATAGTACTTTTATCGACATTAAAATTAACATGTATAATTCTGTACGTTAATTCCTAACGTATATAAATTTAAATTTTGTATGAAATTGCCTATGAGCAACAAGGAAAATAACTTGAAAGAGTTAGGTTTATTTCGGGAGTTCTAAGGCCTTTCTTAGCTTCATGTGTTAACTTTTATAACAATTTTCTATTTTGGTACAATTGTGGCAAAAAAAAGTGCAAAGCTGTTTAGTACAATTTAAAAATTTCAATTGACATCCCGGATAGATTAAAGTTTAAAAAGGGCGGCGTCTTCACGCCTCCACCTAGAGACCATTGGGTCCATTTTGACTTCCCTTATACAACATATGAATTTCTTAAGTTTTGTCTCACGACTAATTAATGCTCTGAGTCTAAACGATATTAACTGTTAATGTAAAACTAAAACGAAACAAAAAGTTTTCATTTTTAAATTTATTAGCCTTAAATGGCTATAGTTCCTTGAGATTTTAAGTGAATGAACTAAATTTCTTAATTTCATAATTACTTTGTAAATTCAATCTAAATCCAACAACAGCTTTTCTGCTTTAAAAAAACTTTAGAAATACAAGACTAATAAAGTCGGTTAGAAGGAATTACAAAATTACACACAAATAATACAGAATACAATGCTTCATTCTACTAACATAGTTATATTATGGTGGAATATAGATCGAAATCTATTTATTGAAAAATATACTGAAATCTTTGTATTGGACATTAGACCAAATGTTTTATAATGAAAATTTAACGGAAGTCTCTTTATTAAGCAGTAATCTGAAATCTCTATATTAAAAAACAGAGCGCAGTCTATGTATTGAACAAAAGAACAAAGTATGTTATAGCTCAGTTTTTCAAGTTTCCTGTTTGGAATAGTTTACAATGTTTCTCTGTCACTATAAATAAACACAAATCAAATGACCAACTTAATATACATGTACATATATCATACAATTACATTTATATCTACAAAATATTTTTTTTGAACTTTCAAACTTTCAAACTTACAAATGAAGTAATCAACAACTATGAAAATGAATTGTTCGAAAAAAATCTTATAGATTGAAGTAAAACTATAAAATTTGTCTACTGAAATTTTCAAACAGTAAAATCATTGCATACTTTAAGTACATTTCTTACTTTACTACCATTAAGGACAAGGGTGCCGAAAAGGGAACTTTATACTAAATATATGTTATTGGGTACTTTTAATAATTAACTAAATGTACAGTTGCTATAAAATCCACCCCAGTATTCTTGTTTTTTCAACATGACCATTTTGTATGCTTTTTTACATACATATGGGTAGAGGGCGGATTTTCATGCATTTATAGATTTAAAATAAGCCCCTAAAATATGCTTTAAGAAATTTACACTTACATAGGTGTTTAAAACATATTTTAGGGCTTTATTTTAAATCCATGCACATATAAATATTTTTTCCTTATATTTCGCTTTCTAATATGCCCTAGAGGAAACAAATTGATTAGAGAGCGTAGCTTTATATATTTATTATATTTTTTTAAAGCCCCTAAAATATGTATTTAAAAATTTTAAATATATACTAAAAATTTTAATAATATGTACCTCAGTACATATTTTCGAGCCTCATTCTAAATCACTAAATATATGAAAAGCCGCCCTATACATATAAGTTTTTTAGTTACATTTTGTTTAGCAATTAAAAAGTTTTTTCTTGACTTTTTTTGTTTTTAAGTAGTGGTTTTCAAATCTAGGCAAAAGGGTAAAGGAAAAAACTAACTAAAATTTAAAACTTAAATAAACTTTGCTAATTGCCAACATTTAATGGTGACCATATATATAAAATAAGTTTTAACTTATTTTTAAAATGGTTTAGAATAAATTTTATTTACTTTTTAAAAGATCTAATGTAATAATTTAAATTTTAGAAATAAAGTGGAATAATAGTTATTTTTAAGATATTAAAATAATTTTTGGGAAAAAATTTTTATATTGAAAAACCTAGCATATCATCAGGCATTTTATTTACTCTTTAATTTATACATTATTTTTAAGTAAAATTATATGTTCAACACAAAATATTTTTCTTTATCAATTTTAATACAAAAGCATCAGCTGCAATTGCAATTTTTCTAAGTAGATTCAAACATAAAATGAAACTCTTTTCTTCTCGGAGGTGACAAAACAAATTTTTATCTTCAAAAAAAAGAAAACTAAAAAAATAAATCCTTTTTTGTCTAAACAAAAAAAAAAAAAGAACTCAAGACTGCAGTTAAGAACAAAAAATAAAAGCAAAATAAAAGAAGAAAAAACTATTTAAGTGTTTTGTTGAAACGAACACCTGCTGCAAGTTCAACTACAATCTTTTGAAATGTTGGCATTTTTAAAGGCTCTATGCCAGATTCCAGTATCCAGCAACAGCAGCAGTAGTACACAGTAGTATTTTGCTTGTGGAATCCAGATATTTATACATTTGAAACTTGTGAAACAAATAGAGTTGTTAAAAAAGATGAAATAAAATAATAATAAAAAATTCTAGACAAACTATTTTGTTGAAATAAATATTACTTTGTAAATACATGCTGATGTATGAAAAAATATTTATGCAGATGTGAGACTATAAAAAATGGATTTAAAAAAAATTTTAGATAAATTGCTTTTTTATATGCATAAAAAACAAAAATAAATTTTATTATACATATAGGATATGCAAATTTTATAGATTTTTAATATATATATACATTAGACTACCCATGAAAAACATTTTATATTGCATGCTCGATCCTGGTAGATGGGGCTAAAAATTATATATGTGTAAAAATTGGGTCGACCGATCGTAAATCGGCCAGTCGACTTTGACTTTTGTCCTGAAAAAGTTCTTAAAATAAATTAAAGTCTTTATTGCAATATAACTCTATAATTTAACATTTTTCGAAAAAAAAGTATTTTTGAATCAAACTGTCACCCAAAATTTAAGTGTTGCCGATTAACTGAAAATTATAAAAGTTGACATATTAATATATTTGCGAATAAAACATAAAACCTCGTGTATTTTTCTAAAAAGGGAAAAAAGTGAATTTCGAGTGCTCAATAAACATTATTTTTTGCAAAACAAAAAGCTCCATGAATACTATGAGAACTCTGCACCATCGATTTCAATGGTAAAATAGTGGTTTACTGACTTTCGTTGTGGTCGCACAAGTACAAATGACACTGAACGTTCTTGACGGCCAATTGAGGTCAGTACACCCAAAAATGTCGAAAAAATTCACGATATGGCGTTGGCCGACCGAAGAGCAAAAGTGCGTGAGATTGTTGATGCCATAGGCATTTCATAGGGCAGTGTGGTTTCGATTTTAAATTATCAGCTGGGTTTAAGAAAGTTGTAGGCAAGATGGGTGCCGCGTTTGCTCTCAGTTGACCATAAACGTAAACGTGTGAAAACTTCAAAGGATTGTTTGGAGTTGTTTAACCGCAATCCGAATGAATTTTTGCGGCGTTTTGTAACTGTAGATGAAACATGGATCCATTATTATACTCCGGAGACCAAGCAGCTGTCTAAACAATGGGTTTCTCCAGGTGAACCTGCTCTGAAGAAGGCCAAGGTAAGCTTGTCGGCCAATAAGGTGATGGCAACATTTTTTGGGATGCACATAATCCACATCGATTATCTTCAAAAGTGTAAAACAACAAGCGGCGAATATTATGCCAACTTATTAGAACGATTTAATGAGGACTTAAAAAGAAAACGACCCCATATGGCCAAGAAAAAAGTTATTTTTCATTAAGATAATGCACGGATACACACGTATTTAGTCTCAATGGCAAAACTCTATGAATTGGGCTACGAATTGATTCCTCATCTGCCATATTCTCCGGATTTAGCCCCTAGTGACTACTTCCTATTTCCAAACCTAAAGAAATGGCTAGGTTGAAAGAGATTCAGCTCCAACGATGAAATTATTGACCAAACAAATGCCTATTTTAAGGACCTCGAAAATTTTATTTTTTGGAAGGGATACAAAAACTGGAGAAACGTTGGACTAAGTGTATGGAGTTAAAAGGAGATTATGTTAAAAATTAATTTTTGTTTTGCAAACAAAACTGTGTTTCATTCAAAAAGTCACGGAAGCATTGATCCGCCCTCGTATTTCACAATAGCTAGAAAATATTTAAATAGAAATATATTTTCAAAATAACAAGCAAATTCATTTATATGATAAAAATTCAAAGAGTAATGAATATTTGTTTTATTTCTATTCTATCCTAAATTTTTTTTCTGTTATTTTAGTATTCTTTCAAAAAGGAACATGCTTGGAATTTAAACAATAATTTACCTCTAAGTTCAGTTTATGACATTATAAAGGTTAATTAAAAGTAAAATATTTTATTTCCATAATTGTGTGCTTTGAACATTTAAAATGTAATTTTTTCATCTCAAATTCAGCTTCTTTATCAAGAAAGCTATTCTATTTATTTATATATTTATTTATATATTTATTCAAACACCAGAATTCTCAAAATAAGTTACTTCTGTTCCACATCTGGTATGTCTTCATCTTATATTACACTGCGGTTTAGTTCTAATTTCTTTTTATAAATATTTAAAAAAAAAAGTTATTAATATTGCACACATTTATTTATTTGAGAGCTGTTGTAAAAAAAAAAATAAAAAAATTGTCTGATTTCAGTATATCCCACTGATTTTTAAAGTAAAACAGTTGTTTATATCTAACAATATTAACATGTCAACTTTTATAATTTTTAGTTAATTGGCAACACTTAAATTTCGAGTGACTATTTAATCCAATAATATCATAAAAGTACTCGCTCTAATAATACAAAATGTAATGGCATTTATTGCCAATATTTCTATGATAAGTTAAAAATCGATACCACAAATTCAGATTTTGGTCCATCTATGCTACAGGGTGTTTTTTTAGAAATTCATAACTTTGAGGTAGCAACACTGCTTTATTTGATAACCGATTTAACAGCAGATAGTTGCTTTTTTTTTGTTTAGTTTGGTTTGAAATTTCATTATGGATAGAAATTTGAAATTTTTTCAAAATAATGGTTCTGTTCGTCAAACTTATCGTGCACTTCATTCATTTTATGGCGTACATAAGCGTCTTTCAGAGCGGCTAATTCGAAACAATGGATCGTTTTCGAATCACATTTAATCTTGCTGACAATCCCATGAGACGCCGAACAGTAAGCACTGAAGAAGCTGTAGCCGCTATACATGGAAGCATTAAAGAAAATCCAAGTTAATCAATTCGTCGCCATTCTTAGCAACTGGGGTTGTGTCCTTTCACTTTATGGAAGATTTTACGAAGGAATCTTGGCTTAAAAGCTTTAGAGATAAAACTTGTGCAGAAATTAAAGCATGAAATTAAACCCATAAGACGCCGAACAGTAAGCACTTAATAAGTTGTAGCCGCTGTACAGGGAAGCCATAAAGAAAATCCAAGTTAATCAATTCGTTGCCGTTCTTAGCAACTGGGGTTGTGTCCATTCACTTTATGGAAGATTTTACGAAGAGATCTTGGCTTAAAAGCTTTAAAGATTCAACTTGTATAGAAATTAAATCCAAGCGACCATCGTATATGCCGGCGAATGTGCTGATGCACAAATTGATATTGATATTGAAATTCCATTCAAAATTTCGTTCTCCCATGAAGTCCATTTTTTGTTGAATGGGTAAGTAAATAAGCAGAATGTATATAAGCAGAATTATCCATATATTTTCAAAAACGATGATGGTCAGAATGTTACTGACAATGTTGAACGTTTTAGAGACATGATTAGAAATTTTTTTAGTACCTCAATTAGCTGACATTAATCTTCCTGACATGTGGTTCGAATATGACAGAGCCATATGCCACACAGAGCGTGCTACAGTTGATCTACTCAAAGAAACTTTTAATGAGAGAGCAATTTCTCGAAATGATCCAATTAATTGGCCACCAAAATCGTATGATTTAACCCCATTGGATTATTTTCTTTGAGGTTATGTAAATTTGCTTGTCTACGTCGATAAACCAGAGACAATTGAATATTTGGAAATCAATATTCGAAGAGTTATTAGCGAAATACTGCTGCATATGCTGCGAAAAGTTTTGTGTTCCAGATTGCGCCTTATACGCGCCAGCTGTGGCGGCCACATGGCCGAAATCATATTTGAACATTAATGTCATAAAATTGTCTATCCATTGATATTAAAAATATATTTCTTTGTTTTATTATGATTTAACTTGTGTAACTATAAAAGAACACTTTAAAATAGTAAGAATATTTGGCAAAATGTAGTGATTTATAAAAATTACAAATCTTGCTCTACGAAATAATGAAAACCGTTTCTAACAGGCTAGGCCCACATTAAAACGAAAACATTTTTAAAAAAGTCCATGTATAAATTTCTATTTTGATTGCTTATAACATCACTACAAGTCATATTAGGCTAAAATATTATATGTCAAAAATTTCTAATTTTTATTCTGAAGAAAAAAAGCTTATATAGCATTTTTTATCAAAATTTTAAATTAAAGTGTTATAGACAAATAACGATTTTAGTTGCTTTTAAGACAAAGGTCAAAGTCCATTGGTCGGTTTACGACCGATCGACCAAATTTTTACATACACACATTTTTATTGTAGCCCCAACTACCATAAACTGCCGGTAGAGCAAGCAAAATCAATACTTTTGTAAATCCAATACATTTCATGGGTGGTCTAATGTACATTAGGGTTATACATTTTTTTGGACCTTAAAATACCACAACACCATCTTATAGCCAATAATGTTCTGCTAATAATCAATTTCGACAAAAAACTTCACGCACCGAACGCAATTTCTAAAATGCCTTTATAAATGTTTTTAATATTTTTATTTAAAGCTCTAAGTATTGAAATGGCAGAAATTATTTATTAGGTTTGGATCAAAATCACTTAATTTTATATTCTTCTTTCACGTAATTATGAAAAGTGTTGTGATATGGACAAGTATTCAGAAGAAAATTATTCAGGACTTGTCGGTTATCGAATAAAATATAAAAATCTCACAAATTTAACATATTTTTGCATATATTTTTTTTTTTTCAAAATTTAGTAGAAAATGATTTTGTATTTGAATTTACATTATAAAATATTAAAAAATTTAAAAATTCAAGAAAAGTACATAAAATAAAAAAAATAAGTTTATATTAACATCGCGATTTTACAGTAATTGCCAAGAAATTTTTTTTTTTTTAATTATTTGATATCAAAGAAGACACTAGTGCGTGATCTTTTTCAATGATCGCGAAAAATTAATATCATATCTCTTCATAATATTCTATACTCTACAAAATCTTTGCAATGGTATTTTGTTATTTGCAAAAATTGCAAAAAGTTATAACCCTAATATATATATTGTATAAAAATATTTAAAGGAGAGTAAATATTCATATATTACTTATAGTTTTAAATGCTTATGAAGTGAGAGAAAATCATAGGAAAAAAAGTTGAGGATATAATTTATTTAAATGTAAAAGGAATTAACTCAAAATTCCGATCAAGATTTTGCATACAAAGTAAATATAAAGTTTACATAAATACATTTGGAAAGTTCATAAGTCCTTCATACCTTTCAGACACCTCTTCACATAAAACTTTACATTAACAAAAACTTCTTCAAAAAGCTTAGCAGTGAAGAACAAAATTCAAAAGAGAAATGTTTTTCAAACCTGATATTCGAAAGCTAACGACGGAGTCTTAAAAAAATTTTAGCATACAATAAACTGGTTCCTCGAATTTGTTTTTAATTTAATTTTCTTTATTTCCGTTTCGAAATTTTAACTAAATCTTTGGCGGTACGAGTAACGAGAAGGACAAGCAAATACACAAAATTTTGTGAAGATCGAAAAATAATACCAAGGATTTTGGATTACAAACGACTCAGTTTGATCGCTCTTCAACTCGGATTTATCACTTTTTATTGGATAAATTTGTCATTAAATCTTAAATATAGTAAACAAATATTTTTATTGACATCTCGAAAATTAGAATCAACTTTGGAAAAAGGGATTAAAGATTCGAATTCAGCACCCTAAACCACCTTAGAAAATCACTTTCAATTGCTTAACTTGTACACTTATAACTTGTGTAATTAGTCCTTCTACATTTTGTATAAAAAGCCAATTATATTTTATTCTTATGACTAAATGTTTATGGAAAACTTTAGATCGATTCATTTTTATTGACTCTTCTTTACATTTTCCAATTCTCATTGATGCCATTCAACCGCCAACAGTGGCCGTAAGAAGTGAAGTGGACGATTCACACGCAGAGAAAAAATATAGTTGTGGTGACCACAATCTAAAAGCTATATATTATGATTGGAACATATGGTCACAGCTAAAAATATATATGATTATAAATAATTATTATTATAATTCCATTTTATCATATTGTATCCGATTTTATGGTGCATTTTTTCCTGTTATGGTTTGAGTTTTTTATATTATTATACCATCTTACCACTTTATTATCTCATGCTATCAGATTATGATTTCATTTTATTATGATTTCATCTTATCATATTATTATCCAATCTCATCATATTATGTGTTTATTAATCATAAAAAATTATTTACATATTAGTTGTTCATTAATTAATTTTATTTACTTGTAACTTCATATATTGTGCAAGATAGTACAAGATATTTTTTTATTAACTATTCACACGAAGTTGCATAAATCACAACAAATATAATAAATGCTTGTCTACTTATATTAATTTATGTACAAACGAAATGAGAATTATAATGAAGGCGAAAAGCAACCGTTAAAAACAAAATATATTCAAAATCAAACAAGTTATGAATTTTTCAAACATTTTGTAAAAAGCATATTTATTTGTAACATTTTATTGCTATGGGAAAAATAATATTAATATGGTTTGAAAATACATTATTGTTTAAGAACAAGGAAAAAGATTGATAATATTTAATGGTTATAGAAATAATGATATTTTTATATTAACAAAATTTTGTTCCAGGTAAAAATATTCAAAAAATATAAAATGTTTGTAGTTAACTGTAATAAAATCTTGATTGAATGTAAATATTGAATGATGAAACTGAAACAAAAACATTGTTATCATGAACAGAGTATTATTAAAATTAATGAAAATTAGCAATGACAACATAATATTGTTGCAGTGACAACACTGAAGCCATATTATTTCCCTCCGTGTACTATTCTATCTATTCATGTAAAGAGAGACATGTTCATAAAAACAACTCTAACTTATCCAATTAGCTAAAATCCTACACTAATGTAGGTGAGGAAATCTGGTTAAAAGATGAAGAACATTTCATCTTCGTAGTACATCGCACATTGGGAGAGAATAAAAATTTCTTTGAGATATAACTGTAAATTCTTATAGACTGTGTACAATTTTAAGTTTGAAACAAAGATTTTATTACTCATAAAATATTTATAATTTATCCAGAAACCAATCTTTTACAAAAATTTTACTTTAATTCCAAAAATAATTAAAAGTATGAATTCAAAAACTGCGTACAGAACATATAGGCTAAATGCAAAATTTCAATGCAAAATAGGTCAAATTTGAAAGGGTCTATACTTAGCCCTATTCGGTGATTATGCTGGTTTTTAATTTTAAAATTAAAACACCTTTCGGAAAAGTATAAAATTATTACACGTTTTATTTTATTTTAGAGAAAAAAGTGCGTAGACACTTTTTTGCCAAAAAAAAAAAAAAAAAAAAAAAAAAAAACACACACACAAAAATTATAATTTTTATAATTTTCAAATACAAAATTTTTTATTTTTGGATTCAGAAAAGATGTCAGCTTCAAATTTCCTTTATTCAATAGATAATTTTGTTTGTTTTTTAACTAACTGAGATAGTGGAAATTTCAAATTCAAATAACTTGAAAACTATAAGCGATAAATAACATATGCTAGCATGTTTTTCATTATGATACAAAAATTGGGCAAGGAATTAAACATTTTCTATGTCAGAGGTACTTTATTTTGAGCCCCAATAGTTCCGCTCCTGAGAATTAGAAGTTGCAGATTTACAAAAATTTCCCACTGTGCATCGAAAGGGGGTATCTGATAGGTGAAGAAATAATTATAAGTGCGTATCTGCGGAAAGTTCTAAAATGCCACGAAGGCATGCCATCTAGGAAATAATCTCTAGTGTGACAAATATCCAAATGGTAAGTGTAAAATGTAGTGTGACTGCTATCAAGATGAATCCGAATGGTAACCTTACCTATTGTAATATGGAGACATTGGAAACGCACTTGCCGTACGCTACCTATATATAAGTATATAAAAATGAATGAGTAGAGGGAATGGCCCCCATACAAAGCAAATATTAGTTATCGCATATAGTGAACATTTTAATATTTTGCGGGAATGGTTCTCTTATCAAGTTCCATAATTTAGATAAAAACGGAAAGGTTAGGAATTGGTGGAGTGATAGCCCCATTCAAAGGAAATATTAATTGTTGCATATCCAAAGAACTGTATAAGTGAAAGCCTTAAGACTTAAAATTCACAACTGAGATGAAGGTCTTAAATATTTTTGTTTATATCTAAAGAACTATTATAGTCAAATGTTTAAGATTTTGTGGGAACAATATTCTTATTAAAATTCAGATGAAAATACAAAGTAAATATTGGTTTTTGCATATCTAAAGAGCTATTGCAGTGAAAGCCTTATATTTTTGTGGAAACAACTTTCTAACACTTTATAGTTTAGATGTGAATGCCCTATTCACAGGTCCAGGGGAAGCAGTGGCCCCTATGCAAAATAAATATTATTTATCACATCAATTGTTATAGCTAAGCACATCGGGTAAAGCTAGTTTTATATAAAATAGAGTTCTCTTAATTGGAAGACATCGCAACATCCCCCTTATATATAAGAATAACTAATAAAGATATAGCCGGTCAAGCCCGAACACATATTACGCTACACCATAGAGTATGTACATCAAAATTCGAAGAGAGGTCTTACTCAGCATCAGCTGAGTTTTTATGGGTTTCAGACTTTGAAGGTATCCTAGTTCAAAAATGGCTAAAAATTTTGTCCATAAAACTGTGGTTGTGATATGGATTAGGATTTCTTAAGAAGAAGAAAAAATATGTTCTTCACAATTATCAGTTGCAAAATAATCGGAATACTCTATTCAAATTGTCATGAAAGTTTCTACTAGAAAGTCGATCAAAATGAAAAATTTTTGGAGATAAATCTGAGTACTATACGATTTTGGAAGAGGACCCCCAAAGACCTCTCATGATCAGACCTTTAGGAGCTTGCCAAATTTTTGTTAAAAATCCGATTTCAAAAATGTGTACACTATCTTAAAACATGCTGGTTGTTTGCATTCAAAATTTCAACTATATCAATTTTGCAAGATCTTGCATCTTGATACAGTTTTTTCAATATAGAGAGCAATATTTTCGGTCCTCTAAGTTAATTTTTCCTTTAATTAGTTAAAGAAAAAAATTATCTTTCGAATAAAAGAAAATTGTAAAAGTGCCATGTGGGAAACCAAAGAAATTGTCCATTTACATAAAACAGAGCGTTCGACATAATTCTGTACCACGTCAGGTTGTAGGTGCAACAGAATGATATCCTGGTCATCAAAGTTATAGTCCCTATGACTTCTACGATACCAAAGTGTTAAGACCAAAAAAAGTTATGAGTGGAACTCCACAAGGAGGTGTGATTTCTCCGCTGTTGTGGCTTATTGTCATTAATATCATCCTGTGCGAATTGGAAGACAAGGGAGTGAATGTTGTGGCTTATGCGGACGATGTGGTGATACTAGTATCAGGACTGTTTCTGAACGTGATAAGCGATATCATGTCAACTGCTCAGACTACACTCAGCGACTGGGCCAAAGAATGTGGACTAGGGATGAATCGGGGCAAGACAGAACTGGTACTTTTCACCACAAAGACCAAGATACCGAGCTTCAGACTACCATGGTTAGAAAACTGTGAACTCACCTTGTCGGACAATGCAAAGTACTTGGGCATTATTTTGGACTTCAAGCTTTCATGGAAGCTAAACATTCAACATAGGGTTAGTAAGGCTACGGTAGCATACTACACCTGTAGAAAGATGTTTAGTGTGAAATGGGGTTTGAGTCCAAAATTGACTAAATGGCTATACACTGCGATAGTACGGCCCATTCTTGTATATGGATCTCTTGTTTAGTGGACCGCTACTAGTAAGAGATACGTGGTGGATCAATTTTACAGGATACAAAGATCCGCTTCCATTGGCATTGCAGGTGCATTACGTACTAGTTCATCAGAAGTTCTGAACACTATATTGCACCTAACACCTACAGACCTACACTATCAGTCAATAGTACGATAAAATTATCTGCAACGGAAAACTGGGGATCAAGAACGTATGGGCACGCGAGGATATTAATTTTAATACCCTAGAAATTCAATCAAACTACCGACTATATGATTCCCCACATGGACTTCGGAAATAATATTAAAGTCCTATTCCCCACCAGGAGTGAATGGAGAAGAGGAAATCATCTTGAACAATATGGAACTGACGGCTCAAAGATGAACTGCGGTGTCGGCTCTGGTGTCTTCTCTAACGATCTTGGAATTAGACACTCATATAGACTCCCTGATGAGGCAAGCGTATTCCAAGCGGAAATACTAGCGGTCAGGGAAGCGTATAAACTAATTCGCGATAGAAATATGCAAGGGAGTATTGGTTTATTTTTCGACAGTCAAGCGGCAATACTATCGCTCAAATCACCCCTCTATTCTAGTCAGACAGTGTAAAGAACAACTACTAGGACTAAGTCGACTGTATGACATTACTATAGTCTGCGCATAGGGATTACTATGGTAATGAACCGGCAGACGAATTAGCCCGGGCAGGCTCTGCTATAAATGCCTCCTTATCGGTTTCTGTCGCAATTCCGTTAGGAACAGTCAAAAGCAGAATCCAAAAACACTTTCTAGAAAAGGCGAAAAATAGATGGCGAAATCTGGACAAATGTAGAGTCGCGAAAGAAACGTGACCTACTTACAACCAAAAACGCTCAATGCAACTCATTGACTACAAACGTAAAGACATCTCGAGACTAATAGCATTGTTTACAGATCACATGCAAGCAGACTTTGTCTCCCTTGCAATGAATACTGTCGTAGCTGTGGCAATCGCGGGAAGGAGGAGGCAGTATATCATCTTCTATGTGAATGCCCAGCCTTGAACGCAATCAGACATAAATTTCTGGAAAGGTACCAGTTAAACAACCTCTGTGAGATATCTGACACTAGACTCAGTGACATTATTAAATATCTCAGTGCTACAGGCTGGATCTAATTAATTTATGTTCTCATTTTTCTTCCCTATACTTCTATCTCATTACAGACTCAATACAACTTATTCACCTGGCGAGTAGTGTGGTCCCATCAAAAAGGATTCTAACGAGTCTAATTGATTATTCGTTAGGTTACGGGCTACCACGTAAACCAACCAACCAACGATACCAAAGTTAGCTATTTCTCGGGATCTTGGGATCAACTTTTCTATGATTCTCGCGTGGTTATTTCATTAATATTGTAGGTGTTGTTAAAACGAAAAACATAAGAATTTGTACAACATCTCCAATGCAATTACCTCGTCCTACAGAAGCGGTATAATTAAGGGTGTCAGAATAAGTGTATTGCCGTCTATATATACAATTTGCAAACGATCCTTATCTAAATTCTAAATTATAATTTTCCTATAAAAATTCTATTCGCCTTTACAAAAGAAAAAAAAAAGCTCTACCATATAAATCACATACTTTAATAACATTTTATTTATGATTTCAACTCCTTAAATCATTTTCGTTATCATCATTATTATTATCATCACCCACCAATAAGTGAAATGAAATTTTCTTTTCCTTTTAAAAATGCGTAAAAACAATTTTCTGTGGCTTTTTCATTGTGGCCCCAAAACTAAAGCAAAGTTCCTTTTTGCTCTTTATTTTCATGAGCCATAAAAGTCATAAATCATTTTTTTTATGGTGGACCAAATCTAGATTTGAACGTTTTATGATGATTGCATATGAATATTTAATGAAGATTGTTATAATAATCGTAAGAATGATGAAAAATGTATAACAAATGAAAACTTAGGCAACAATATATGAAAAAAGATTTTATGATAATAAAAGAGTTACAAGGCTGTGTGAGAAGAAGAAATAAAGGATTAGGTAGTGAGTAAAAGGGATGGGCAGAAAAATATCAAACAAAAAAAATTATATAAAAGCAAACATGTACACAGGTGCAACATTAATTTCAGTTAAATTATAAGATTCTTTAAGTAATTTCCAGGGCAACCAAAAAAGTGCAAAATCATATCTTTTCCAAAAATGTGCAAAATCATATCTTTTCCGTTTCAGACAATTTTATGAATTTTGGCTTCGATTTGTTACAGCCATATTGTTTAATATTTTATAATTGCATATATTACACCAAAGAGCATAATTTTGCATATTTTACACTTACGAAAAAATTTAGCTTTTTTACATCCAATAGAATTTTTTAATATTTTTTTTACTCTCACAAATGAACCGTTTGAGACAATTTTATGAAATTTGGCTTTGATTTGTTAATATTTTTGCATATTTTGAGTTTAGTATAATATTTCGTCATATTTTCATACAAAATACTTATTTTAAAGCATATTTTACCTATTGAATTGCCTTATTGTTGAATATTTTATACTTGTATATATTACACTAAAGAGCATAATTTTTCATATTTTACACTTACGAAAAAAATTTAGCTTTTTTGCATCCAATAGAATTTTTCATATTTTTTTACTCTCACAATTGAACCGTTTAAGACAATTTTATGAATTTTGACTTCAATTTGTTACGGCATATTTTTGCATATTTTGAGTTTGACAGAATTTTTTGTCACATTTTCACACAAAACACTTATTTTAAAGCTTATTTCAGCTATTTAAATGTCATATTTTTGATTATTTTATACTTGCATATATCATACTAAAGAGCATAATTTTGCATTTTTTACACTTAAAAAAATTTAGTTTTTTTGCATCCAATAGAATTTTTTACATATTATTTTTAATATCACAAATGAACTATTTCAAACAATTTATGAATTTTGGCTTTAATTTGTTACGGCATATTTTTGCATATTTTGAGCTTAGCAGAATATTTTGTCCAATTTTTCCTACAAAATTCTTATTTTAAAGCTTATTTCAGCTATTTAAATGTCATGTTTTTGATTATTTTATACTTGCATATATCACACTAAAAAGCATAATTTTGCATTTTTTACACTTAAAAAAATTTAGTTTTTTTGCATCCAATAGAATTTTTTACATATTATTTTTAATATCACAAATGAACCGTTTCAAACAATTTTATGAATTTTGGCTTCGATTTGTTACGGGCATATTGTTGAATATTTTATACTTGTATATATTACACTAAAGAGCATAATTTTTCATATTTTACACTTACGAAAAAAATTAAATTTTTTTTGCATACAATAGAACTTTTCATATTTTTTTTACTCTCGCAAATAAACCGTTTCAGACAATTTTATGAATTTTGACTTCAATTTGTTACGGCATATTTTTGCATATTTTGAGTTTAACAGAATATTTTGTCACATTTTCATACAAAACACTTATTTTAAAGCATATTTCAGCTATTTAAATGTCATATTTTTGATTATTTTATAATTGCATATATCACACTAAAGAGCATAATTTTGCATTTTTTACACTTAAAAAAAATTTAGTTTTTTTGCATCCAATAGAATTTTTTACATATTATTTTTTTACTCTCACATACTTTTTCCATAATAATATTCATATTTTTTATTTCATAAATTAATAGAAATTTAGCCTTGAATGTTTTTAATTGTGAAAAGAAAATATTTTTATCAATTGCTAATAAAAGTCAAGTCATTTTTATCACGAATATTAGACAAATTATAATTTAGTCAGAAAAAAAAAATACTTGAAGAGCTTATTTTTTAATTTAAAGGGCATATTTTACTACTTTAAGAGCATTTTTTATGCGCATACAACATTTTAGGGCATATCTTTGGTTATCCTGATAATTACAATTTATTTAAGTTTTTTAATTTCTCTTCAAAATTATTTCAATCTTCGCACTTTTCTCCTTTTCTCACTTTTGTTAATAAACTTAAATCCTAATATATTTTTCTTTAATTTCGTCAAAATGATTTCTTATTTTCTATGTGCTTAAATCAGCAGAATGTCATTTTAAATATTTTATGATTTAAAAAGACTGCATGCATTTGGTAATAGAAAAAAAAACCAAAATGAATCACGAAAATCTGAAAAAAGACCAGCAGTTGTTAGAGAATTTATAACATTTTGTTTAGCAGATTTAAGCTGAACGCTTGTCGTTGTGTCTTTACAGAGTCTCAAAAAAATATATCTATGTATATAAGAAAAATGAAACGCATTATCTCCAAAGAAGAATAAAAAAAAGGAAAAAAACGATAAAAAAAATAAAAAGAATTACATACAAATTTCAAACCAAGTTGGTTATACAAAGATATACTTATGCTTACCTTACCATTAGAGCTTTATGACGACTTTAAAAGTCACTACAAATAACATTCACTTAGAACATAAAATAGCACTTACAGTATTTGACAGACGTTTTGAATATATAGTTTCCAAAAAAGCGGTAAAGTAATAAAAAGTGATTTTAACGTCGTCTGAGATAACTTAGTTGTGTTTAGGTTCTATTTACCCTTTCTGATTTTTTTTTTGCGTTTTCTGGTTAACAATTTGGAGACAGAGGCTCAAAAAAATATGACAACCTTGCTCACAAGTGGCTTAGTGCTGCTTGCTCTCTCAATCAACATCGGTTGGCTGTTCTCTTATGCTTTATCATTTAACACCCCGAATTATCTCTTCCTTTAACTTTTGAATTTTTATTGGCTTATTGACGTATACTTTTTGTTTTAAATATCCCCAAAGAAAGAAGTCCAACGGTGTCAAATCACATGATCGTGGCGGCCAATTAACATCGCCATGACCTGAGGTAACACGGCTATTGTGTGGTAAGTGGCACCATTCTGTTGGAACCATATATCGTTCAATTTCTGGCCACAAGATGTCCGTTATCTCCTCGCGATAGCGAACACCATTCACGATAACTGCTTGGCCTCATTTTCGAAGTATACGGCCCGATGAGGCAGTTAGCCCATAAACCGCACCAAACAGTCACTCTTTGTGGATGTATCGCCTTTTCAATAAACACTTGTGGATTCTCATTTGCACAAATGCGGCAATTTTGCTTGTTAACGAATCCACTGAGGTAAAAGTGTGACTCGTCGTTGAAGATGGTTTTCTTTGTAAAGTCACCATTCACATATGTGACGAAGCTTGAAATAGTCACTAGGCTTCAGCTCTTTAATCAATTGAACCTTGTAAGCGTGTAAATTCAAATCTTTATTCAAAATTCGCATCAGTGATGTTCGTGAGATGTTCAATTGTTGGGCACGATGACGAGGTTGATGGCTCTTTTGCCACACTATTGCGAACAACATTAATGTTTTCCGCAGAACGAACTGGAAGAGCATGCACAGGTGTTTTTACACTTCCTACAGACCCGGTTTGCTAAAATTTGTGCCCAATTCTTCCGATTTTGGTCTATTATGCTGACCAAAAAAATTCGTGTACGAAATGGATTTTGATTTGAACGCCCATTTTCGTAAAAGGCAATAACAATCTTAACGCGCCACTC
Source organism: Protocalliphora azurea (assembly GCA_932274085.1). Lineage (NCBI taxonomy): Eukaryota > Metazoa > Arthropoda > Insecta > Diptera > Calliphoridae > Protocalliphora > Protocalliphora azurea. The sequence continues at coordinate 16,409,814 of OW026523.1, forward strand.
AATTGAGCGCCTCTTTATGGTAGAATTTGTCAAACACTGAAACAAAGAAATGTAAAATTAAGTTGGACAAAAAACTTGACTTTAAGATGTGACTCACAATTAACATCGTGTATTATGGTTAGACGACTCTTTTAGTATGTGTGTGTATGTAGGGGCGTTCAGAGTAATTACTTATTACTAATAGGGTGAGTATTCAATATATTTATGGTTTTGTTAAATGAAGATTAAAATAATTAATAATAAACAATAATGCTAAATAATACAATATAATAATGATTAATAAGAAGAATACGTGTAAAAATAAGATAAATATAATGAAAAATCCACTAATGTAATAAACAAATATATTAAGAAATATATACGGGAAAATAATAATCTTGGATGTACAATTTCCACGTTATAGTAATTCAATTATAGTCTGCTATTTTCTGCAATATTAAAATTGTAACTTATTATTGCTAAGAATTTATCATTATTTTTATTCAACAAAGTCTACTTTTGTTGTTTAACGGTATCAACAATAATTTCTTACATTACAGCTTTTTTACTAATTATGTGAAAAATTTATTAAATTTCAAAAATCTCTAAAGCAAACAATTGTGAATTTATTAAGAGTTGTTTCCAATATCCTTGAGTTATTAGTGTAGCGAACGTATTTTGCCAAAATTCATGAAAAAAAGTTCCACTTTCTGCTCCCCCCAAAAAGATCTGATTTTCTTAAAAGAAATAAACACAATACCTTAAAAACGTTTAGATAGAATAGTAAAGTACAAAAAAGACTTCCGCAAAAGATAACAAAAAATTCGCTAAAAGATTCTATGATGAATAGCTAAAATTATTTCTTCTTTTTTTTTTCTTTATTTCCAGCATTAAAAAAAGCACAAAGTAATATAAAACGAAAATCCACTAAAAGCAGTGAAAAAAGAAGGAAAATGTTAAAAAAGTCTTAAATAAAAGCAAAAAAAAAAAAAAAAATAACGAACAGTTTTAACAGAAAAGTTTGATAATAAATTGCACTAATATATAAGAATAATTCTTAAGAAACTATTGTAAGTTTAATCTGGAATGGTTATAAAAAATAAGCTTAAATATTTAAAGAGAATTAAATTTAGTTGATGCGGAAACGAGGGGAATATACATACCTTTCAATGTTAACCACATCTACTATCCAACCGGACTTGGTATCCTTTGATACCCTAAATTGGCTGCAGTCAAGAAGAGCTATCAGATTTCCCAATGAAAACTCGTGATGCCTACCTTAAGAACTTAGATAGTGGTGCGTAGATGATTCTATGTACCACGACGTCAACGGATCTTTTGTACAGTCATGACACTACGACTCACAACAGCTTTACTTTTGGATTGCAGCTGCTTACCTTAGATGGTGAGAGATAATGACCTTCATTTCGATTCACTCAGCAGTGTTTCCAGGAAATGAGAGAAAAAGAGGCTAAAGTAAATTTTAAAAAGGTCAAAAAAGGCCAACTGCTCCAAAAAATAAGGTCAGAAGAAAGTTTTTTTTTTCTTTCTTGTTACTTTCTCATTAGTTATTATAGATTTATAAATAACACCCATCAAAATTGCTCAATGAAAAATCTGCCAAAAAAGTTGGAAGCTAAAAGGAAAATTTTGAGGCTAAAAGTAAAATAAAAAGGCTAGATTTAGCCTTAAAAAGGCTAAACTGGCAACTTTTATTTGATCGTTTTCCAAAATATATTGATGATATAGCTTTATTATCCCATATTCTCAGTCCCCTCGTCAAACACTTTTTGGCGTAAATTTCCTCCAGGAAGATTAAATGTTACATACTTATGAATAGAGCCCTTTAAAATGAATTAGTCACTATTCATCTATTTGGAGACGTCAGTAAACCAGAATTGATCAGAATTTGTTTTCCACAAGTCTTGATTTTAACGACTAGTCCGCTTCATGTATGAGAACATTGACAGTCTTAATCCGATTTCATATATTTTTACATCTTCCCACTACTATTTATCCCTTATAGTTTTAAAGTTTTTTGCATTTGAATTTTCAACTATTTCAATTTTGCAACATCTTCAATTTTTTAAATATGTAGCCCAAGATTTTGCTTCGACTTTGTGAATTACAAAATTATCTATCGAAGAAAAAATCGAAGTCGAAATATTTGCCATATCCAAAAATAAAAATTCTAAATATTATGATTTTTGGTGCTTTTTTGGCCGAAAAAGTGTCTACAATTAATTTTCTCTAAAATAAAGTTTTATTTAGAATAAATAATAATTTTATAATTTACTGAAAGGTATCTTTACTGCGATTTAAATAGAAAACAAGCCCAATTACCTAATGTGGGTGAGTACAGACCCCGTCAATCATTTTTGACCACTGCTGGATGTAGGGCGCACGCTCAAAATATTCAAATATTCAGAAAACATCAGAAAATATTGAATGTCTTTAACAAAATTAAAAAAAAAATAAAAAATATTAAGATACTTTTTTGGCAAAAAATTGTTATTTTTGAGACCCGTTTCAAAGTTTTGACTTAAAATATTTTTTTCTAATTATCGATTTAAAATAATTAAAAATTTTTTCTTTATCCTAATTCAGAGAATTTCACCACACTTTTTTTAGAAAAATTTTATAATTTTTATTTAAAAATAAAAATTAAAATTTTAATTTTTTAAATCATATATCTTTTAAACCATAAGAGATAATGAAGTAAGTTAAGCATTTTTTTCTTGCTTCATGTGCACAGATATTAAACGATCTTTTAGATTATTTGACAGTTGCAGCGTTTTCCAGGCAGAAATTCGAGGCATATACAAGGCCCTAGGATTACTGAAGGAGATATTCGGATAGTCGGCAGCACTGATGGCAATGACAAGTTACTGTGTCAGGTCCAGTTTAGTGCTGGAGTGTAGGAAGGAATTTAGAAGGCTAATGGATGCCTACAGAATAAGACTTTGTTGAGTTCCTGATCACTGCGATATTCTCGGCAATGAAATAGCTGATGAGCTAACTCGTAAGGGCTCGGAGTTGGACAGGTCTTTTTGTGGAGGTATCGGTTAGTATTCCAATGGGGTCATATTTCATGGCTATAAGGGAATGGACTATAGGTTGAACGAATGATGCTCGGAGGAGTAGAATGGACTGCGGGGTATGTAGAGCGTTATGGCCTATGAATCTAATGATCATTGTTGGTATGATTACTGGTCACCTCGCAACAGGGTATGTGACCAGTAAGTGGGACACTGGCGCGTCAGATTTTTGCAGGACGTGCCATGATGTGGAGGAGCTAGAGACAGTGGAGCACATACTCTGTCATTGTGTAGGGCTTAAGCGAAGTAGACTGAGGTGGTTTGGGTATTCTGCACGAACTGGAGGAGGTTACGGGTAGAGAACTCAGCAACCTTATAGGGTTCGTAATGGGAATAAAGTGGCTTAGAGATAGTCAGAGTTGATTGATGGGTCTCAGGTTCCCACTTTTCTTATATTTCTTATATTTGGCTATCTTTCTTTCTAATATTGTGCTTTATTCTACTAGGGTTTTTCTCTTTCTTAGTCTATCAGCTTTCTCTGTTATTTATAAAGGGATCACAATGGACCGAATGGTCTCTTGGTGGAGGCGTGAAGACGCCGCCCTTTTTACCTAACCTAACCTATGGTCAACTTTGTCCTACCCTAGCGCCATTCGTGCTCCAGCTATACACTCCAGTCAACAATATTCAGAAAGCTTAACTCTTACTTTGTCGATATTCCTAGTTTATTCAAAACCGGTTCAGCATTTTAAATGATTTAGACTTGTAACCATGGTCCCACTGTTCACCGTAGAACTAGCGACAAGCAATGGAAAATAATTTGAACTCTGGAAAAAAATTTTGTTAAGTTATGCTTTATATTTGTAATATGTATAATCAGTGTTGCCAGCAGGTGAGAAAAAAGAAACTAAATTGAACTTTAAAAGAAAAAATTTTATTTTTTTTTTTTTTTTTTCTTTTATAAAAACTTACTTTTTCTCGTTTTTATTAGTTTTTGAATTTATTTTTTAAATATTGTAACAAATTTATAAAACATAAAATGGCCAACAAAATAACCCAACGAAAGATATCATAAAAATGCTCATACAAATTTGAGTTATATTTCATATGAGAAATGAACCAATATTTTGAAGTAATTTTTTCGGCTATAATTCCTTTTTGATTTCCAAATTTTTGCATTTTATAAGATTTTTTTAATAATATTTAAAATTGTTTTTATAATTAATGTAGTATATATTTATAATAATCGATTTAGTAAAGCAATAAAATTATTGAATATATTTTTTACTTGGAGCGAATTTTTGTGCGAATAAATATACAAAAAATGTGAAAAAAATGATTCTGTAAAAACAAAATCTTCGCTATTGAAATACTAATATTTTAGCCTTTTTAAGGCAATTTTAAGAATCAAAAAAGGCTAGAAAATAAGCTACAAGTTAAAACGATTTTGCCTTGAGAAATCTAAACTGGCAACACTGTTCACAATGCCGAGTATGTCCCTGTGATTCCTACCAAGCTTCTACACTTCATCAGGAGTCTGTCAAATAAGGCATGGAATCACACATGATAAACAAATGGGCAACAATGTCACTGTAAATACTGAAGTATGCCAGGTTTGTGTTTTTTAATTGCGTCCTCGAGTTTACATCATATAACATCTCTTTAGCAAAATATTTGTATATAAAAAGTAAATAGATAATATTTGAGGATTTGTACATGTTGTTAAAATTTCTTATTGGCTTGTCATCCTCTAGATTTTAAACTAATATTTTTAATCTCTTTGTGGGAACGTTCCTATAAGATGACCACAGTTTTAATGAGTTTTTTCAGGAACAAGTATCTACTATGATATAGTTTGAAATTTTGTATATTTTTGTAAATATTTTTCATAATTTTACAATAAATAAACAAGAGTATAGATATAATTAATTGTAGAATTGGGTCAATAAATATTTTTGTTGATTATAAGTAATATTTTTTAATCATAGTTCTTATTATGTAAATTGAAATATTAATTCAAATTTACACAAAAACCACATTATTTTCAGTTAATTACCATCATCATTTTGGTAATTGGAGCAAAATCAAACAAAAATTTTATTAATGTAATAATGTGTGTTTGTGTGTGATATAAAAAAATACGTGATATTCAGTCCAAAGAAACTTTTGTCAACAATATAAATCATAACTAAAAATCAACTGATACTGTTTGTGCTAAGCTGAACTAGAACTAAATTAAGACGAAATAAATCTATATAAATTAATACTTATTATCTTTTAAAAAATACACAGCCCTTCAGACGTATTAATCATCGAAGAAATCCAGCGTCTCAAACACCTTCATTGAACGTTCAATTATTTGATCTTTCATTCGCCATAAGCATAGGTCCAAAACAGGATCGTTCAAAGTTTCCTTAATATCAGGTTCACGATAATGGTTCAGTTGGGCCACTTTGGCCTCAAATGAATAGCTACCACACACACTCCACGACCAATGTATTGAAAAATGATTATGAGTGGCTATAACATGGTCTGTACTATGTAAACATTTAGTAGCCCAATCAGGACGAATATGTTCTTTTACACGTTCAACATGTTGTAGCATATAGAAGTATTTAGGAATATTGTTAGCAAAACGTGGTTTTTCGGGATAGCGAGGAAAATATATGCAACGAAAACAATAACTGGCAAATTTTTTACAACCATCAGTTGTAATAGTTTCTCCGAAAGCCATTAAATCATGCCAATTGGTAATATTACCAAGAGGCATTAGCACTTCATCGGTATCCACCACAGCCACATATTTGTAACGATACATATTACGATATAAACAATCATTGTAGGGTATTACTTCGTGTAAAATATAAGACCAACCATTTTTGTGCATTTCCAAATGACGATAATCATGCAAATTGCTAACAGCCGTTGACAAGCTCATGGGTCTATATTCAAGAAATCCAGTATCTTTATAATATTCCAAAACTTTTGTGGTATTAGGATGTACCTGCAATTGATACATCAGTATTTTTTCGGCTCCCAATATACGCATAGTTTCTATATATTCCACCAAACGATTAGACATATCCACATGTGGATAATCCAAGCCCTTAACACAAACAGCAAAATCTTTTCTAGTTTCATTGGGAGCCAAAGGCAAATAAGTAACTCTCACATTATTGGTAGCTTTGTCACAGGGTTCCGCCACCAGTGATACTGTTTTTGGTATCCAATTTTTATGTTCCGCCGGTACAGGACATGACACAAAATGGGCATAGTTAAATTCTAAACTATTGCCCCATTCATAATGCCAAATTGTATGCATCTCTTTCATGGGAGTTACAATTGGTTGTGGTAGTTCATCATACCAAAGGTGACAATAGGTTAATGGATATTCCTCGTATTTTTTTGCTATAAAATTAACCATAGCAAGTACACGTACCACAGGTTGATTTTGCACTACTGTGGGTCTGTTGTCGTAATAGGCCCCAAATATATAAAAGGAAATATTACGATTTTTAAACTCTTGCCAATAATCATTGTGTATTTTGACATCTCGCAATGAGGGATACCAGGCACAAGAGTTGTTTAAATTGCGATTTTTGTAGTGGGGATTATTGAGATCCTCAATTGGTAAATAAGGTATATCTTTGGCAATATTATGTTCAAAAAAGTCTTCAGTGGGAGCTGTAATAAAAAATGAGAAAATAAAATTAAATATATTAAAGGCAGTAAATGTGTACTGGGTTTAGAAATAATTTTTTCAACTAATAGCTGATCTTATATTCGGCAACAAAGATCGTTAAATTGTACACAGAGAAAGCAGTTTCGTTGTGGCAACCGAATTTATTGCCAATCGAATTTGGTACATTATGTATTATTTCCAAATTTGGTTATAATAACCATATAGATCGGCATTTTTAACTGTTAAGAAAAATAATAATAACTAGGTTGTTATAACTTCATTTAATATATTTGTACATTAGGCTAGTTCAAAGAAAAACATTTATTTCAAATTACATAAGTGTTTTATTATATTTGAACCCTTTTAGAAATTTCATAAAATTCTTATTAATATACATTTATGTACACAGATTAAACATATAGCAAAAAAAATAATTATCTTTTGGATAAGTATTTAAACATCCTTTTTCAGTGCAACCAACCAAACTACAGTTCTTTATCGATGCAACTCTAATTTAGGTCCTTTTGTAACAACTGATGTAGGAGCACTTATGATAGCAATGGTGGGAGCTGTAAATAATAAATGCATTTCAAACTAAATTAAAAAGTTATAGTCGTTGAAGCTCGACTATTGTTTTTGCCCGTCTAAGTGATTCTTGTGATTTTCGGGAAGATCCTATAGGTATCTGTGGTCAATTATGGACCAATTGAATATGAAATTTGAAACAGAGCATACGTAAAAAGATATTATTAATAGCATTTATACAGAATTAGTGTATTTTAAAGTAATTTTTTGAAGCAGAACCTAACGTGGCAACTTGGTCAGTTGTATAGCGTCCTTCTTAATAATTAATATGATGCAAGTAGAACATTCAATCGATTAACCATCATTCAGTTATCCGATTAATTTTGGTCGATTAACTGTTCGGCAGAAAAGCAAGCCGATTAAAACATCGGCGACGACTTAAGGGCAAAAATTTTCGGCGTCAGCTATTCGGCTATAAGTCGAATTTTTTACTTCTAAGAAATAATAAAAAATATATCGTTCATTCCCTGAGAGAACATCCAAAAATTTTTCTTAGGATTTTGTTAATATGTGGCGTACGCATACCCTATGGACCCCATAGGGTATGCTTAGGCATATCATCATTTTTATTTTTTTAATTTTTATAAACTCACGAATTTATTGACGATTTCAATTTTCTGAAATGTAAAACAAAAATTGAAAAGGTATGTCACTTTATAAGGATTTTAATGATTTAAATTTTATATAGAAGATGAGATTTCCTGCAAATGGTATTTTAAAAAGCATTTTTGAAAAATATTTACCTTTTGAATTTTTATCTATTTCTGATAAATTATATTGTTTAAAAAAAATTCAATGTTCGGGGACAAAGTCCACTATTCCACTATTTAAAAATTAAAAAAATACTTCTTCAGATTTTTTTTATACAAAAAAAAATAATATATATATATATATATATATATATATATATATATATATATATATACAGAAAAATTATTCTTACCAAATTTCAATAAAGTCTTGTTCAGACCGGCGCGAAATTACGAAATTTCATGCCGAATTTACGAATGAAATCTAGAGTGTTCATACTGGCTAGATGACATTTGATGTAATTTCGTGAACAGCTGATACTTATTGTTTACATTTTAAATTGTTATAGGGGTAAATAAAGTATTTTGAAATGAAAACAAATAAGAAACAATTACTTACGAAATTGGAAATTATTGATTTGCAACAATTAAAAATGTAAAAAGGATTGGTTTCATTTTGCAAAATCACTTTAATAACTAATTTTAAGACTTGTGTTTAAATTTAAGATCAGCTGTCAACTGTTTTTTTTTTTTGTTTTTTTTTTCTTCTTCTTACGGTTGAAACATGCAGTACATAGTTGAAAGAAAATTATTTTTTCCAACCATGTACAGAGTTGCACGGAAGTGGACATCGTAATTTCAGTGTAATTTCGCAAGTGTCAAAATGTATGGGAAATTACGTAATTTCAACTTGATTTCGGCCGAAATCACGAAAGTACGTAATTTCGCGTCGGTCTGAAAGCCCTATAAGATGTATCCAAAATTACGACCTGTACATTAATTATTGATAGCCAAGCATGCATTTGTATAGAGAAACATTCTTAAATTAACTCAGAAAGTGATTTTGAGTTGATTGTTATCAGTGTTGCCTTTTGGTTACATTTGTTACATTTTTCGTAACTTTTTAACGCTCCACGTAACATATATAATTTTTTGTTTTTAACTGTATTTTCGTTACTTATTATTATCTTAATTAGAATTAAGTACTATAAAAAAAATATAGCATTGACGACCATGCAAATATTCACCAATATTTGGAATAATGATTTTCTTAAAATTTACCTCCTGGCACATCACTTCTGTTGAAGAGAAAAAAATCTTATGATTTTCATAACAGGTGAATTTTTTTTCCAATACATTTTCGATCTACAATATATATAAAAGTTAATTTAAGCTATGTTTTCATTTAAAAACAGTATCACAATGCAAATTATAAAAGAGCCTTTTTCGTTTTTTTTTTTTTTTTTTTTTTGATAAAGATTTAGTGTAGAAGTAATGCGTTTTTGAATTGATTAAAAACTAAATTTACACAAATGAAAAATTTCGTGGTTTCATCATATAAAAAAATTTTCAAATGAATTATCACACTTAAGAAAATAGTGTCTTTATTATATAAATTAAAATATTACATTTCATTTTAGCAATAATATTTTTAATCCATAATCTTTACTAGGCCCGATATTTTGATTTGAAGAGGCACAACTGATTAATTAAATGAATTTTCTAATTTAAAAAGTTTTATTCAAGGGAAAATGTTGGCAGCATATTTTCATCGATAACAAGACATTGGGACTATATCCTAATGTAAGTGTCGACGATTATTGTCATTGTTCGACAATATAAAAACCAATATGTATTTTCAAATGCTTATGTGAGGAAATGTTTAGTCAAAAATACTTATACAATCAGATCATCGTAAACGGTTGAATACAAAAAAATATGGACCTTCTAAAGAACATTTTTGTATTATTTTCTTCCAAATTTTGAATAGGAAATAAATACATAATGATTTTCAAATTCAACTTTTAGGAAAATTTGTAACTTTTTAGACCAAAAGCTAAAAACTTTCTCCATGCTATCCTGGCAACACTGATTAATATACATAAAGGTAGGGGTACGAGTATGAGGTGTAGAAGGTGTAGTGCATTACAAAATATACATTTCTTAACATAATGGAAAACCTTCAACAGTGTCAAAACACTCAAACGAAGGAGTGTCGATGTGATAATGTTGATTAATTTGACAAACGAAAGGTGATTTGGGGCATTAAATATCTAATAACTTGGCAGAGAAAAAAAGTGTAGCATATTAAGTAACGATGTTGAAGATATTGAAAATGTAGGTATAAAAATCCATGCCACTAAAGGAATGGTTAAGAATATTTTACTTATCTCAGAAAGTTTTTTAGCTAAGATGTAGGTTTAAAAATATCTCTGGAAATATATAAATTATGTACATTAATGCACATTTTTTTCAACAAAAAATTAACTCACCGATTCCAAGAACAGATTAATAAATATTTGTTTTTTCACTTAATTAAATTTATAATTTATGTATTCTATTATTTATCAATTCTTTTTATTTTTAGTATTTTCACAAAAATATCAAAAAATAAAATTATAAATTATACGATTTCCGTTTGGTAGAACTGAATTATTTTATTTCTTGTTATCATAACCGTATTATATTGATTGCAGTAACTGAAAATATAGTCAGTATTCAAATAATACAAACACACACAGAAAAAAGATTAGTTCTAAAATAGGTCCAAAAACACAATTTTAATAAAAACGATGACTAATATTTTATAACATCTGCAACAAATTTTTTATATTCATGACCAATTATCTATAATTCATATAAAAAATATTTAGTCAGTCAAAATAATGTTTGTCTTAATACAATTTATTAAAATAATTTAATGATTACAACTAAATTTTAGTACTATGTATTATTGATTGTAATTATTTATTTTATAAAAAAAAAAACAAAAAAAAACTAAAAATATGTTTGTGAAATGAAAAACTAAATTCGGGGTTTGAAAACAAATATTTATTACTATTTAAAATTGGTTATTTATAAAAAAAAAAAATGTAACAAAAAAAAAAGTTTACCATCTCTTTGTTAGAACAGCCTTGATCACGAAAAAATTGCATTTGAATTTTTTTCCTGGTCTGTAAGAAAAGTTCCTTTGGGCATACTTTATAGGAATATTTTATCGTTAAAAATATTTTTTGACACGATGTAAAATTTTTGTAAAAGTTTGAAAATTACAAAATGACATAACTGTAATAATTTTGTATAATTAAAAACTACCCTGTTATGAAAACCGTAATTCTTAATATTATTTTTAATACGATTTTTTAAAAATATACATTGCATTACATAAAAAATTAATTAAAATATTGAGATGTGCTTTACTTTCATTTTCTGAAAATGAAGAAAAGTGTGTAATACATGAGTTAAATTTAACAAGGAATTTCTCTGTATCCAAAACGAAAAAATCCAAATGTTTACCAAAAATGTAAAATTCGATTTTTCACTAAAACTGCAATGTTTTACTAAAAATGCAATTTTTACTAAAAATTCAATTTCTCTCCAACAAATATGATTTTTCCGATTTTTCACCAAAAAATTCTTTACTAAAAATTTAATATTTCACTTAAAATCCGATTTTTCACTAAAAATAGATTTTTCGCTAAAAGTGAAAACATAGACTGTGTTCTAATTGTTTAAAATTGGTAATTTTAATTTTAAATTCTGCATTTCGACTTATAATCGTCACGAGATCTATACTCATAATAAGGCTGAATATCTCGTAATTAATATTTTTGCAGAATCGTAATTATGCCCTACACTACTATAGGCGGTTAGGATAATATGCGTTTGTACTGATATTTGTAAAAAATCTTCGGACCACCAACTTAAAGTATATCGTTCGACTCAGAAGCACTTTCTGAATCTTTTTAACGATGAGCGTCCGTCTGGTCGGCTGGTTAGCTGTCTATCCATGTAAATCTTGTGTACAGTGTTGCCAGGAGGTGAGAAGAAAAAGAGGCTAAATTGGACTTCAAAAAAGGCCAGAAACACCCAAAAAATAAGGCCAGAAAAAACTAATACTTTTTATTTAAAAATTTAGTATTATTATAATTTTTTTTCTTCATTAGTTTTTGATATTAAAAAAAAAAATAGATGGCTATCTGTAAAATGATCCGTGAAAAATCGCCCACAAAATTTCCGTACAAATTTCCGTTATATTTCATATGAAAAATAACCCACACAGTGTTTTGAATTAATTTTTCGTCATTATTGATTATACTTAATACTTTTTTGATTAATCATTTCCAAATTTTCGGGCGATTTTTTGTTTTTATAAGTTCTTTTTTTTTAATATATGTACTCATAAATATTTTCTATGGTTAATGGACTTTATTAAAAAATAATTATAATAATTGATTGAGTAAGTCCATGAAATGAGCTAGTTATATTTGATTTGGAGAATGAATATCGATAAATGGATGATTCTGTAAAAATAAAATTAGTAAAAGCATATAAGATATTATTTTTTTTTTTTTCTTTGTCGAAATGCTAAAATTTTAGCATTTTTAAGGCAATTTCGGGATTCCAAAAAAGGTTAAAAAAGCTAGAAACTAAGACGAAAATTTTGAGGCTGGAAGCAAAATAAAAAAAGCTATATTTAGGCTTCAAAAGGCTAAACTGGCAACACTGCTTGTGAACATAGAACAGATCGCAATTTTAAATAAATCTTGATGAAATTTGGCACGAATAATTATTTTGGCACAATGACGCAGCCTATTGTAATTGGTTATGATCGGCCCATTATATTACCTAGCCCCCATAAAAATGTCCTCCCGGAATAAGGGTTTAACGATCATAAATTTCTTAGGTATAGCAACATTTTAATGAAATCCGGTGTAAGGAAGTTTCTTTTATGTTTCGACAAAACCCTATTTTGATGCTTTGTCTCGCTTTATTAAGATTTGCGTCAATACTTAATTAAATTTTATATTAAATAGGAGGAAAATGTAATAATTTATATGTTTTTATTTAGAACGAAAGACAACCTTAATATGGAAGTAAATATTTTTGTAATAAATAATATTACTTTGATTGTATGTATCTATACAAGACAAACGTCAAATTCAAGGCGAATCTATACAAGGTAAACTCAGTTAAATAACTGATTACTTTTGGTAAACAGCATTATTGAATTCGCCATATTGTTGTTTTTATGCAACTGTTGCCACCTTCCATAAATTTGCGTTAATTTTGACGTTTGTCATAATAAAAAATGTCTAGTATAGACACTATGATAAAGAGACGATCTTCTAAATACAGGATTTGTTTAGTTAGTTTTGTTCAACACTGTATGTCTACACTGATTGTTAAATCTGAGACACACAAAATGCACATCACTCTGGTAACGTTAAAAATAATTTAAAAACAAAGAAATAGATAACTTTGATATATTGTGATAGACACTTTTAAATGTTTGAATGTTCAAATTGTCAAATAATATTTATTTTCGGCAAATCATTTTTACATTTGATGTTACTTTTCAGTTCAATAAAATTAACCGAGATAGTCGGTTGGTCTAAATTGCAATTAAGAACAAAATGTTTTTTGTTATTTATACTACCTGCCGTCGGGAGTGGATTGAGCAATGCACGAAAATGAAATTTATGGTCTTGTTCAAATGAGTTTATTCTACGACCTAAAAAAGCATAGCTGAATTCTACCGGGCGCGTCCACAGGTTGCGGATAGTGGAAAGTTCCGTAGACATGCAAAGCAGCTGCCATGGCAGTCGTGGCCAATCTGTGGTTCCGAGTGGAGAGAGAGCAAAGAGTTTTCGCATGGCACCGGACTCTTAACAAATTTAGAGTGCCTACGATACTCGGAAAGTCAAGGCGAGTTATTGGCGACTTCAAATAACCAATAGCTAACAATTATCAGCGACTGTTCCTCATGTTAGAGGCGGCTGGAAGTAATAAACCGCTCGCTATATAAACGTGATGTAAGGCTTTTAAGCTAGCCCGCCTGGAGGCATTTAAATCGGATAATATAAGATTCTTTGGGTACTGCGAAATTTAATTAATTTTCTCTTTAATTTTTTTCAAACAATTCTTTTAAATTGGAGCTATGACTAATTACAAAAATTCCTATTAAAAATAAAAATATCTATAAATACTCGTAATTCAAGTTAAGGACAACCGATATTATAACTCTGTTACAGTACTTATAAAATTTGTAAGTTTTAGTCAGCATTTACAGGAAAGCGTTTTCATACTAAGAATTTATGTATATTTTATTGCTCTTCTAACAACTTCTGACTAATTCTCACTAAAACCTGTAAATTTTATGAGTACTGCAACAGAGCTTCTTTGATTGACATTTTTTTATGAGATCTATGTACAATTTTTCTAGGAAACTTTTTCTAACATAATTTTTGCTAACCAATAAAAAGTTTATTTTTAATTAAAATTTGTTATTGAAAAACTTTTTACAAAATCTTGTTTTCTATATTTCTTTTTTTTTAACACAAATATTATTACATTTTGGTTCCAAAAAATTTTTTTATAAAATTTACACTTTTCAAAAATGGCTCTTCTTCTATTTACCTTTTCTTCGATCTAGTTTCAAGCTTCGTTCAAATGTTCTTTTTAAATGTATTACATTATAACTCGTGCTATATAGGAAAATCCATGTCAAAATGATGGCCAAAATTATGGCCAAAGTAAAAATAATTTTAAAAGATTTAATACTATTCCACATGACAATTTTTGCTGACTGTCTTCAGGGTCTAATTAAAAAAGACTAAAATTTTGTGAGCATAAACGTATTTGTTTTATCGTTAACTAAAATGTTTGAACTTGGCAAATTTTTAGATAAAATATTTTATCTTAAATGCGAAGAAAATAATATAATTTGCTACATGTTTTCACTAGGTACGAAAAAAAAACTACATACTTTTTTGACAAATTGTGTTTATCTGCTTAAAAATGTCTTCAGTAATGATTGCACTAAAATTGAAGTAAAGTCTGAATAGAATTCAATACATACAAGTGCAATTACATAAGTTCGTGTGTTTTCGACTACAGGAAATAATTTTTAGCAAAGTTTTTTTTAATTTTTCTTTAAATTTTTTTATCCGATAGGATAAAAAAATTTGGAAAGCGGTTAAGGATCTGTATAGCAGTGAGGGATATGCGAAGCTTCCTTCCAAATTTAAAAGCCTACACTCCAGTGCTTTGGTTGTGTGAAATTTGGTGTAAATTTCACCAACCAATTAAAAGTAACACATTTATTTCCAAACATTTTCTATTGGGCTATATATTTCAAATTTAGACCAAGATTTTATTAAATTGAGATAGTTAAAATTTCAAATGCAAATAATTTGAAAACTATATGAGATAAATAGCATATGCAAGCATGTTTTTATAGCCCTTATTGAAAGCTTTAAGAGGATATTTTAAATCGTATAAGAAACAAAAATTTGACAAGTAGTTGAAATTTTTCTAATTTGAGCCCCAAGAGCTCCGTTCCTGAGTGATTTGTAGGGACTTCTTCCAAACGTTAAATTCTTCACTCTTCTGCTACTACTATGTGAAATTTTAGATCCAACCATTATTAGATATTACAGATTTACTTTCAAAAATATTCGATACTATCAGCTTGTTAAAACCGAATATTTTTGAAAATAAATTTATAATTGTTCAGCTTGTTAAAATTTAAAACTAGCACAGTGTAATTATAAGATGACGGATTACGTTTCATAAAGTTTCTTTATTTGACCATGATATCGCCCGCGCAATAATGCAAGTTGTTTCAGTTTCGATACTTTAATTTCCTTAGAAATCTTTTAAAATATGGAATTTTTAGGGGCTTAAGTCAGTTAGATTCTATGATTCAATTCTAGAATCATAGCAGATTGTTCATTAGAAAATTAAAAATTGAAATTTTTGCATTAACAATAAGACGGGGTAAATATTTTCATTTAATGAAAAATCAGTCAATTTGAAGATATTCTAAATATGATCACAATATATTTATACAGTTTTACAGCCGCAATCAAAAAAAAAAAAAGAAACTTAATACAGCTTTACTAACCATTGTTAAGCAAAATTCCTTAAAGCGACATCTACATATCTTTCAAAACATGGCATTTTTAGGCGCTAAGCTCAGTTAGACTAAAACTGAATCAGAGCGGATGGTTTATAAGAAAATTAAAAATGGAAATTTTTGCATTAAAAATAAGATGGGGTAAATATAATATGCTCCTTTTCATTTAATGAAAAATCAGACAAATTGAAGATATACAATATGATCACAATATATGTATTCACAAAAAACTGAATACAGCTTTACTAACCATTGTTAAGATTCCTTAAAGTTGTATTCAAAAACGATGATTCGCTTAATGTACCTTTAGTAAACCATTGTTAACTTTAAATGTTTTAAAGTACGTTCGATCTTACTTCAAAACTACTTTAAGACAATTTCCGTTATATACATATTTTAATAAAAAAAAGATTTTTTTTTTTTTTGTATTCATTCGTAAATTTTTGACAAAAAGGTTGCAATATTTTATTTCGGGATATTCAGATTCGTACCGAAATTAAAAAATGTGCCAATATAGCCACGTGTAAATTGTATTCCGGGACAATATAATATTTTCTTCATGTATATTTAATTTTAGCCATTTTGTTATAAAATCATAAACATAAACAGGAAAAGGCTATTTTGGTTACTTTTGGATTAAAATATCAATATTCCGGCTGCCCGTTGTTTGCTGTTTCCAAGTAATTACAAATAGTACATTAATATGTACAAATCTTAGATTAAGGTTCCATTAATGTAATGTATCACCTCTGGGTTAAAAGATACACATTTTAACAGAAAAATGATTAAAATAGTTACAATTTAACAAAATTTCTACAAAAATAATGTAAACAAAACCAAATATGAAATAGTGATGTTGATTTTATCACAGAATATTCGTTATTCGGATACTTATAATTACAGCCAACAAAAGTTAAATATAAATATTTAATTTATACATAATTATATTTACTTAAGCTAAATAATGATTTATTTTTAAATTATAAACTTAATTATCATTAAAAACATAATAGAACATCAAAATTAATAATGGAATAAAACAGTTAACGAATAACTTATAAATGTGAGAGAAACAAAAAATATTTGTTATTCGGATAAATAAAAAACTGTTTGTTAATTAATGCTGAGGCCCCAAGAGCGGACGAAAACGATTTATCGACATTAAGATAAATTTCACAACCCCCCCTTCCCCCCACCGGTCGCTATGTCTATCACTTTCTCGCTACTGTGAATGTCGATCAATAAGATTGACAGATAATCTTTTATGTACTATCAATCTGATTGAACGCCATTACAGTTTTGTGAAAAGTTTGCAACATTATACACAGCAAATGCGAACAACTCAAAAAAAAAGAAAGAAGAAAATTGACTATTTTCCTAATTAATGCTCCTTTATAACGTGAAAAAAAACCTACTTGGATTTTATTCATCTTACCCTTTGGAAGGAAAGACAGCAACAACAAGTCTCTGGTTGGGCGTTAGAAATTTGTTCAATTAATATAGACTGCAAACAGTTTTTTAAAAACGATTTTCTTAATATAGATTTTAAGGGATAAATTGTGTATTAGCTAATTTGTGCTTTATATATAAATTAATTTTTTTTACCGAATACAGCTGCTAAACATTAAATAACTTAAAGTAATTAAATCTACACAACTACATCTTATTATTATGTTTAAAATGCACACAACCATTTCAATCTTTATCATCAAAATAACCCAATATTTCAAACACCTCCATTGAACGTTTCATTATTTGATTTTTCAAACGCCATAAGCATAAGTCCAAAACAAGATCATTTAAAGTCTCCTTAATACTAGGTTCACGATAATGGTTTAGTTGGGCCACATTTTCCTCAAAAGAATATTTAAAACACACATTCGATGCCCAATGTATTGAAAAGTGATTGTGAGTGGCTATAACATAATCAGTACTATGCAAACATTTGGTAGAGGCGTCAGGACTTATATGTTTTCTAACACGTTCAACATGTTGTAGCATATAGAAATATTCAGGAATATTGTTGGCAAAACGTAGTTTTTCGGTATAGCGAGGGAAAGATATGCAACGAAAACAATAACTGGCAAATTTTTTACAACCATCAGTTGTAATAGTTTCTCCGAAAGCCATTAAATCATGCCAATTGGTAATATTACCTAGAGGCATGAGCACTTCATCAGTGTCCACCACAGCCACATATTTGTAACGATACATATTACGATATAAACAATCATTGTAGGGTATTACTTCATGTAGAACATAAGACCATTTATTCTTATTCATTTCCAAATGACGATATTCATGCAAGTTGCTAACAGCCGTTGACAAGCTCATGGGTCTATATTCAAGAAATCCAGTACCTTCATAATATTCCAAAACTTTTGTGGTATTGGGATGTACCTGCAATTGGTACATCAGTATTTTTTCGGCACCCAATGTACGCATAGTTTCTATATATTCCACAAAACGGTTAGACATATCCACATGTGGATAATCCAATCCCTTAACACAAACAGCAAAATCTTTTCTAGTTTCATTGGGAGCCAAAGGCAGATAAGTAACTCTTACATTATTGGTAGCTTTGTCACAAGGCTCTGCCACCAGTGATACAGTTTTTGGGATTTTATTTTTATATTCTTTCGGTACGGGACATGATATAAAATGGGCATAGTGAAATTCTAAACTATGACTCCACCAATAATGCCAAATGGTGTGCATCTCTTTCATGGGAGTTACAATTGGTTGTGGTTGTTCATCATACCATAGCTGACAATAGGTCAAAGGATACTCCTCGTATTTCTTCGCTATAAAATTAACCATAGCAAGTACACGTACCAGAGGTTGATTTTCTACTACGGTTGGTCTGTTATCATAATATGCTCCAAATATGTAAAAGGAAATATCATGATTATTAAACTCTTGCCAATAATCATTGTGTATTTTAACATCGAGTAACGAGGGATACCAAGCACAAGATTCGTTTAAGTTGCGATTTTTATAATGTGGATTGTTCAGATCCTCGATGGGTAAATAAGGTATATCTTTGGCAATATTATGCACAAAAAAATCTTCATTTGGAGCTGTAATAGAAGATAAAATAGAAAAAATGTACTGTCAGATATACAATGAATCTAAAAAAAGTATAATCTTCTAACTAGGGTAAATTCAAAAGAAAAGCAAGGCTTGACAATGGCCTACAAATTACTAGGTGCTATTTATTTATTCTATTAAAATTATGTATCTACAATAAAAATTTTTCTGGAAAGCTTATCAAAAGCTTTATTTCGATAGCACTGAGGGAAATGCTAGAATAGGGACTTATCATAAATATATTTTTAAAATTTTTTTAAATTTTATAAAATTTTTAATTTAGTGTAAAGCTAACATATCATAAATTATTGTGTGAAAATATTTCAAAATTCCAACTAATATAACTGTCCGAAAATATTCGCTAAAACGCTATCACATTTCAAAGAGAATTTTTTATTATGTTAAACTTTGTGGAATATAATTGTTTAGGTTTCAACGAAACCAAAATACGAGTAGATAAGATAACACGAATGCCGATGAAGTGTGTAGCGGCTCTGAAAATACGTATTCCATTTTGCTGGTGTCTAATTATAGTCCACATACTCTGCTTTGGTACTGCCAAACAGAGATAACAAGGCAATTTACGATTACAAACTTATTTATGGTCCTTCGAACTGGATGTCGGCTTACGACATTACTGTAACCACATCTATAATAGCTTTTACGACGCTAGGTTAAATTTCTCTTTTACTTGCCCCAAAACGCCTGGTGCTGCTAACTGAGTTCCTCAGAATTGCATCCAATGCAAGGCGGGCGCCATGTTTAGGTTTCAACGAAATCAAAATGGATAAGGCAGCACGAATGATGATGAAGTATGTAGCCATTCCGCTGGTATCTAATTATAGTCCACATACTCTGCTTTGGTACTGCCAAACAGAGACAACCAAGCTATTTACGATTGCAAACTTGTTTAGTAATTAATACAATTTTAAATGGAGAACTAAGTCACAAATTTCAAAAAAGAACTGTGTTAAAAATTCTTGTAATAATTACATTCAAATAGTTTTACTCAAAGATACAAGTTATTTTGGAATGCAAATTTGTTGCTGCCTTTACCTCCGAAAGATTGATATCTTGTATGTTGGATAGCTTTAATTATTTCTATCAATGTTCCTTACTCCAATCAGATATTGACAGAAGAAGTTCAGTACAATAAATGAATATCAGCTTGATCTAGCAGAAGAATTTCTAAAACTGGGTGTATTGCTTGATTTAAAACTATCATTTAATTCCCACTTTTCACAAGTCGTTAATAAGGCAAAAGGAGTTCTAGGTTTCCTCAAGCTCTGGGGAAGGAAATTTAATAATCCTTTCGTTTCAAAGCAATTATTCACATCTCTCGTAAGACTAATCCTGAAATATGCTTCCGTGGTCTGAGACCCTTAATAGGATAATAAAGAAAATTGAATCGGTCCAGAAACAAATCTTCTTATTTTGTCTTCTTTATCTTCCATGGAATCCTAATATTAATTTACCATCATATGAAAGTTGATTACAGCTTATTGATTTTCCTACTCTTGAAAGTAGGAGAAAATATATGAATATTGTTATTAATTTAGTAAAAGGTTCAATTAATTATGAGTTCCTTCTGCATAAGATCGAATTCGTTATCCCAAATCGTCCAACTAGAAATTATACTCCTTTAAAAATTGCAATTTCATTGGCTATTAAATAAAATTAAATAAATATCTACGGCTGTAGCCAGGAAGTAACTAAACATTGACTCTGACGTACGGAGGTATGAAATTAGAATCGTTGCGATTGAGATGTATGTTAGTAATTTTCTGAAAACATCAATATTATAACAGTTGTCATGGGAGTTAGGGGTTATAGTTTAATTTTTCGGTTCATTTTTCACTTTGGCAGTACAATCTGTCTTGTTCTAAATAAGGAAAGCTACCAAGTTTATATTTGATCTATGTTGGAGTCTCACAAGTCCGCTAACGCAGTAGCGATTTAAATGCTAACGAAGAAATCCTTTATATTGCGACCTGCACTTTGCACACAAATTTATATTGATAGCTAGACGGACGGACATCGTTAAATAGAAAAAGTGATTCTGGGTCAAACGGTATACTTTAGTATTTGTGCCCGATAATTTTTTCTGTGCGTTACAAACATCAGCACAAAGTCATAATATCCCAACCACCTATAATGGTGTAGGGTATACAAATTTATTAAAATTTGTACAAAAAAGTAAATGAATTAATTAGAATTAAAAAAAAAATGCCACGACTTTGAAAATTTTATAATTTTATAATTTTACATGCCTAGACGAACTGAAATAATCCAAAAATTTTTTCAAAATATTATTTTGGAAAATATTCGGAATTACAGGATCACTCCTATACGAGGGAATTTATTCGCCCAAAAAAGAAAAAATAAAGTCAAGATAGAAAATCAAAAATTCAAAATTTAAGTATAAATATTTGTTAACCGTAAAAGATAAGATGTAAAAAAAAAACCTTACTTGCACA
This sequence comes from Protocalliphora azurea, assembly GCA_932274085.1. Classification (NCBI taxonomy): domain Eukaryota; kingdom Metazoa; phylum Arthropoda; class Insecta; order Diptera; family Calliphoridae; genus Protocalliphora; species Protocalliphora azurea. Next base: position 16,431,335 of record OW026523.1, read on the forward strand.
TCTATCACGTTTTTCAATTAAGGGAAAATACCTATATTGAAGTAAAGACAAGTTCATTACCTTGGTGAGCAAAAATGCTAAACAAGAATCAGCTTTTACTGTTTTCTATCACGTATTGATTTATTTTTATGGGCATGACTAATATTTGGCAGGCACACGGTTTGTCAAATTTAGATAAATAAAACTCCAATAGTAGTCATGAAAGTAATATGTGAGAGAAAAAAGTCAAAACAAATTTTTGTTTAGCACGACAAATTTCATCTAGTTCACCTATTTTTCTTTAAAGAACAAAAAAATAATATTACCAAAATTTGCCAAATTAGCCGGCCAAAATTCTAATTTTGCAACCGCTTTAAAATATATTTTATGCACATCAGTAAATATATTGAAATAAATAAGAAATAACATACTTCAGCTTACAACATTTATAAATCAATTCCCTCAGAATCGCTTCAAAGCTCCTTAATTTTTGAAATAATTTGTTATCGAAATAAAACCCTACGAAAACTATTATTATCACTTTCGGTCCATAATTGACCTAAATTCTCATATTATCAATATGAAGGTTAAAAATCTAGGTATTCATTTTGTTCCTGTAAAGAGCTAAGAACATACATTTGATATCCATAAAGTTATCCAACACCCACCTTAAAGTATAATAATCGTCTCAGAAATCGACTTAATGATATCTGTCCGTCCGTCCATCTAGCTGGATAATTCAATGAAATTTGGCACATTGGACTTCTATCACACACCGACGAAGCCTATTGATATTGAAATTTGTTGTCATCGGTCGCAAGAAGGTGCAAAGAAGTTGTGTACTAGTATCAAACTTTGTACCAAGATCAGCTCTCATATAAACCCATTTGCCGCAAATCATTTTAACGTGCACAAATCCCACATGAATGTTAGTATTAAATTAATATTCGACACAAAAAAGTATTATGTAAGTAGAAACAAATTTTATGAGAATCGTTCCATAATTTACCATAGCTCCCATATAAACTCACTTCCCGGAATTGCGCTAAAATGCATAAAATCATGTAGATATTAGTATGAACGCATTATTCTATATTTTTATATGTATTTGATTTTACATTTAGTAAAATTAGCCATAAATGTAATATAAGTACCTTCCCGAATTTTTATGCTCATACACAATGGTGTAGGGTATCATATAGTCGGTGTTGATCGACTATATCTTTCTTTCTCGTTTTGTTAACTTGTAATCTGTATGTAATCTATATGTTCAATTATAGTTTAAAACTAATGTGGTTGCAAATACGTGGAAATAATAAAAATTGTACTTTAAAGAAAACATTTGATTCATATTTTGCCTTTCGCAAATAGATCTAAATTTAAAAAGCAGGATAAAGTACCTACAGACAGGAAAATAAATACCAAGAAAATGTAAAAACTCGGTTCCAATAAAATGTTATGGTGTTTCAAAGATAAACAAGTTCCAACAATCTTATTGAGTTTTTTAACGTCTAAAAATTATCTCACTTTGAAGTCTAGTTATACAGTTATTATATGTGAAGTGTAATTTTTTCCTTTTTGTGGTCTACATACGGTTCTTTGAAATACATAAGCCATTTATTATTAAGTTCAGTAATCACAGAAATACATGTCTTTAAATAAATTCATAATTTTAGTATAAAAAATTATGTATATTTTTTATTTCTTCAGAAAACTAAAGCCAACACTTTGAAATTTGGTCGCGCAAAAGATTATTTTTTTCTAAACTTTAGTTTAGGAGATATACTTAATTAAATTTAAAAAAATGTGATTTCTTATTCAAGTGGCTGGCAGTATATAAAGATTTTTTATATTTAATTATATTTTTATTATATAATATTTTTCCTGGCACTGGCAGGCTTATACGCTAGCAAATCTTATAATTCTTTGTGTATTTCGAAGTTTAATTAGTTTTCTCCTAAGACTTTTTCATTACAATTTATTGTCGTCTTTCTATACCCTTCACCATAGAAAACAACTAGAAGTCCAAATCTTTCAAATCGCTCAGCAAAAAAAAACTACTCTCTTCACATATACATACACATTAGTTCTGAAGAAAACTCTACTAACACATACAAAGAGTTCGGTTTTTTTTTTTGACAGCTGAGTTACTTTTTTTTAGAGCAAGTTGCACTTCTAGTTGTTTTCTATGCTCTATGTCACTTTATATAAAAGTCTTCAACTATATATCTGAGACCTCAAATTGAAAAATAATCGTGATTGCTATGATTAAAAATACTTTTGTTTGTCTGTAGCGTCTGTATGTTGAAATGGATTTTTTGAAACCCAATATTTTTCTCTTTCAACACGCATGTGATATATAGTCTCGAAAATCTTGGTATTGAAATTTAGAGAAATCCGGTTAGGAATAACGGAATTATAAACGATGTTCTAGAATAGCCTCAAAAAATTTTCCAATTTTCTTTGTCCAAATTTAATAATATTTTGTATTTCACATACAATAATATATAAATGTTTTTCTATTAGCAAGTTGTGAGATTGAATAGTCTAGAGAATGTGTTCTAGACTACAAACCGTTGAGACTATGAACTCAGTCTCAGAGTCTCCGGAACTCTGTTTTTCCTAAGAAATATAAAAATTATTAAAAAAAAGCAAAAAAGTAAAAAAAATATATATCTAGGCACATTTGATGTGCTATTTATAAAAAGTATTATTTAGATTTGGGTTGCATTTTAAGTATTTTATGCAAGCTATAAAGGCAGCAAACTTCAACATATCGATGTATTATAAATCTTGGATTTGTGACTTAAAGACTTTAGGTCCTGAGTTTGATCCTTGGCCAAGACTTCGAAAAATTATTTTATTATAATTTATCTTCAAACGAAAATTAAAATTTTTAAATGTCAGATTAAGGAACTGTCAAATATATTCGTAATTAATTAAAATTTTCTCTTTGAAATTCATTAAATTCGAACCCATACGAACACTTTAAAATTCCTAGCTTTGAATTCTTATCCCCTAGACCATATGGCCATACGAAATTCTGAATTCAAAAAATAGTTTTACTTTAATTTGTGTAAAAAAGTAATAATAATTTTTCAACATTGTTGAATTTAAAATATATTCAATATATAGTATAGTAAATTGATTTCTATACTGCTCACATATATGAGGAATACATATGATTTTGTTCAACAAAATTTCTATGGGTATAGAAGTTTAGTGGAAGTATTCTATATTAAAAATTTTTATCATGATTCGTATCATCATAGAATCCATTTGAATTTTATTTTAATATGGGCATATTTTTTGGGAAAAAATAAGTTTGACAAGTAAATCTGAGATGTTATAAGATATTTTTTCTTAAAATATTATCACTTAACTGTAATTGTGTTTTAGGTTTTTAAATGTAGATATAAGATGGCATATCATATGTCTTAGAGAACCAAAGTTACAAATTCTTAAAAATTCTGAAAATTTTAAAATAGCTAATTCAAGCTTAAAATATCTAATTCTAAGGTATTTTTTTCGAGAAAAAAATATTTTTGTTAAAAAACTGAAAGAGAGGTTACAATTTTGCATATCTTTTTTTTATTCAGCTGTTCAATACAAATGGTTTCAGCGATCTTCCAAAGTCATATGCCCAAGGAGTTTTCGGTGACTCTTTGTATTACAAATTTCCGAAGTCATAGTTAACAACAGTTTACAAATATTAAGATTATTTTTAGACTAAAGAAAAAATTTTTATAAGAAATAATTCCAGTATGTTTATATATTTATGAAATATAGATTTTGTGAAGTGTATAATAGATTCGTCCCAGCCGAATATAACACTTCCACTTATTTTTTTTTGATGAGTCAGTTTTATATAATATTTATAAATCAGTATTAGTAGTTTTATTTCTAAGTATTCATATTATTTAAAATATTTTCACAAGAAGTTTTCTTTTATATTTTTAATTTTTTGTTTTTATTTCTTTAACACATACATCTGGTTCCTCAAATATCCTTCAAACGTTAAAACATTTTATTTTTACCATTATTTAATTATATTTTTAATTTGCTTTGCACATACTTTACTAATAGTTTACTCTTTAAGAATCCTCATATAGTTCTTCTTTAATTTACCATTTCTTAGATCTAGTTTGATGTTTCGTTCAAAAGTTCTTTTTACATGTATTACATTATAACTTGAACTATATAAAAAAGCCAATATTAAAATTACGGCCAAAATAAAAGTAATTTTGAAAAATTTAATACTATTCCACATGAGAGTATCGAAAAACTGCTTTAGGATGTCAATTAAATTAAACTGAATTTAGTAAGTATAACGTATCTCTTATCATTGACTGAAATTATGCACTTTTTTAAAAATATATATTTTATCTTAAATGCGAAAAAAACGAATGTAAAAAATATTATCATGCAAAACATGTTTCTGCTATTGAAACAAATGCATACATTTTAGACAAATTGATATAACAAACGAAAAAGTAACTTTTATCGATGGTTACAACATGCGAGTAGTTAGTACTACTGTATCTAAATTAGAACTGAACTAGAACTGAACTGAAACTAAACTAGAAATAGAAGTGAAATAGAATTGAACCACAATAGAACTAGAAAAAGAACTGAACTGAATTGAAATGGAACTGAACCACAACTAAACTAGAAATAGAACCGAAATGAAACTGCACTAGAACTGAATTAGAACTGATCTAGAACTGAATTAGAACTGAACTAGAACTGAATTAGAACTGAACTAGAACTAATCTAGAATTGAACCAGAACTGAAATAGAATTGAACCAGAATTGAACTAGAATGAAACCAGAATTGAATTAGAACTCATTTAGAACTGAAGTAGAATTGAACTAGAATTAAACTAGAATTGAAATGGAACTGAACTACAACATAACTAGAACTGAATTAGAACTGAACTAGAACTTATCTAGAACTGCACTAGAACTGAACTACCATTGAAACAGAACTGAACTAGAATTAAACTAGAATTGAAATAGAACTGATTTAGAACTGAAGTAGAATTGAACTACAATTAAACTGGAATTGAAATGGAACTGAACTACAACATAACTGAACTAAACTAGAACTAATCTAGAACTGCACTAGAACTGAAATATAATTTAACCAGAACTGAACTATAATTAAACTATAATTGAAATTGAATGTAACCAGAACTGAATTAAAATTAAACTATAATTGAACTAAAGCTGAACTAGAACTAAACAAGAAGTGAACTAAAACTGAAGAAGAACTTAAATAGAAGTGAATTAGATTTAAACTAGAATTGAAATGGAACTGAACTAGAACCGAATTAGAACTGAACTAGAGTTAAATTAGAATTGAACTAAAGCTGAACTAGAACTGAACTTGAACTAAGCTAGAAAATAGAATTAAACTAGAATTGAAATGGAACTGTACTACAACATAACTAGAACTGAATTAGAACTGAACTAGAACTGAACTAGAATTGAACCAGAACTGAACTATAATTAAACTAGAATTGAAATTGAACGTAACTAGAACTGAACTAGAATTAAACTATAATTGAAATAAGGCTGAATTAGAACTGAACAAGAAGTGAACTAAAACTGCAGAAGAACTTAAATAGAACTGAACTAGAATTAAACTAGAATTGAACTAAAGCTGAACTAGAACTGAACTTGAACTGAGCTAGAATTGAACAAGAAGTGAACTAAAACTGAACTTGAACTGAACAAGAAGTGAACTAAAACTGTAGAGGAACTGAATTAGAACTGAACTAGAATTAAATTAGAACTGAACTAGAATTTAACTAGAATTGAACTTGAACTGAACTTGAACTGAACTAGAAAAGAAAAAGAATTGAACTAGAATTGAACTTGAATTGAACTAAAACTGAACTAGAATACAAATAAACCTGAACTTGAACAGAATTGAAACTAAACGAGGAATATATTTCAACTTGAAAAGTAGCAAACCCTGTAAAATTACAACAATATATGATAACAAAAAATTATGTACCGTTTATTAGTACACGAAAGCAGATAAAAATTACATTACACGGATGTCATCTACCATTATAATTTGATAAAAAAAAAACGCATTGATAACTAATGTTAAAGTACTTTGAAATCAAAGAACTTGTTAACAGCATTCAGCTCATATAAAAGTAAATAATTTAATATTTTTATTTGAAATTTGTTTTACATAATAATAAATAAAATAGAATAAAAAAAACTAAATGGTTCTTATCGAATATTTTTGGTATATTTATCTCACTTTTTTCAAGTTCAATGAAACCGACTGAGATGGTAAGAAATTTCAATTGATAACACCGTGTATACATGTATAAAACTAGAAACCATACATAGTAAAACTACATGCTCAGCTTTTCTCCTCTTAAAAGGACTTGAAAGTTTCGAAGGATACAAATTTAAAATAAATGAAAATTAAATATTTACCAATATTATGTCAACCCAATATGGTTGTCAAATGAAAAATAAGAGCCTCTGTAATATAATAATATATTTTATTTCATTGTTGAGGTACAAAAACTTAAAAAAATGTCCTTTTGAAAATAACACCTTTTACTATTTATTTTCAAAATGACGTTTTCAGCACTAATTTCCGAATAACTCCGAAACTACTGAGCAGATGGAAAAAAATATTGTTAAGATAACTTGAAGATGATTTTAGTTGCCATTTTTGAAGTTTTGTTTATCTGAATTGAAGAGTTATACTAGTGTGGCTACCTAAATGGGGAAATATTAGATAATCCCATACAAAAAAAAAAATGAAGACCTGATAGGAAAACGGAAAGCAGATTCGTGTTCAGTACTTAAAATTCCATATAGTTCACTTATTTTTGTTTAAGGGAGGATTTTTCTGCCAACCAGTGTAATATATATATATATATATAATGTAGTTTGATGCAAATATAAATTGTTTGGTGTAAGAAAAAAAATATTGGGAAATTGTTACACAGTGTAATAAAATTAAGTACAATAGTGTAATGTTTAATATCGTTTGGTAAAAAAAAAATGTAAGAAATATTTAGAGAAGATTTGAGAGTATTTAGTAGTATGCAGTATTTATTTATAATTAATCTTTCAATCTTTGCATGTTTTACTTAAATTTATAAAAATTTCGATTAACAGATTTCCTGAAATTATGTTATGAAATATGTTATATTAATGTTTGACCTCTTTACTTCTACAAAAATCAGACAAATTAAAAATATTGTACATATATGTAAATCAGTATTTTTATTATCTTTCAAAACTGCACAGACTCTCCTCCATGGAGAAATTTCAGCTTCTCAAATATTTCCATTGAACGTTCTATTAGTTGAACATTTTTAAGCCATAAACTCAAATTCACAACGGGATCTCTTTAAGACAAGCTTAACGATGATGGTTCAGTTCATATTTATGCCAAGAGTAATTCCATTTTAAATTTAAAAATTTTAACCTCTCTGAAATTTTTTCTGCAGCAAACCAGCAAAAATTTTGCTTTCCTGGAGGTATAATTGGAAACAAAAATAAACTACTTATTTTTTTGCCTGAATAACTAGTTATTTTTATTCGAGTTGTCCACAAATTCATGTAGTTATTTTTAGATTCTATGGATACTGAAAAAATGTACCTGAACGAAAATAAAAAAAAACAAAAGAATTTTGCCGTCAGTGAGATTTGAACTCGGACACAAATTAACGATTCGTTTTTAGCGACTAATGTCTTACCCAGTACGCCTCTCGCACTTAATTTTCTAAGTGACAAAAACTTTTTGTAGTATAAAATATTTTTTTTAGACAATTTGTTCTAAAAAACTAACAGCATTAGAATGGGGTTGAACCAACAACCTTCCGGTTGCTAATCCAGCAATCTAGAAAACTCATCCACGTTATTGTAGTGTTACTGTGCTATTATACTATTGAGTACTTATTTATGTAATAAAGAGTAGGCAAATAATAATGATGCCTCATTACCGAGAAACTATTTTAATAAGTAGATGCCATTACCGAAAACCAAAAAGTTTTTGCTGGGAAGTATACCGATAAGACTTCCAACCAAAAAATGTATAAAAAAAAAATTAAAGATGGACTATTTTAGATACACGTCCTTAAAGAAAATTCTTCCAAAAAAATATGTTAATTAAAATATTCTCAAAAAATTTTTATGGCAAAAAAATTATTTTGATATCGTTTACATAACAAAAGTTATGGCCATTTAAATAAATATGTTAATCACCTTCAAAGCTATTGATTTGTCATTGTTCTCAAACTAAAAATGAGAAAAATTCATTTTATATGCCTCTGTATCCTCTCCTAAATTTTATCTAAATCGGTAACCAAGGGTCAGAACTTTTTAAATTTAAAATGGAATTACTCCCAAATTAATAGTAGTCACACACATTCCATGTCCACTGAAAAGCATATTCAGAAATATTGTGGAAAAAATAGAGTTTTTCGGAATAGCGAGGAAAATTCATACAATGAAAACAATAACCGAAAAATTTTTTACAACCATCAGTTGCAATAGTTTAACGTATTTTAAGTGGACTGAAATAGTTAAAACATTTTTTTATTATCTTTACTAAAAAATTATAGCACAGAGGCAAAATACATTCTCTAAAATTTTTCAATTAACTTCTTAATCATTTTTATTTTAAAATATAATTAATGTATTAACTAATATAATTAATTTTTTAATTAATTGAATATTTGTTTGATAACAGTTTAAAACTTTTAAAGTATTTGAAATTAAATAAATAAAAATATTGTGGAAAAATCTATTTCTGTGTAAAATATCGAAAATTTCTGGGCTTCATCATTGCACTAAATAAAATTGTTAATGTTTAGTGAGATGTTTTATTTTTCCGAGGTTATTATAGACATTCCCGTACTTTATATGATGTACGAAGGAAATTAACGAATAAACCTAACTCAAGCGCTGAAGCTGCATACTGCACAAAGGTAAGTGTTTATTTATTTTGACGATTTGCTTAAAAAGTCTGTCACATGTTGTTTAAATTACAATTTGGTGTAGGTAGCATGATTAGTGTTATTCAAAAACATTTCGTTGGTGCATCCTCTCGAGATGACCAATTCGAGTCAAATAGAATTTTTTCTGCCAAAATCAAGTATCAACCATGTTTAAAAAATAAACCCACTGAAAAATTACGTACATTACACAGGGAAAGGAATTTTGATTTTATTGAGGGTGCCCCGATGGTCTAGTTGGTAGTGAGCTAGTCTGTCAGTCTGGGGGTTGTGGGTTCGATTCCCACCAGAGACTCTAGTCTGTTTCACTACAACGAGCTAAGGTCTTCGTTACTCCGCTCGGTTAGAATTAGAATATAATTTGTAATTGTATTGTAATTATAAAAATAAAAATGATTTGATTGAAGGTTATACCCTACGTCCAGCATTGTTTGAAAATGGATAAATTTTTAACGAATTTTTTAGAAAAAAAGTCATGCGAGAATTTGTAAAACTAAAAAAAAAATACCTTTATTTGCCATATAGAATCATATGTTTTCAGTGCACAAAACTATATTAAAATTATATTTTTAAATCTTATTTTTAATAAAGATAACGATCTTATGTATCAAAAATCATTCTATTCAAAATACAAATTATTATACATTTTTAATTTAAAAAATCCCGATAATGCTTGTAACGCCGGGAATATGCTACTAATTATTTTTATATAAATATTAGAACAAATATTTCTATACAAATTTGATTAGAAAATGTGGAACGTGATTTAATTCTTTTAATTCTCTTCTTTTTTATTTTAGCAACCTTTTAAAATATAAAAGCCAGTTTCCACAATTTAAAAAATCTTTAATTCCGTTTCAATACCTTTAGTCTTAAATAAATCAATATATTAAGCAGCCTTTCACTAATCGTCATCGAAGAAATTTAGCCTCTCAAATACTTCCATTGAACGTTCTATTATTTGATCTTTCATACGCCATAAGCATAAGTCCAAAACAGGATCGTTCAAAGTCTCCTTAATATCAGGTTCACGATAATGGTTCAGTTGCGCCACGTTGGCTTCAAATGAATAACTACCACACACATTTCTTGACCAATATAATGAAAAATGATTATGAGTCGCTATAACATGGTCAGTACTATGTAAACATTTAGTAGCCCAATCAGGACGAATATGTTCTCTTACACGTTCAACATGTTGTAGCATATAGAAATATTCAGGAATATTGTTACCATAACGTGGCTTTTCGGGATAGCGAGGAAAATATATGCAACGAAAACAATAACTGGCAAATTTTTTACAACCATCAGTTGTAACAGTTTCTCCAAAAGTCATTAAATCATGCCAATTGGTGATGTTACCAAGAGGCATTAGCACTTCATCAGTGTCCACCACAGCCACATATTTGTAACGATACATATTACGATATAAACAATCATTGTAGGGTATTACTTCATGTAGAATATAAGACCAACTATTTTTATGCATTTCCAAATGACGATAGTTTTGCAAGTTACTTACAGCCGTTGACAGGCTCATGGGTCTATATTCAAGGAACCCAGTATCTTTGTAATATTCCAAAACTTTTGTGGTATTTGGATGTACTTGCAATTGGTACATCAGTATTTTTTCGGCACCCAATATACGCATAGTTTCTATATATTCCACCAAACGGTTAGACGTATCTACATGGGGGTAATCCAGTCCCTTGACACAAACAGCAAAATCTTTTCTGGTTTCATTTGACGCCAAGGGCAGATAAGTAACTCTCACATTATTAGTGGCATTCTCACAAGGCTCTGCCACCAGTGATACAGATTTTGGTATCCAATTTTTATGTTCTTCCGGTGCGGGACACGATATAAAATGGGCGTAATGAAAATCTAAACTATGGCTCCACCAATAGCGCCAGATTGTATGTATTTCTGTTGCGTGAGTCACAAAGGGTTGTGTTTGTTCATCATACCACAACTGACAATAGGTCAACGGATATTCCTCATATTTCTGCGCTATAAAATTCATCATAGCAAGTACACGTACCACGTGATGATTTTTCACCACTGTCGGTCTGTTGTCGTAATAGGCTCCAAATATATAAAAAGAAATATTATTAATTTGAAACTCTTGCCAATAGTCATTGTGTATTTTGACATCGTGTAATAAGGGATACCAGGCGCATGAGTTGTTTAACTTGCGATGTTCATTAAGGGGATTAATTAAATCCTCAATGGGTAAATAGGGTATATCTTTGATAATATTCTGTACAAAAAAGTCTTCATTGAGCTCTGTAATAGAAGAAAAATTAGGTAAGTAAGAGTTTAATTAAAACACGGTTATTTAGTGGATTAAAAAAGTTAAATAAAATGCTATTTATTAGTTTTATAAAAAAAAAAAAAAATAATAGACTTAAATAGTTTTTTTTAGTATTAAAATATTATTCACCATATTAATTTTATAAATTTTTCTTTAAATATGTTTTGCACTAATGTTGGTAATAGTTTAGTCTTTATAAATCCATAGTTATATAAGTCTCACTTTCAATTTACCTTTACTTCGATCTAATTTTAAATTTCTATCATATATTCTATTTATATGTTTTTCATTATGACTCATACTGTATAGCAAAACTAATATCAAAATTATGGTCAAAATGAAGACACATTTAAAAAATTTAAGTTTATTCCACATTACAATTATGACTGTTTTGGGCCGCTAATTTGATAAGACTAAATCTATTGAGTCAAAAATATATTTTAAATTTTTTTTTTTTTTTTTAATAATAAAAACTAAGAAATTTGTGAATTTATTTTAAATAACTAGATAAGACAAAATTTAATAAGTTCAAATTTATTTTCTTTATCATTGAATAACAAATGATAAAATAAATACATTTTATATATTGTAACATAGAAATATGTTAGTTTAGAATATGTAAGCTTTAGGCGAAGAAAATTTGATTTTCTACACGTCTGCTTTATGGAAGTAAATGTTTATATTTAATTAAAATTTGTATCTCTATCTTTAAAATAATGAGAACCACTACTATGCACTATGCTGTTGTCAAAATAATTATAACTGAAAAGCAATTTTTAGTAATGACAATTTTGTTTGTTAAAAATACTATTTATGTATATTAAACAATTATTTTTAATTTTTTTTTTTAAATGACAATTTCCTTAAAAATTTGTCTACACAAAAGTTAATAAACCATTTAACGATTTCAGTTTTCAGTTTAGCGATATTACGAAAAATTTCAAAAATATGTAACTTTAAATAGTAATACCTTTGGGAAGGCTTTGTGAATTTTAAAGATTTTAACGGCGTTTTAATTTTGCTTATTTCAGTTTTAATGCAAACATTTTAAACAAATTTTTTTAAAAAATGCATTTTAATGCAATTATATATTTTAAATGCAATTTTGCTAATTATTTTTTTTTTCACATATTTGGAAATATGGAATCTTTACATTATGTGTTTATGCTGATATTTATAATGCCTAAAAAAACTTATCCAACACCCACCCTGAAGCATACCAATCGGCTTAGAATCTCTTTCTAAGTCGATCTAACGATGACCGTCCGTCCGTCTGGCTGGCTGTCCATGTAAACCTTATGCACAAAGTACGAGTCGCAATTTATAGATAATTCAATGAAATTTGGCACGTTGGACTTCTATGATACAAGGACGAAGCCTATTGAAATTGGTTGTGATCGGTCCATTATTTCACCTGGCCTCCATACAAATGTCCCGGAATGGAGTTTAAACACTCAAAAATCCCTTAAAATAAGAATATTTTAATGAAATTAGGTGCAAAGACGTTCTGTACAAGTATTAATCTTTTTAACAAATTTTAACAAGAGCGGTCCACAATTGACTACAGCTCCCATATAAAAATTTATTCCTAAAATCACTTTAACCTGCACAAATACCATACGAATGTTAGTACCAAGTTAATATTTGACAATAATAAGTTTTATGTAAGCAGAAACAACATTGCCAAATTTTATAAGAATCGGTACATAATTTACCATAGCTGCCATATAAACCCACTTCCACGAATCGCCCTAAAGTTTGTAAAATCATCTAGATGTCAGTATCAACGCATTACTCTGTATTTGTATATTTTATTTTACATTTAGTAAAATTGGCCATTGGCCATTGGTGTAATATAAGTTCTCTTCCCGAATTTTTTAGCTCGTACACAATAGTGTAGGGTATCATATAGTCGGTCTTGAACGACTATATCTTTCTTTCTCGTTTTTGTTTGTGCAGGCAACCCTTCTCAGTTTCTCTCTCATTTATATTGTCAGTGTTGTGAAAAACTAGAATAAATTATTCGTTAACTGTTTTATTCCATTATTATTTTTGATGTTCTAGTACGTTTCTAATGCTAAGTAGATTTTTTATTTTGGAAAAAATCGTTATTTAGCTTATGTAAATATAATTATGTATAAATGAAATACTTTTATTTAATTTTTTTTTTTTTTTTTTTTTTGGTTGTAATTATAAGTATCCGAATAACGAATATTCAACATAACTATTTTATTATTTTTGTTAAAATTTTGTTTAAATGTAAAATAGTTACATAATTTTTTCTATTAAAATATTTAATTTTTAACACGGACGTGATACATTAGATTAGATTAAGGTGCCATTACCTTAATCTAAGACTTGTGCATATTATTGTAATACTTGGAATTACGTGGAAACAGCAAACAACAAAAGATATGAATATATGTGATTGTGACAAGCATTTGGCAGGCAGCCGGAATGTTGGTATTTTAATCCAAAAGCACCCAAAATAGACTTTTTCCTGTTTATGTTTATGATTTTATTACAAAATGGCTTAACTTGAAGATATGTGCATAAAATATTATCCTGTCCCGGAATTCACTTGATAAGTTTTTAAATAGCTATATATTGGCGCATTTTTTAAATTTCGGAACGAAAAAAATATTTTTTTCTTGAAGTATGTACATATGTAATGGAAATAATCTTAAAGTATCTTTAAACTAGGGTATAGCATACTTAAAAATATTTAAAGTTAACAATGATTTACTAAAGGTACATTAAGCTTATCATCGTTTTTGAATATAACTTTAAAGAATATGCTTAAAGCAAAATGAATTGGCTAAACTAGCAACATTATTTCTGAGTCTACAATGTAGACTCTACATCATTGATCGGCACCCATAGCCCTCAAGGGTAGATAATATTCGTCCTTTTTACATACACAACACGAACGGCAACGAAAAATGCAAAAATTCTAAATAAATGGACACGTCTTACAACAAAGGTTATAAGAATAAAAAAATTTTCAAATTCAGTTCTAAACAGACCAACCAATACATTTGTGTGTCCTCTCTTTGTGCCTATCAATGCTCTACAACGCAACATCATCCATGCATGCGACGGTTTTGAATCTCAGGGAATCAAGTTTCCTGAGCATTGTGTTGGCAATATTCCAAAGATGTGGAGATAGAACTCCCCATTGAGGAGTGTCTCTATTTGCTACTCTATATATAGTAGCCGCACCCATAATAGAGATTGTAAGTCTGTTGGTTAGAAGTCTCCATATGATAACAGTAATCGACTGATGTATGTTCAGTGTTTTTAATAGCATCCGGGGTCACATTATTGAAGGCTCCTTCTATATCAATAAAGTCCACCAATGCATATTCCTTGTGCTCGCGAGCTTTCTATGTACCCTACAATCGAGTGCAACGCCGCCTCAACTGATTTGCCTTTAATATAGGCATGTCGAGATCTCACAAAAGGTTAGGGTTGATCTGCTAAGGTGCAGATCAATAAGCCTTTGAATCTGAACGTCATTTAGGTTTGAAACTGTCGCAGGGATCTCCGTTATAGGGAAGATGCTAGGAAATTGCGCATCCATTAAGACGTCTAAGGTCTCATGGCCGCTTGTTGTCCAGCTGCCACAAGGTTTCTGAATGTAACTTGGGACAGAAGGTGAGAAAGCCAGGATTTTGCGTAGGCGACTAGTCTCGGAATGACCTTCCACGCCGCTACAGAAGACCTTCCAAGATTTGCGTTTCACATTCCTGATCATGTTTCTAAATCAGTTTACTGAGGATTTGTATGCTGTATTTGAATTAAATAAATGGGGGCACACCTTGCGAGTGTCATCTATTTCGGAGTTCCACCAGAGTGGTTTACTTACTGCAGAAGTCGCTCTGTCAAATGCTTTTGATAGCAATTCTAGAGATGACTCAATGCCCCACCGATTACAAATAGACTGGTGGTTCGGGAGCAGTTGGGACAGAGTATCATAATTTTCCGTCCAGTTCGTTTTCCTCCTGTTTTGAATCAGTGTTACCCCAGGTAAAAGGACTTCTATAGTGAAGTTAATGTATAAGTGATCGGAGAATGAGCAATCATTTGAGACCCTCCATTCGCTGATCATGTTCGTGGTCTTTATTAGCGTAATATCGAGAACTTCCCTTCTATTAGAAACTACAAAGATTGGTTTGTTATCGTTGTTTAAACATCTAAACTACTACAAAGAATAAAATCGAAAATTGACTCACCCCTTGTATTGGTATCTGAGCTTCCCCAAACGATATGGTGGGTATTGGCGTCAGCTACTATCAAGAGTAGGTGGTATCATTAGCTTAAATTTTCTAGAGAAAATTTATCGATCACACAAATTTTCTTAAGAAAGAAAATCGTTAATTTTTATTTTATATGGAAAATGTAAGGAGACATCAATGGGTAATTTATTTTTCAATGGAAATTTTCAATTACATACTTTAATTTTCTATTGATATCTGCAATTAATTTTTATCGTTAATATAAAACTTTATTTCCATCTTTTGTATTTTTTTTTTACCCTGGCCACATCTTTCCCTATCAGTCTTGTTAAAATTATTGTCATAATGTATTTGTTTGTTGAAAGAAAAAAACACAAAAAACAAAACCTTTATATAAATGTTTTATGGGAATTTACTATTTTTACTTATTTTATTTTTTTTGCTCCTGGAAATGTTATACTTTTTTTGTTACTTGTATTGTATTATATTACTTTTGTTATTTGGCCTCTTGTCCTGCAGCTATAAACTAATTGCCATGTTTGTTTCTAAAAGTGTAAAAATATTTTTTTCCATTGCTGTAGCAAAAGTTGTTGTTACTTTTGCACTTAATATTTAAGTTTTTACTTGAGATTTTGTTCCAGTTGCTACTATAACTTGGTCTTGTAAGCATAAACATAGGAATAGTAACAAAGACAACTAAATATAACAAACTAAAATAAACTTTTCTATTATGACTCGAAACAAAAAACAACAACAACAAAATATAAGAAAAGTTTTCTATAAAACAAAACAACTATTTATTTTTACTAAATAAATAAGGAATAAAATAAAGCTTAAACTACATTTTATTTATAACTTTCAAATACAGTGAGGATTATAGTAATAGGTAGAGTTCTAAGAGAGCGAATAGAAAAACTTAAAACGATTATAAAAATTACTAAAAAGAAAGTGCAACACTAGCAAAATAAAAATCAGCGTAAATAAATTTATTAATGTTATTTGAATTTTATTACGGCTTTTATTTAAACGTAACTAATTAAATGTTCTGTGTAAATATACAATTATATGGTTTCAAATAAAGTTTTAAATTTTAAAATTATTGAAAATTAAAAAATCACTATCAGTAGATATTGTACTTCATAAACACTGTTAACACAAGTAATATAAATTACCTTTCAATCATTAAATATTGTCAATAAAGTGTCATTGAACTTTTGAAACAAATAAAAAGTTGTCAATTTATTACAATAATTAGCAATTATAGATTTTTTTTTTTTTTTTTTTTGTTTACAAAATTTCCTGTAATGTTTTGTAAACCGTTTTTATACCCCTCACCACAGGTGTAAAGGGTATATATAAGCTTGTCATTCCGTTTGTAATTTTCACAACTTTCATCGGAGACCAAAAAAGTTTATATTTTCTGAATCCAAGTAAAAAATTATGTCGATAGAACGATGACCGTCTGTCCAGTGTTGCCAAATGAGGGGATTTGTCCCCAAATTGGGGATTTGGGAGGGATTTGGCGATTTTTTTTAAAATATGAGGATTCTTTATTAAATAATATATTTATTCTATTTTCGATAAATTTTAATTTTCCAAAAAAGCTTTGATAAGTTTTAACTTTTGTAGATAATTGCGATGAATTTAATACGTAAACATTTTTCGTTAAATATTCTATTTATAAAAATTTGTTCCTAGTTTTGTTTTTAAAGGAAATTTTCAATGAATTTTCTTTTACATATATACATATATATATATATATATATATATATATATATATATATATATATATATATATAATGTCGAATTATTTTTTATTTAGTAAAAATATTAGATTTATTTCTATGTATAGAAAATATTAAATTGTTATTTGTTGTTTATATGCCGTTTACACCAATCGAAAACTAGTAGTTTTTGGTTTCATTTGTTTTTTAATGAAAAACTGCATTAGTTTCGTTAGATTTTGTTTACAAACCAAAAATAATTTTCAGTCTTTACATAACATTAAGTTCTCATGGCTTTCGGTAAACTTTCTATTAATAGACAAATTCATACATTTTCTTTTTATACGAAATCTTTGATAAATTTTCTTTTATGGAAAAATATTCTTAATATTTTCTTTTTATAGAAAATTTTTTATGAAAATTTCGATAAATGATTTTATTGTAGAAAATTTTCATTAAATATCCGTTTTTAGGAATTTTTGTCAAATTTCCTTTTTACATAACATTAAGCTCTCATGGCTTTAGGTAAACTTTCTATTAATAGACAAATTCATACATTTTCTTTTTATACGAAATTTTTGATAAATTTTCTTTTATGGAAAAATATTCTTAATATTTTCTTTTTATAGAAAATTTTTTATGAAAATTTCGATAAATGATTTTATTTTAGAAAATTTTCATTAAATATCCGTTTTTAGGAATTTTTGCCAAATTTCCTTTTTACATAACATTAAGCTCTCATGGCTTTCGGTAAACTTTCTATTAATAGACAAATTCATACATTTTCTTTTTATACGAAATTTTTGATAAATTTTCTTTTATGGAAAAATATTCTTAATATTTTCTTTTTATAGAAAATTTTTAATAAAAATTTCGATAAATGATTTTATTGTAGAAAATTTTCATTAAATATTTGTTTTTAATAATGTTTGGCAAATTTCCTTTTTATATGAAATTATAAATTTAATTTAATTTAATTTATATAAATTTCAGTTTACTGGAAATAGTGATAAATTTCCTCTTTATAGGAATATAATTTTTTTTTTTAGGAAATTTTTGATAAGTCTTCTTTTTATATGAAATTTATTTTATTATTAAAAATAATGTTTGTTTAATTTCTCCAAATAAAATATTTTTAATGATTTAGATATTTATAGAAAATTTTCAATTTAAAAAACTTAATTTTATTTTAAAACATTTTGAGGACAAGATTGGGTATTTACATTTGTGGAATTTTGTGATTTTTAGCTTCTGGTTTGGGGACATGACGGAACAATGCATCAGTCTGTTAGTCGGTTGAAATGGCGTTCATGAAGCCCATCGATAACTGCCATACATACATACATAAATAATATATATATGTATGTATGTATGTATGTATGTATGTGTATATATATGTATGTGTATATATATAAAACGATTCTAAATCCTTTCGAAAATTTTGCAAAAGGGTCATAAATATTATAAAGTTTCGATTTTTTGAATCAAATATATCGGTCCATAAACAACCGAGTTATAGGCAAGAGTCTGAAAAAATCATTAAAAATATAAACAAATAAGGAAGCTACGCTTGCTATGATAGTTTAATTTTGTGTTTACATTTTTATAGCTTAGAGAAACTACAAATTTACTTTGGGTATAAAAGGGTATAAAAGATTAGGTACAGCCTTATATAGCGCTCTAACTTATTTTCTTTAACTTGTGTTTAAAGATAACATTTTCATATTTACTCAAAAGTAATATTTTAAAATACATTTAATTTTACAGAAGTTATTATTTTTTACAAACTAGTAAGTAACTATCTAGTGGAAAAAAGTGAGTTTTGCACAACTCAGGCCTTTGTAAATGCCTTCAGCATCATTTCCGAAAAGAAAAAGAAAAAAATCACAACAAAACGCATTTTAAAATGTTTTTTATGAAAACTTTAAAAAAGTCTAGGCTTCTTTTCTTAATATTCGACTCCCTTTTATTGGAAGCTAAATAGAGGGTATAAAATCGCTTAATAATTAAAAAGATCTATTTAACTGGAATTATTTTAGAATATAAAAAAAGTTAAAAAAATATTTTTTTTTTTTTTAGATATGTATAACACTGGTAAACAAAACAAAAAATTGTTTCCTGGGATGTTTTTTTGTCTCTCTCAAATTGACGCGTATTTTTAAAATATGCCAACAATTTTTCCTAACAGCTTTTGTTTTTAAGTTATAGTTAGCTACTCTCATTTACTATTTTTAATTAGATTTTCGCTTTTATTGCTGGAACTTTTTAAAAACCTGAATAAAAAATCTCAAAGAATAAAAAAAACCAAAAGAGTTTAACAAAACTAAATTGATTTAAAAAATGGCTTATTAGAATAAAAATAAAAAAACAGGTTTTGAAACTGTTCCTTAACGTTTCTACGAAACGAATTCAGAAAGTTATAATTTCGAACAAAAATCATTGATTAAAGAACTAGTTATAGAACCGTTCCATATAATCGAGTACTGGCTAGGTAACACTTCTATAGAACTAGTTCTGGAGGTAAAAATTTCAAACCAAAATCATTGGTTGTAAAGCCAAAGCAGAGTGAATACAAGCTATTTTCATGCATTCTGGAACTAATTGTATAATAAATAAATACATTTTTTCCTGGTATGTTAACACTAATTACTCATTGAAATTGAAGTAATAGCAGGAAAGCCGACATGTTTTCAGTTCAACTTTTTTTAAAGTTGTGGCAAAAAATAGACACTAATTATTTCTTTTAATCTGCTAAATAATTGTAAAAAATTACATAAAAAATTTATAAGAAAAAAATTATAATTTTTTTGTAATCTCTTTACATCTTTCAACAAATTTAAGTGATTTTTAGGTTTTAAATAAAAGATATGAGTCAATTTTAGCAAAGAAATATATTTGCATACTCGAAACTTTATACTTAAAAAATAATAATAGCTTTAATTGGCAAATATATAAAAGTGTTGAAAAACGTCGAAAAATTAATTAAAAAAAATCCTTAAGCTATTTGAAATTACCTTTTTTAATTATTAATATTTTCTTTAAATTCTTAGACTTTAGTGGCCTCCCGTAACCACAAAAGCAATTATTCCTAAAAATTCTTTAAAATTATATGAGTTACATTGTGGCCTTTCTAAAAATATGTATAAATTTCAATACAATTTGAAAAATTGTTTTTATTTTAATTTTTGTCTATGGGACAAAACACTGTTCACTGCGTAAAGTGGACACTATTTTGCAATACGACAGGGAGTACTTATAAAGGCATAGCAAGATATTTTGAAAGGGCCCTTAGGTATTTATTTTTTCCCTTTAGGTACATGCACACATTTTATATGTAAACGTTTTAACTTAATTGCTTTTTCGTATACATATCTCGACATTGTTTTAAGTGGAACATGCAGTAGTAAGGGAAATATAATAACAAGATTGAAAGAGAAATCAGTAAAAATAAGAGATTTTTTCCTAGAAGTATGCAGTGTTTTATATACGTTAAAATTTGGCCAAAGGTTATGATTTCATTTTTGGAAAATTTATCTCAAAGTTTAATTCAGGGGTTCTCATAAGCATCAGCTTTACGACCCCCTAAAACTTTAGTAAAATATTTTTAATGTGTGATATCAAACATGCTTTGCAAACTATGATCAAACATTGACCAAATTTTTTTTTTATTTTTAAAAATTTCGGAAAATATAAAATGTTAAACTTATTGATGACTAATTATATATATTACTAATTTCTAATGGTATTACTCATTTTAAATATAAACTTAAAACTAAAAATTTTCTTGATATTTTGCACAATTTTTCACTGACTAAGTTTGAGAGCCACATTTGAAATATACATATTTAAGATTTAGGTTTAAAACAATTTTGATAATGAATACATTCCTCAATTTATGAATAAAGTACGATTTTTGTTTGTGAAGTTTTTATTTATTTTGCAAACTTTTTACATTCAATTTTTTTTCAATTTTTTAATTTTATATCATTCTCTAACTGACAAGCTTTTGTATTAAAAAAAAAACGAAAAATATAAAAAATTTTAATAAAGTACTTTCGATTAGGCTGTCCTATTTTCTATTTGGAATTAAAAATAGACCAAAATTTTAAAGGAAATTATGAAAACTGGAACGTTTTCACTATAACTGATTTAATCTCTTACAATTACAATTTTGAATACTTTCGACCACAATTTTTAAAAGATTTTATGAAAACATAAAAAGAAATGAATTTGTATTTTAGACTATTAAATAAAAAAAATGCTTTAAATTTTGTTTTTAAGTAAATGGTCTTCGCCAGCCCTCTAAAATGTTTATAAGGACCCCTTGTGAGCTTCGGCCAGCATTTGAAAACCTTTGCTCTTATTCTCTGTTTCTATATTATCTATACCCTACACTACCATAGGTGGGGAGGGTATTATGTGTTTGTGCTAAAGCTTGTAACACCCAAAAACATTGATCTAAGGTCCACCTCAATGTATACTAGTCGGCTTAGAATCACTTTTTGAGTCGATTTAAAGATGTCCGTCCGTGTGTCCATCTCTCCGTCTGTCCATCCGTCCATTTATACCTTGTAATCAAACTTCAGGTAGCAATTTTGAAAATAATTTAATTAAATTTGACACATATGCATTTTATCGAAATTAGTTATGATCGGTCCATTATCTCACCTAGCCACCATACAAATGTCCTCTCGGAATAGGGGTTTAACGATCATAAATGCCTTAAATGCAGCAATATTTTAATGACACTTGGCTTATATAAGATTTATATAAGTATAAAACTGTGTGCCGAATTTCAAGAAGGTAGGTCCATAATTGACCATAGCTTCGACATAAAACTCCTTTTCGGGAAATCAATTTAACGTGCATAAATCCCATATAAATGTTAGCATCAAGCTAACATTTGACACGTATAAGTTAGTAGAAATCACTGTGCCAAATTTTATAAAGATCGGCCCATAATTGATCATAGCTCCCATATAAGGCCCACATCCGGGAATCACCCTAAAGTGCATAAATAACATAAAATAAGCATACATATGTTTCACAGAAATATTCACGTCCCATATAGGACTCCTCCCCGAATTTTGCATATACATTACTATATACATGATTATATGATCGCGCTTGAACGACCATATTTTTCTTACTTATTTAAGCATATTTAAAAACTGAAATCTTTATTAAATTTTCTAATTTACATACATATGCAATAATTGTTATATGTAAATTTCAAAACTATTTAAATTATTTTGTTTGCTAATTATGATTATATATATATCTATATATATAGGTAGACCAAATATTAGCTAAACAATATCATTTTCATGCATTTTTCTATAAAAGTTTAATAAAGCGACGATGCTGATATAAATTAACTCTGTAACTAGTTTAACATTATAATTAATAAAGTTTGTTTTTTCGTTTTTTGCTGAACATTTCTATGAGTTTAGCACGTGTATAAAATAATATAACTGCAAGTGTTTGGCAATAGCAAGTTTTACACCATTTACAAAAGGTAATCCCTTTAATACCAATAAATGGAGAAATTGTGCTTTTCTAAAATTAAGGGTAATTTTAGCATTTAGAGGATCTACATTTCCAGCTACCTTTTGGATATATAATCTATCTCACAACATATAATTAATTATTTAGTAATTAATTTAGCCCCCAACTACCGGACAATTTTGAAGCGTAAAAAATAATCGATATCTTAATTAGGCGATTTTGAACAAACGAGACAATTTAATAGGCGTTGTTTCAGAAATTATATTCCAGATGTTATAAGGAACTGAATGCTGACAATCAAATACGAGGGCGGATCAATAAGTCCGTAACTTTTCGAACTTTCATCGTAGTTATACGAAATGCAACACTATTCCCATCAAGTACCACCTGTTAATAGACTACTGTCAAATTTTGAGCAAGTTTCATCGTTTACTTTGCGCTTAAAAGCTGTTCAAAACATACAACCTCGTGTATTTTTCTAAAAATAGAAAAAAGTGAATTTCGAGTGCTCATTTAACATTATTTTTTGCGAAAAAAAAAACTCCGGAGACCAAGTAGCAGTCTAAACAATGGGTTTCTGCTCCGAAGAAGGCCAAGGTAAGTTTGTCGGCCAACAAGGTGATGGCAACAGTTTTTTGGAATGCACGCGGGATAATCCGCAACAATTACCTTTAAAAGGGAAAAACTATAAACGGCGAATATTAGGCAAACTTATTAGACCGATTTAATGTGCATTTAAAAAGAAAAGGACCCCATATGGCCAAGAAAGAAGTTCTTTTTAATCAAGGTAATGCACGGGTGCACACGTGTGCGGTCTCAATGGCAAAACTCTATGAATTGGGCTACGAATTGGTACCTCATCCGCCCTATTCTCCGGATTTAGCAGCTTGTAACTAATTCCTATTTCCAAACCTAAAGAAATGGCTCGGTGGTAAGAGATTCAGCTTCAACTATGAAATTATTGACCAAACAAATGCCTATTTTAAGAACCTCGAAAAATCCTATTTTTTACGCAAAGCAAATGACGACACTTGCTCAAAATTTGACAGTGGTCTATTAACAGGTGGTAATTGATGGGAATAGTGTTGCATTTCATATAACTACGAGGGAAGTTCGAAAAGTCACGGACTTATTGATCTGCCCTCGTATTAACAAATTAATAATTATTTATATTCTAGGTTCAATTACATTTTTAATTCTTAATTAAGAGTAATTTTTTAATTACTACAGTACATGAATTAACCTTTTATATTTATTCAAAAAAAAGAAAAACCAATAATGAAACATAGATATAGATATATATGTATATGTGTATGCCAGGACATTTATAAATAATTCATTTGCATTTATTTCACATAACAGCTACATATTACGAAAAAACGAGCAAAACATTAAAAATACTAGCGCATCTTAAATACTTTCTCAATGTCTTGTATGATTAGCTTTTTTTGCCACACCACTTGCACCACTTGTTTGCGGTAAATGCCTGCAACGCATGTACAAACAGTATTTATTGTTGTTATTTTACATGTTAGCTGTGAACAAACCTAAAAAGAAAATGGATGTGCTTTTCAAATCATATTACACAGGGCTTTAATTAACAACATTTATGTTTAAGAGATCATAGAGTTAAAAGAAAATAAGTCTAAATTTGTTTATATATTTATTTAATTTAAATAAGTATTTTTTTAATTTACATTTTGTGTAATTTCTTTCATTTTTGATAACTTTAAAGATTTTTTGCGTAATATGAACCATTACCTTTTGTACACGTGATATAAAATTCTCTCAAATCGAATTTTAAACCCTTTGATGGAAATCTTACATATTAGATTACGTCTAGATGCTTGTAATGAATAGATTTTAGATAAACATTTATTTTATAATTTTTAGAAAATCCTTTTACTTCGACTACAGTGTAATCGCTATTATGTATATAATTTCATTTCACTATGCAAATTTATTAGATTGAAATTAGTTTTTAACTCTAGAGTGTAGGTGTGCGTGTGGCTGAGTAAAAATGTGAGTGTAGGAGTATCTATGTTTACTATAAAATACTAACATACTAACATACCATCTTGCGTACGAAGCTAAAATTTAATGTTTTCGAAATTAAAATAGTTTAACTTCGACTAAAAACCATATGCTTTATTTGCTATGCTCTATAATGAAGTACTGAAGAAGTGGTATAGAGATGGTGTAAGTGACTGACTGAGGCAATGAATGCGTGTGGAAGCATATGTGGTGTTTGGTAACACTATTATTTGAATAGTTTCTACTGACTGATGAAGCTTAATAAATGAGAAAAATTTGAAAATAAAGAAAGAAAACAAATCAGTGAAATTAAATTGGGGTGGCCAAAGGCAGTTTTAAATAAAATATATTATAAATTATTTTATTACAATTACTTATTACTACCTTTTTAACATAGAAATTAAATAACAAAGAAATATTGATAGGACTTTTTGAATACCAAACTCTATCTGAGTCCACTTAACGATATCCGTTCTTTTGACTGGTCGGCTTACTGATAGTCTGGCCTCGTGAACCTTGAGCATTAAGTATAGGTCGCTGTTTTAAATATAAATCTAAAGCCTAAAACCCAAAATAAAAATCTATATTAATCTAAATATAATATGAACAGTTATTTTTTAATTACTGCTTTATTCC